>VYZX01009650.1:239747-376497 GCA_013401335.1 Brachypteracias leptosomus | reverse complement strand
GGCTCGGCTGCGGAGGAAGGGTCGCGGCCGCGCCGAGCTCCGGGCTCCGCAGCCGGCGGGAGGTTCTGTCTGACCGCGGGAATTGTGCGGGCAACGCGGCTCGGGCTCGAAACGCAGCCCGGCTTCCCCTAACTTTGCTGCACTTCCCAGCCGGTACCGGGATTGTGGGTGCTGAGAACTTGCTCGGTGCACCTGGGTTTGATTTTTCGTTCTCCCTGGAAAGCCGGGTGCGTTTCTGGTCACTGCCCTGCCAGCACCAGCCCCTCCGCAGCTCCCCGCTGCCAGCGCAGCAGTGCGGGTTTCTCTCTCCCGGTGTGATGCCTGCGGGAGCAGCCGGAGTGTTCGTCACGGGGAGCTGCAATCTGAGATTGTGAAAGTCAAAAAAAAAAACATTTTAAGGGAGGTTCTCAGATGACAGACGTAGATTTAAGTGGGGTTTTACTTGTGTCCACCAGATCTCCCATGAAGCTACAAGCAAAAAAGACGTTATCTCCTCTATTTTTCTTCTAGCCTTGCAGTTTGTCTTTTAGTTAGGAATGGAATTAAGGATGGACTGTGCTGGAAAAAGTAATTTTTAGCTCATAAATGAGGACTTTTCTATATGATGAATTTATTCTGGAACAAGCTGCAAAATGTATTTACATTACAGTAGTTGATCCAGAACAGTTTTCCACATAGCTGTTGTTCCATAGCAGCTATTCTAGACAACTTCTCCATGAAGAAAAGTCCTAAAAGTTATTGCTGGCTTTTGTGCTAGAATTTTTTGCGTATCCCTTCCTCCACCATTTCTCTCACGACTTTGTCAGTCTCATGACTCTGAGCTTACAGCATTATTCTGTGCATTGAAGGATCAGGGATGTATTTTACTACCTTGGTCCTTTAAAAAAAAAAAAAAGATGCCATTCGTTCAAGGCAGGACTTGTTTTTCTGGACTTACTGAAGAGGAAGAAAAAGGGTATGACTGAGAAAATGACACACCAGAGGGATGCACGCAAGCATCCCAGCCTCGCTGTTTGCTTTCCTCTCCTGCTTGGCAGGAGTGTTCCTGTAACATTGCATCCTCCAGCAGCTGCCAACAGGGTCAGCACACACCTGGGCTCTCCGTTACCATCTCCCTTTCCACGAAGACGCTAACGTGACTGCTTGGGGCTGGAGGTGATGCTCAGATAGCACCAGCTGCAACTGCAAGGCAGGAAAACTAGTTCACGCACCAGCTGGCAGAGGGGATGGGGTCTGCATGGTCCGAAGGAACAAACCCAAGTGAGCATGGGTGATAGATCAGCTTGGAAACAGCCCAAGATAGGTGGGCATGCCCCCAAGATGTGCAGAGCAGTGGGTGCAATCGGAGCTGTGGAGCTACTGATTTTAGTGTTTGTAAGGATGGCAGGCTGTTCCCCCCTGAGCATGGGTTACATTTCTTTAGGGTAAAGCCGTTCTCCCAGTATTGAGTGGCTGAGACAATTTTTAAATATATTTTCAGCAAAAAGCAGCCTTTGTACTGCCCATGTTGGACTTTGTTGCTGCACTGATGTGCCTGTCAAGAGGAAGAGATGCTGCGAGCATCCAGGGCTGCGGAAGAGGCCAGTCTCCTTCCTATTTGAAATATGCCAAGTGTACTCAAGGAGCTATATGCGGAAAGCAAGAAAGGGTCATTTTAAAGGGCAGCACTACCCTGAGGGTAATTAAAGCTCGTGCACTCATTTAGCAGGATAGGCTCTTCAGTGCATTGGAGGTGTTCGTGAGCAGATGATGCCTGCCAGGAGAGCTTTAAAATCATCTCTGCTCTTCCCTGGAGTTGCAGATCTGTGGTCTCTATCCGCAAGATAACATGTATTTGGGGATTAGCAGGTGGTGCCTTGATAGTACCAATAACAGGGGCTTTTTGTATCGCTTATCTTTGCTTCATTAATAGTAGGATTTGTGCAGTCTGTATGAACTTGAGGGCATTTCTCAAGTATTAGGGGGGCGTGCAGTGTTTTGGAAACTCAGATGGCGCCTCATTTTGCTGGTGGTGATTTCTGGAGGGCTGGGTGTACAGGGTCCTGGTTACCAGTCATAGAAGATAAGCCTTTGCCAACTCTGTGTATCTGTTTTGTCGCTGAGGCTTAGCAACACAACATTCTTGAGTGGAATTTTTTGCACATAAATTAGCTAGCTTGGTGAGCTTCCTGTAAAAAAATGTAAATATATATGCAATAGCAGAAAATTCTGTGTGTTTGTTTCTTCTGCTGTGGAAGATATGTGTGTGTGTATATTTATACAGCCTCAATCCCTTCAGCTTTTGGTAACAAAAATAGCAGCAAAATCTTTCCTTCCCTCAAGGCAAGCAATAACCTTCTCTGTGATTTCCAGAGGAGCCCTTGCTCTGCAGGCAGCACCGATTCCATCCTCCCCTGTCCCCAGCGTTCCGCTCCAAATGCTGCTGGGTCCCCCTGCCCTTCCCACGCCTCCTGCCGCTGTCGCCCCAGGAATTCACTTGCCATAAAGGAAATGGGGCTTGTCAGCCCCGAATAAACACCCTTCCCCTGCAGAGACACACCAGCTACTTAATCCTCCCTGTCACCCTCTGCGTGGGCTGCTCAGATGTTTTGAACTCAACTGACCAAGTTCCTCTTCTGCAGGTGTTTGATCCACATGATTTGTACACCGGAGAGCAGTTCTCCAAGGTCCTGAGTACATTAACAGCTGTAAATAAAGCTACTGAAGGTAAGAAAGAAGGGTTTTTTTCTGTTATCTTTTCAAATTCTGTCCTCTATGTATGCTGGGGTGGTTTGTTTTTGGAAATCCCTAGTTTATAATGATTTCTGGAGGCTTGGCAAATTGTGCTGCCCACACCAGTGCCTGATGCTGGGTGGCGGGATCAATGTTTCGTGCTTCTGCCAACTCCAGGTCTGAATGCGGCGTTTCAGAGTTGCTGCATGTGCTTGGCAGAGCTAGGTTATCGCTTTAAGGGACCTCTGCTCAGTTTTGACAGTATTAAGGGATCTCAAATTAGGTCACCGTAAAGGAGCCGTGGGGTAAATGAGCATGCACCTCCCAAAATGCAAATCCCAGGTTTTAAATAGTGCGTTTTAAAGCCGAAGAGAAAAACAGTTCTGTCTGTATGATGTCTTTACTGAATGTCAAAACAAACGTCGTTGCCAGATGCTCAGTCAATTGTATTGATGTTTCTTTCTCTCCTCTCCCTGGGTCTGTGGAATAGGCTCTCGGGTTTGGGAGTCAGGCTGATGGCTTGTTCTGTCTCCCTGGTAGTGGGCTGCTGAAGCAAAGCAGATCAGCTCCTCTTGTTTCCAGCCCAAATACATAGCTGTTCCCCACAGGCTGCTTTAAACTCATACTCAGTCACAGAGGCTGTGAAAGGAGAAGTTCAATGAGTAGGATGACAGAGTGAGAGGAGCAGGGTCTCTTTTCTGAGGGGATGAGGAGCAGGTCTGCATGGAGCTGGGAAGGGTTTGTAGGGTGACAAGCATTTGTCATACAGGCAGATTTGCAGAGAGAGTCCTGCTCACCCACCAAAGTCCAGCACCAGGAGAATAATTCAATCCCTGGTTACAGATTACCTATTAGGCAATTAAAAGGAGAAAAATTCAACCCCCAACCCCACGATTTTCCTTTCATAGGAAGATTTTTCTATTGGCCTACCTTATTTTGTCTAGATTGGCTTTGCAGTAGTTTTCTCCATTGTATCACTTCTCTTTCAATGGATTTTTTTTGCTTCTGGGTTCTCTTCTGTTAATACAGAAGTTGCTTGGGTGTTCCATGAAACAACCTCATTGCTGGGACTGGACCCTTTCCTCTCTTTTACCTCCTTTCTGTTTTGGTCTGGTGCAAGTTTTTATAAAATCAGGTGTGTATATATAAAATATGTAGTAGAGAATATATTTATGCAGTAGATAAACTATTGTATAAATTATCATGTCTATATTATATAAACAGCAACATATATAAAATAATATACAGTGTATAATAACAACACATATAATGTATAATTATAGTGTATATATAGTATGTATATGTACACACACTTATATGTGTGTGTATGTATGCGTAATGCTGCTCTGAAGAAATTCAGGTTCCCTAGAAGCCAGTGAATAGTGCCTCAGCCCATCTCCCTGCAGCCTCTCACCACTCCATTAAATGACAACACCCATCGACCCCATGCAGAAAGCTCTTGCAGCCCAGTGTCATGGGGGATGTAAAATGTGCTGTCACTGGGCAAGGCTGAGGATGGGGCTTTGCTGGCGAATAGTTTCTATCACGTTACTGTCGGGGCTATAGGGAAGTGGGGATTCTCTTGGTTTCATGGCAAACATCTGTTTGAACATATGCTTTCTCTGTTTAAATGTTCAAAAGCGCAATGCCTGTGATATAATTAGCTGCTCAGGCAGAGAGCACCCTTGGGAAAAGTACAGGGTAAAATAAATACATGTCTAAAACGTTTGCTTTTTGGTGGCTTGGCCAAGTTCCTGAGAAGCAGGAGCCTGTGTCCTACAAGCCGCCACCGCAGATGGTCCAGTTTGTCCATCTCGCCAGAGGCAAAGGGCTGAATGGAGCATCAGGACAAGCCTGGTGCCACCTACTGCAGTTCCTGCTGTGGCCGGGTTTCCAGCATGCCTGCACATCCCAACACCCGCAGAGCTGCTGCGTCCCAGCACCCTTGGTGGAGGTAGAGGGAAGTAGGTGACAGCTAAGGGAACGCCGTGGGAATGTGTTTCTGAGCATCCATTTGAAGCCCAAATTCTTGTGTCTTGGTGGATCTTGTTATGCAAATAACTACAGGCAGCATTTGTAGTGGATAAACTCAGAGTTCAGCAGCTGTCCATCGAATAACAGCAATACAGAGCTCGATGCTTTTATCTGGAGGAGAGGGCAGGGGAGGAAAACCAGCTGTGCTGGATCAGGCGAGGCTCATCTGCCAAAAATAGTGTAGGAATGTGAGCAGAAACCCCAGCTATTTTAACCATAGTTTAAGCAACATATGGCAGCAGTGTTCCATGCTGGACCAGGCATAAAATAGGACGCTGCCATGATGCAATATAAATGATACGCTTCCCTGCCAAACTGTCAAAGGCAGTTTTACATTTGTTTCTAGGTTGCTGCAGATATATATAAAAGCTTTGGAAGATTGGGAGGGGCAGGGAGAAGCATGAAATCTCCAGTAACCGAGTCATTTCCGTGGACTGTTGCTGATGGCTTGAATGAGCGGAGAAGTCTGGACTCGCGGTTTGCACCCTCCCTTTTCAGATGGAATCAGGGGAAGAACATCTCCCGCTGGCAGTCGGCCACCCCTCCTGGCCTGTGAGTTGCTGGGAGCAGCCGAAACCACCCCTGCTCAAATATCAGGATGCTTCAGAGGGAAAAAACCACTCATGTTTGCAAAGTGGGTTTTTCATGCAGTGGGGTTTTGCTGTTGCTGCAGCCCAGGGAGCTGGGAATTCATGGTGTGCTCATCAGGCAGTTGTGTAACGAGCAGGGCAAGAGAGAAAACTGACTCACTGACAGCACACACAGTTTAACGTCAGTGTTCTCCATCACTGGAGCATGGACTGGGCAGACTGGTGTGTGGGTATGGTGTGGTTTGGTTGGGGGTTTGTAAGGCCATGGTGCCTGGAAGTCGTAGTCACAGACCTGGTCCCCATTGTGCATGGCATCGGAGAGGGACAAAGCAAATCCTTTCTCCAAGAGCTCACAGTTTGTGTTGCTCCAGGCCCAATCTAAGGATGAAATGTTTTCCTATTGAAACAAAAATCCTCCGGGGAGCATAGAAACCCAGCTGAGTTCCTGTAACTCCCACCAGACTTCCCCTCTGGAATGATTTTTCCATGTTGACATTCAGACTGGAGGAGAATGGGGGAAGAGCAGCCTTTGTGTTTTCTGATTCCTGCGCACACTTGGTGCCTTGATCACCCTCTCCTCCTGCAGTGTTGTCAGAGAAGGAATTCTAAACATTATCCAGGGGACTTGCACACCCAGCAAAGTGACACCTGCAAGCTGCAGACTGCTCTTCTCTGTCCTCCTTTTGAGGTCCATGGGCATGCCAGGTCCATACTGCAGGCAGGAAACAACGGCTCTGGGATACAGAAATGTTCCTAAGCCTGAAAAGAAGCTAGAAGGCAAATCTCAAAAGTACTTGACAGTTTACTGAAATGATAATGTCTGCCGTTCCTTCATGTGAGCACTATGGCCCATAGAGAGGAGGTGATCCGAGTGTTGTCCCATGGTGTGGTATGAGGGTACAGTAGCAGAGAAGTATTGGTAGTTACTGGGTAACTTGAATCCCATGTTTTTACTGCTCTGCAGTGTCCAAGCAGGATTGTGAAGCTGAGCACTCCCAGGTCCTGCAGGAGCTAGGATTGCTCTTGGTGATAAGGCCACTGACTCAATCTCAGCACAGGGCAGTTGTGACCAGGGAACTTTTTACCTTGTGGCAAGTGTTTTGGTACCAATATAGAAACAAATCAATAATTGTGAAAAATAGATAGGTGTCAGAGCGGCAGCGTTTTTTCCAGCATCAGGCAGGTGGTCACAGGAACAAGCCAGAGACTAGTTGGCAAAATGATGCTCTTCAAGTGTGTGAAGGAGGCAACTCCAAGAGCTGCTGGGCGGGTCTGAGCCTTTCCCTGTGCTGCCAATCTCCTGGGGGTGACACTCTGGTCCTTCCTCAGCATGCTCTGAATCCCTCTCTCACGTGGTAATGGCAACAGTCCATCAACAGTAATCAAAATTGTGCCTAGCCTCTCTCAGCTGTATAATGAACCCAGGAGGACTTATCTGAATAGAGAAGTGATTGTGTTGACCAGCTGTCCAGCATTCTTCCCTTCTCGGCGGGGAAGCCCACGCTGCAGCTGTGGAGGTGACCTAAGAGCTCTCACTTGAGAGCTAAACTTTGACACACCTTCAGCAGTGCTTACTGGGGTCCCAGAAACATTCCCAACTGAGCAGCATTGGGCTGAGCATTATTCTGTTTTTCTACAGTTTTAAGGGAGGATATTAAAAAAAATACTGCAGTTGGGTGTGTGGCTGCAGAGCTGGCATAATCTAGGAGTGCCTTGTGGTGCAATTCAGCTGCTTCATCATGGAAGGGTTAACCCAGCCCAGCAGAACCATCCTCCTCTTGACGGGGAGTGCCCACACTGGAGATGCAGTGCACTCGCTGTCTTGCTCTGATAGGTGCTCTTCCAGCTGTTGTGCCTGTTCTTGTTTTCTTTACTCTTTGCTTTGCTGTGATGCAGAGGGATGGCGGATGGTTGGGTAAAACTCAGATGTTGTTTTTCCTTCACCAGATCAGCCATCAAAAGGGCCATGTTCACATCTGTCGTCTCTTAGCGCTGCAGCTGGTGGTCCCCACACTGACTCCAACAGCACAGCTCCACAGTCAGCGAGGGTGTTGAGGAGACAATCCAAGCCTGTGGTATGCTTTCTTTCACATCTCATCGAGGGTTTGATGGCTGTGGGGATAGAGGGGTATGTGTGGTGCCCCTGGGTCGAGCATGCCAGAGGGGCTTGTTCTCCCCTGATCTCCATCATGGCTTTGCTGCCCTGGCTGGAGAGAGTCTTGTGGCTTCTCTAAACTGTGGTGCTCCTCTCCGTGACATGAGGAGAGTGATTCTTATCTGCCATCCATTGCACTGTGAAAATAAATTAATGCTTGGGAGGACCTTGTGGTCCTCTGGCAGGAGTACTTACACAAAAGCAAGACATTATTGCTTGCTATAAAGGGCAATACTGAAAAAACAGCTGTCACAACAAAGAAGAACAATGGCTTGTCCTAGTGGCTTCTGCTTTTTTGGATTATTTACTGGTGTTTTTCCTTGTTTCTTTCCTTAGGAGATGACCGAGAATGGCAGTCATCAGCTGGTGGTAAAGGCCAGGTTCAATTTTAAGCAGACAAATGAGGATGAGCTCTCCGTTAACAAAGGAGACATTATTTATGTCACCCGGGTTGAAGAAGGGGGCTGGTGGGAAGGGACCTTGAATGGAAAAACAGGCTGGTTCCCAAGCAACTACGTCAGAGAAATCAAATCCACCGGTAAGCAAATTGCTTTCAGGGGCTGATTGAATGACAGTGGTATAATGCAGCACAGATCCTTGTGCCTTTGGGAAATTGCTGCTATTTATTAAGGACCGTTTGTGTCCTTAAAGCAGCAGGGCTAGTGGAAGGATGAGTGAGGCCAGAAGGGTAAAGCCAAGTCTTTCGTGTGAGTTGTTTGAGAGCTGCTTCATCCTCTCCCAGCACTTTGAGCCTTTCTATTGTCCCCCAAGCCCCAGCGATGTGGGAGCAGAGACATTGCTGGAGGATGAGGCTGGAGATGGCTGCGTGGGTCCCCTTTGTCCTGAGGAGCTGCCGGGTCGTGTTCCAGTGTCTGAGCACAGAATTAGCTTTTTGTTAAGAGACCTCAGCAAGGCAATTTGTGTTTGATCCTGCCATTTCTGGCAGTGGTGGAATGGACGCTTACGGTCGCAGTGAAGAAACCCAACAAAAACTGTATGGCCACAGGGAACAGTCCCCTGGTTTTGTCCATGGTGATGGTTGATTTCACATAGTACATTTTCCCCCAGATGCATCTTCTGCTGCAATATTGAGAAAGGAAGAGGGAGGGGACGATCCATCTGATATCTGCCTTTATTGAGCTTTGTCTTGAGTGTCCTTAACATTTTCTGTGAAGTGATTTTAACCAGATGTGGAGTGGTGATGACATGCAGCATGCCCCTGGCCAACTGCCCTGGAGCGTTAAATATCCATTCAAGCAGCTCACCCTGTTGTGCTTCAGCATTGTGTGACAGTAAACTTGTTTTTTAGCAAAGTCCAACTTCAATTCCTTAATGTGCCTTGAGGGTGTACCCTAGACAGAGAGCTGCTGTGTGCTGGTTTTATGGCTCAGGATCAGCCTCAAGCACTGGGAGACATCAGCAGTGGTCTGCAAAGTGTTCAACCCCTGTCAGACATCCTTGCTCCAACACTTGCAAGCAAAACAGTAAAGAAGGGAAGAATAAAATTGAGTGAGTGCTCAGAATTAGGCCAGTTTTTATTTAATTCAAAATGAAAAAGTCATTGTTAGGATATCTCATCTGCCACCGGTTCCCTCGGGGAAATGATGTCTGAGCTGGAGAAGGACGTTGCAGCAGAGATTGAAGGCTTGTCTGGCACAAGCCAGGAATTGCTAATTAAGTCAGTGAGTGGAGAAGAGAAATGCTTTAAAAAAAGGAGAGCAAACTTCAGTCCTATGGGGAAAATCAGGTGGGAGCTGCATGAAATAACAACACCTCATTGAAGCAAAAGGGGAGTCTCCCATTGATCCTGATGTAGGAGCCCATTAGATTTTTCTGCAGAGCTTTTCCCTCCAGATTCTTCTTCCAGCACCCAGTTCATATGGGAGGACCATTCATCCCTCTGGTCTCTGCTTGCTGAGGACACATGGGTTTATTGCAAATGATGGAGGGCCCATCAGTTAACCTTCTTCTGCCCCAGGACCACTGCCTGGGGGCTGTAGACCGGGGGAAGCCCTCACAGCAAGTCAGTGGGAGCTGTTTTCCTCACCTCCAAAGTGTGAGACTTGCCACTCTAAATGGAGTTACTTGTTTTTCTGCAGTGTTTGTACCTCCACCGTGTCCTAAGCATGCCCTTTGGGTGGAAATAACTAGCTGCATGGAGCGAAGCTCCTCCAGATGTCTAAATGAAGCACAGAACTCCCAGCTAGAAGGGACAGAAAACTCCACGAGGGCAATAATTAGACAATATATCAAGCTGCGGTTTCCAGGGGCTAAATTTATCAATTTCAAGCTTCTCCCCTGCTATTGGTGTGAAAGAAATTGCCTTCTGTGAGCCATTGCAGGGAGAAAGGAGAGACAGGCTGCTCTGCACAGCATGGAGGTGTTGTGGTACGGGGTGTGCAGCCATGTGCTGCCAACCTGTCCCAGTCCAGAGGGGTGATGGCCCCAGTCTGGAGGGGTAATGGTGTGGCTGTGGTGCTGGGAGAGCTGGCAAAGCCGTGCTCCTGGCATGGGATGGGCTTCTCTAGGGAAGGAGGATTGAGCAGGGACTTGTGCATGTGTATGTGTATGTGTGTGTGTGCATGTGTGCACCATGCTGGAGGCATCCGCAGGGGTTTAGAAAAAGAGGAGAATTGACTTCTAGGTTTGTGGGAGCTTTTTGGGCAAATATACCTTTGTCCAGGGAAGGATTCTGCATCACAAACGACTGCAGGGATTGGGGTTCAGGGTATTGATTGGTGTTGGCTTCAGGTGCCTTGTGAATCACCTGGGACAAAACGCTGTGTGCAGTGTTTCTGAGAGACTCTCAGTTTTAAACCCCAGATTTCGTGGGCCAGGTGAGGCCACACTGGAGCTCCACACAGTGCCAGACACGGGGTTGCTGCCAGGGAGCTCAGAGCAAACCTGTATGGTAGTTGGCAGAGGTGCCTCTGGTGTGACTCGCTCGACTGCCTTCGGTGTCATACACGCCTCAGTTTGCTCCTGGTTCTCCTGAAACAGGGAAACAAACCCTGCAATTAAAGTTGTGTGTTTGCAGGGGTGAAGCTGTGTTTGCTGGACATGATGCAGCAGTGACTATTCCTGCTGGAATAATGAAAGCTGTGCACTGTAGTTTATTGATGTATTTTTTTGTACAGATAAACCACTCTCTCCCAAAGCATTAAAAGGACTTGAAAGCACTCAGCTGACAAAGAATTATTACCCTGTGGTAAGTTTCAAAGTGCTGATCATACATTTTAATAAGTAGCATATTATTAATCTTCTGAACTGGCTCCTTCCCTTAGAAATCATTGGAGCAATTTGTAACAATTGGGGCTGTGACTCTGTATTTAAATGCAGCTGTTGCCATTTCCTTGGTTCAAGGCTGTCGAGACAATAAACCACAAATGGAAGTCACTGCAAGATGTCAAAAGGGGGCTCAAAGTAGGCAACTGAGATGATACAGCAGAGGTGGCAGCTTTGAGGTCAGTGGGGGGGAAAAAGGCACAATGGCTTTTGCCAGGACAGTGGGCTATCTGCGATTGATAAAGATGGGGAAATAATGTCACAGTGTGAAGCAAGCCCAACTTAGGGCTCTGATCCATGATCCTTTTCTTAGGTTTGGCTGGAGATGTCACATCCCGAGCTGCCTGCCCTGTGCCTCTGCCAGCAGCTGCAGCCCTGGGAGAAGGGGCAGCCACTGCAGCTCTCAGCCTGGCTTGTTAACTGGGCTTGGCTTTGGAGCAGCTCAGCCTGCCAGGCTGTGAGCCGTGGCTGCAGAAGGGGTGGAGAAACATCTCCTCCTCTACCACCTCGCTGCCAGAGCAGTGAGGTCTGGCAAAGGGGAATGGGTATCTTCCCCCTGTGTCCAGGCTAGAGTGGACCCTGTGGTGTAAGAGAGTTAAAATGCCTGCATGTGAATGCCCCTGGCTCTCAGTGCCAGAGGTGAAATGTGCTCATCAGCATGTCTAAATATATTCCAAGCAAAGCAAATCAGAAACAGTAAGTTCAGAAATCTGGGAACCACCTCCACTGTCTCCAAAGCTCATCCACACTGAGAAACTTGAGTGCTCACCAGGAGCGTGCAGGCAGTGGGTTTCCTGCCCTGCTGCCACAGGGGGGTTGGCTGCAGAGGTGGATTAGCAGGAGCAGGATCAGACCCAGCTCAGCACATCCTCGAAGGGGCGAGTGGGCAGTGCCCTGGCCTGAGCTGCCTCAGGAGCCGTTCTCGTCCCGGGCACTGTTGTGTTTGTTGCCTGCCTGCGTGCAAACGGTGCTCCCAGGACGCATGCACGCACCATTGGCTTGCATACCTTGGCAGCCAGTTCTGCATGCAGGGCTAGGCATGAGCCTCTTGGGGGTCAAATACTAAACTTGGGTCTGAATGGACATTGTCTACATGCTTTGCCAGAGAAGAAGGAGCAGCCCTTAACACCTTCTTTCCAGGCCTCCCCCAGTTCACAAAGTGAAACCCCCAGATTGGACCCCCTCAAGCTTTCCTGAGCATCCTGGGTTCTGCATTACCAAATGTGATTTATGGATTTAAAGTACACTTCCATGCTTTTCCAGCCTTGGAAGCCGATGTCATGTTCCTTTGACTAGTTGCTAGTACAAAGATCTACTCAGTGCTCTGTCTCTCACCCTAGGTGTTGCAAAATATTCTGGAAACAGAACGAGATTATGCGAAGGAACTACAGTCACTTCTGGGAACTTACTTAAGACCCCTCCAGTCTTATGATAAGTAAGATATAAGGGCATCTGAGGTGGAGAGAACCCTGTAAAATCGACCATAGTTCATTACTTTCCTGCTTTTGAATGCTTAGGGACTGTTACTGCTCTTCTTGTAAAGCCTCACAGCTTCTATGTGAACCAGAAAAAAAGCCCACGTTGTACAGGTTTCTGCTCTTTCCTATTCCTCAGTGGTCGAGCAGGCATTGGGCTGTGTAAGAGATGGGCATTTCCATCTGGTAGAGGGCTGGTGGTTACAACCCCTCTGCCAGCTCGTGTGTGGCTGTGCCAGCATGCATGTCTCCTGGTGGTATGCCTTGCATGGCTTCTCCCCTTCTAATTTGCTTTGTTGTGACTTCTCAGCCCCAAGTGGCATCTCCTAGTCATCTCTTCATTTCGTGCACGACGACACATTTTCTCTGCAATTAGATTGCTCCTTGCTAAATCCCAACTGCTGCTGAGCAAGGGGTGACTCCTCTGCCTCCCCATCTGTGCAGCCATCAGCATTAAGAACCTCTGTGCTCGGGAGGAGCATGCTGCCATCCCTTACAGCCTGAGCAACACCCGGGCGACCAGGAGACTTCATCAGGGCTTGCCTGTGGAAATAAGCTGATGTGTTTTCCATCCATGCTGGCCAGTGTGGTGCAAAGGCAGCACATGTCATCCTGTCCTTACCCAGGCTGGTGCCTAGCAGCAGATTCCTGTCGATAGCTTCACCCTGCATAAAAGACCTGGTGCAGTTAACTTCACCTCCTGCTTATTGCTTCGGCTTTAGTCATCTCCTCCAAGCGGTGCCATCTTGGTGACCCTGCCCATGCAGCTGCATTTGGGACTGGGGTCCCTCCAGCTGAGCTGTGGGAGGGCTGGGCAGCCCCAGGACATCATGGGCGGAAGGCAGATGTTTAGACATTGCCCAGTTGGGAGAGATTTCATTGGGAGTAGTGTTGTAAAGCCTTTGAATTTAAATCTCTCCTCCCTTCCCCAAATCTTCATGTGAGATATGTGAAAATGTCTCATGCTCTGAGCCTTGTAGGTGGCAAAATGGCTTAAATGAGGGTGGAACGAGAGTGACTCTGGGGATGGTTCTGGTGACAGAAGCAGACACATTAGCTTTGGCTAGGAAAAATCCAACCTTGCTCGAGTAACAAAGCAAACCCTACCTGAGGGGCTGCTCTGCAGGACTCTCCTCCTGTAGGGAAACCCACAGCATGAATCCCTGAAGACAAAGCTGTCTCTGTGTCTGTGCACACACCTCCTTCCCCACCCCTGGCTGAAATCCCATCTGCCTGTGCCTATTAGACAGCTAAACATCTGAAGAGATTAGTGTGATTAAAATCCAATTAAGATAATCCTTGACAGCACACATCTTCTCCGGAGGCTGTGGTCTCTAGCTCACAGATCATGGATTTTGTCTTTTCCCACATCCAATGGTATATCTGGGGAAAGAGAAATTCTTGGGTCTTTTTGGAAGGACCACTTACGAATACCATGGGGGTGTTCCTGAGGGCAACATGTCTTTGATGTTAACTGGCAATTTGACTCTCTTAGGCTCAGCGCCGTGGACATTGCATCGTTGCTGGGAAATGTGGAAGAAATCTCTGCATTTCAGCAAACGCTGAACCAAGCCTTGGAGGAAGTTGCAAAGTAAGCTCACACCATGGCACTGAGGTTGTTAAGCTATTAAACTGCAGCTAAAAATAATGGAAAGACACGTTCATTAATGTCCCTCCTGGCTACTGTCTTAGACCTGTTAAATATAGAAAAAAATAACAGGATTGAAGCAAGGCAGCAGGTACTGCTTTGGCAGGAGGGAAGGTAGAAGGAACTCTAGTGTTTCTACTGTTAAGGCATCTGCTGAATGACAGTGTTGCTAGACCTGACATGAAAATGTACCTAGACCAAAGATGCAGACATACACAAGGCAGGAGATCTGGCAGGCACGAAGATGGGGGTTGCCAGGGAGCAAAGAGCAAATTATTAGAGGTGATAATTTCCCATGGGGAGGCTGCCTGACGTGTTTGGCCTTAGCCCAGCCTCTCCTTCGGGAGGGCTGAAAAGAGATGGGTGAAAGACTGAATACTGGAAATATATTCAGACTATGGCTTCACTTTCTCTTTCCAACTCCTATCTCATATTCATGGGCAGCCCAGACAGTGGGACCACCTCTGCATTGCACCCAGTTCTTTCCAGCACATCCTCATCAGCTGCAGTGGGCTACAGCATCCCAGCTGCAGCTCTGCTGGTGGGACAGGACAGGCTGGGTCACACCTGTCCCAGGCTGATAACTGGTCATGATACTCACTGTCTGCACCACAGAAAGCCAGATCCATCTGAGGACCCCCTTCCTCCCCCTCCCCAAGTGACAGGTGTGGGTATTTTGCTTGGTGGAGCAGCTATGAGGTGACCTGGGAACGTCCCAGTGCAGCGAGTGGTTTCTGGGCAGGTACCTGAGGGTGCTGTAGCTGCAGGGTGCAGATCAAGAGGCTTAACGTTGTGGTGCTTAATGGTGTGTTGACATCTGTAGGCTCCCCGAGAACCAGCAGCGTGTGGGAGGCTGTTTCATGAACCTGATGCCCCAGTTCCGCTCCCTGTACCTGACGTACTGTGCTAACCACCCGTCCGCAGTCAGCGTCCTCACACAGCACAGGTGAGTGATGGGGGAGGAGATTCAGGCTGAAATCTCTCCTTTAAAAGGTTACTTTCATAATTAATACTTGGCCCAGCGTGGCTTTTGACCTGTATTTTGACAACAGGGTAAAGGGATAATGTGGGATCCTGCTGCTGGGAAAACTGCTGGGACTTTGGACTCCTGTCAGCTCCAGCATGGAAACCACTCATGCTGCTTGTGTTCTGAGCTGGTCCCATAGCTCCTGTCTGCACATACAGGACTCTTACTGTGGGTACAACAGAGGCAATCTCAGTAGCATCTCCTATGATTGTTACTTGCTAAAGGACCCAGATGTTGTTTCAGCCCCACTGCTGAAGTGCTCACACACTCGCAGATGGGAGTGTGTTCCCCTGTGGCACTACAGTGTGGGGTATGTTGTTGCAAAAGGAGGGTGGTCATCAAGTCACCCTGAATTACCCAATTTATTAATTGAGCTGCTGTTCAACCAAATGGCTGATTTGCAGGGTCATTGGTAGATCACAGTAATAACATCTTTCTTCAAGATGTCCTGCTTGAGTAGACACTTGAATTTGTCCAATGTCATGCTAAAGAGCATGCTGAGCCAAAAGACTACAACAGTGTCACCCCTAATGCAGTTTAGCTGTCTTCCATGCAGTGGTGGGAAAGCCAGGACTCTGGCCATGCTGTCTACCTCTTCCCATTCGGGAATGGGAACTCAGAATATATTTACTTACCTGCTGAAATCCAGCTTGAATTCAGCCTAATGAAAAGCCTGGCTCCTGTAAATGACTCATTCGTGTCGTTCCTCAGCCTGACCCCTTTTCTTAAATCGATCAGAGTCAGCTTTGGCAATGTGCTGACACACACAAGCCATGTTTTCCAGAGCCATGTAGGTGCTAACACCTGCATCGTGACTCCCAGCAAGGTCCCCGCGTGTTGCTGCAGTGTCCTCCAACACAGCACCAGCCTCTGCAGCCCACGCTGTCCACCAGATGCCTGGCCCTGTGCCACCTCCCTGTGCTGGGAAACCAGCTGCTGGCACCGATGTACCCCTGAGGCTGTGCACACCAACACCCACCAGCACACAGCATCCTCCCCTGCATCCCTGGGGAGCAGGGTCTTGCTTGGCTGGAAGTTCTCAGCTCCCTGCCTGCCCTGCCGGGTGTGCGGTGGGGGGTGCTCAGAATGGAAGCTGGGCTGCCTTTAGAAAGTCACAGCTCAGAGCAGAGCCCTGGCCATCAGGAGGGTGTGGGAGGCAGCAAAACACAGCCCTCAGTGGTGGCAAGCCCTCCTTCTTGTTGTTGTCTCTATTTATAGTGATGAGCTGGAGAAGTTCATGGAGAGCCAGGGTGCGGCCAACCCAGGCATTCTTATCTTAACCACGAGCCTCAGCAAACCCTTCCTGAGGCTGGACAAATATGTGACACTGCTGCAGGAGCTGGAGCGGCACATGGAGGTAGGTGGGATGTGGGGCTGCTGGGCAGGCTGTGCTCCTTGATGCGGCAAGAGCTGCCCCTCAAGCTGCAAGAGACAACCTCTGCCCCTTGGTATTTGAGCACCACATTGCTAAAAGTCCTTGCCACCCCCACAAGGAGGTGTCCCACCTCCATGGGACATTATCTACCTTTCAGATTAAGGGTGGAAAAGTGGTGAAGGAGTCTAGGAGATAGTGTAGGAAGGCATTGCCTGCTCTTCTCCCCTGCCCTTCCTCAAAAATGGGCCATTTCCAGCACAAGTAAAGACAGAGTTCAGGGTCAGGTCACAGCTGGTATTTATTTGCACAGCGGGTAATAAATCAGTGTTTTTATTATCATTTTATGAGATTCCTATCCCTTGCTGCTGGCTCCTGCAGCTCGCAGGGACATCCCCACCCCTTGCCTGAGGCTGGTGCTCCTGGCTGGAGGCAGAGCCACAGGCAGACATGGACCTGGCAGCCACAGACACGGGGTGGAGGAGCGATGCCTGGGAGCAGGGAGAGCAGCGAAGGGGGACAGAAACTTCCCCAGTGAGTACCAGATCTGCTGTGGGACATTTCTCCTCCCAGGGACTGTAGAGATCTCTGTCGCTGGAGCTCTGCTGCACGCCAGCCATGGGGATGCAAACCTCAGGGGTGGTACCAGGAGGTGAAGAAAACAGAAGTAACTGTCTGTTTTTAACCGAGTTTGCTTTTTCCCCCTCTTCCAGTATTAATTACCAGTTTAAGTACTCAGCACACAGCCATGATCCACATTCAAATCCACATCCTAGCCAGAGGATTGAACCCTCTGTGCTTGAGCCAGGGGCTTTTCTGCACAGGAGAGGGCCCAGGAACCTGCACTTGTAGGCACACTACAGACCTGACCTGTCCTGATCTCACCTGGCTCAGCTGAGCTTAGCTGGGCTTGGCTCAGCCCCCCTGCCCACCCAGAGACAGTGTGCTCTTTGCAGGGTGCTGGGGGGGGTCCAGCAGTGGATTCGGGGACACACACACCACAGGTTGCTCTTAGTTTCTAAGCTGAGTGTGGGAGGTTTTGTTGCATGAATCAGTAGGGTTGAGGTTTAAGCTGTGATGCTGTGTGAAGAGTATGGATGGATGCAATACAGATACATGCAATATAGATATATGCAGGGTGGATGTATACCATAGCATTCCCTGTGCAGCTGGAGATGGAGCAGGTACATTCAGGACAGCCCTCATCCCTCACTCAGAGGTGAGCAATCCCAGGCAGACTCTGACAGCTGCAGGGGCAGCTCCATCACAACCTAGGCACCTTAAGATTTGCTTGGCATGAAGACTGGTTGGTGAAGAGCTTATGATGTAGGGCCCCAGCTCCAGGAGAAGGTGCTGGGAGAGTACTGGCATGCAACTGCAGGCAGAGATAAGGGGCAGCATCCTGCTTTCCCCTCCCTGGCCCAAGAGCTGTCCATTCCCATAAACCCAGAGGTGAAGCTCCTGTTGATGCCCATGGAAATGGCACCCCTGATGTGGCAGTGACTGGAATACCTTGCATGCCAATGGAAGTTTTCTTCCTGAAGGTGAAACCAGAAACTCTACACCTCTGCCCGCTGTGATTGATTTTCTTTGCAAGCTGGGTTTGTCCTAAGTGAAATCCTATTTGTTCTTGCCCTGGCTACTTTACACTCATTAAGTTGGTATCAATGAATGAGTTGATATCAATATTGATATCACAACTGCTTTAAACCATGTCACATTGAACTGGGTGGTGAGGCAGGTACCTGGGAGACCATGATGCCTGCACCCTTGGCCCCGCATTCCCCAGCACCCTGGGTGCACTGGGGCAGTGGGTGATGCCTGGGACAGTGGGTGCTCTGGGGCAGTGGGTGCTGCTGGTGGCTGAGGGACTTTTCTCTCCCTTCACTAGGAGGCGCATGCAGATCACGAAGAGGTTCTGAAAGCCGTCACATCCTTCAAGTCCCTTGTGGTAGGTGGCAATTCTTAAAATAGAGCGCTTCGTTTCAGGGCTGCATTTCACAAAGAATGAGTCAAGCCTGACATTTGTCTCCTCATTAGGAAAAAAAGGTCCTTTGGAATGGAAAAGATGGGTTATAAAGAATCTTAATTTCAAGTTTCAAGCCTAGAGTTGCCCCTCTTGCTGCGTGTTTCAGCAATTGTGTGCTGGTACAATGGTTCCAGCAGCAGAGATGGAGGATCTCTGACTTTTTCCTCCGCTGCAGAAAGCCACATGTGGGTAGTGGTGGTGGCGGGGTCCCTTTCATCTCATTTTGCCTCCATACCCTAATCATTTGCCACCTGAAACTAGACCACCGCTTGCTCTTTGAGATGAGCTGTGAAAGGTCAGCACAGGTGTCTGGCTCAACTGCAGGTGCCAGCAAAAAGGTCCTCTCTGAGCCCATTGAGTGCCTCTTGGTTTTGTTGAGGTTTGCTCCACAGGCATCGAGAGGCTTGGACCATATTGCAGGTAATTTGTGGCTCCGGGTGCTGTGGCCATCAGCAGCCAAGGGATGAGTCAGAGATAATAAAGGTATTTGTGTGAGCTGGGTTACCTACACCCCTCCAGGTCATACTGTGCTGAGATGAAACAGGGGGGAAAGCCATCCACGTGCACAAAGGTTTTACCTAGCGAAGCTTTTTTCAGTTATTAAAAAAGCTCTAGTCTCTCTGGCTTTGTAGCCACTGAATGCCTTTCACTATAACCACTCCAGATGTGGTCCAACTTCCTTCCTTAGCATGGCAGATGCAAGTTTTCGGTGCTTAGCAGTGCAGATAAAAGATGGGGAGGAGAAAGTTCATAGAAAACAGGAAAGGGTGATCATGTTACATTTACTTAGAAACTCAGCTCCCTTTCCTTTTATTCTAGTAGGTAACAGGGGAATAATTCAGTTAAATTACAAGGTGTCATTAATCTTCAGGAGCACTCGTAAGTGATGGACAGTTTTACTGGAAATGTGTACTTGGGTGCTGAGTAATTTAATGTAATTATGATACAACTGAAGAGGTTCAGTGTGGATTTGAGGTTAGACAGGCTGAGATGCCCCGTGGCAGGACCAGGGGGGCTCCCAAGCAAAGGCAGAGAGGGACCATGGAGCCTCCCTGGTGCCTCTGCACAGGCTGCGAGGGATCGCTGTGATTTCGATATGGATTTGCATCCTGGGAACATTGTGTTTTGACACCCAGAGAGCCATCAAAGCACATGACAGTTGCGAAACCAAAGAAAGCCCCCACAATCTGATTCAAAATTGTGCTTTCAGACAAGACCAAATGCAACCTCTCTCTTTGAAGTTCTGCATAGTCAAATAGTTTGTACGAAACTGCACTGGAAAGGAGGAAAATCTCTGTCAGAAACAGGGGTTTGGCAAAAAAACAAGCAGCTGGTGAAAACTGAGCCAGGGTTTGGCTTTGCAGCAATTTTCCCTGTTGGCAGAGGGGTCGGTTAGAACAAGTTTTGCTTGGATTTGCAGGGCTGTCTTTGTTCAGTCAGCATTGATTGCCCTCTGCTCACTGAAAGCTGCTGAAGGACTGGTCCCTCCATGGAGCTCTACCAGTCCCCAGCTGCTAAGCATCAGTGGCACTCTCTTCAATTATGTTGCCTTCAAAAGCTCCTTTTTGTGCTACTCTACTACACCACTGAAATAATGCACCAAGTCTTGCTTTGGGTTTGCAAATTTTGGTTAGAAAATATCCACCCATCTGATTCATGGGGGCTTTGCATTGCTGCAAGTATAACTTTCCTTGCTATTTGGGCAAAATATCTCTAAGCAGCAGCTAAATTAGAGACATTTAGCTCTGCGGCTGTCTTGGTTTGGAAAATGTGACCCTGTGCTCTCAGAGGTAGGACTGATTTGGAAAGAAAAGCTTGCTCAGTGCAGTTCACAATTTCTTTGACATTTTAATGTATTCATTACTTCATAAATCACCAGGGTGGGATTTTTTTACCAAACTTTGTGAAATAAAGCCAAAGCAGGTTTTCCCGATCTCTTGACGTGCCCAGCCCTGAGCCCACGTGGCTGTGGGAGCGTTGCTGGTGAAAGTCTTTGTTGGGATGGTTTGGGTTTGCCCCTGCCCTTCAGCTAACGAAGCACCTCACTGTAATTCTCAGTCGCAATGCCAGGAGCTGAGGAAGAGAAAACAGCTGGAACTGCAGATCCTTTCCGAATCCATCCAGCGCTGGGAAGGAGAGGACATAAAAACGATGGGAAACATCATCTACATGTCCCAGGTTATGGTACAGTGTGGGGGAAGCGAGGTGAGTGTGGTGGTCCTTCTCCTGGCTAAAGACATTGTGTCCAAATAGCCCCTTGCTCATGGGATCAGCGCTGCAAGGCGGCATCCAGGCCAGCAACGTGCTGACAGATAATACAGATAAATAATTCACCAGGAGAAGAGCTGTGCAATGGGACTGTGCACGTCTTTGGAGTCAGGCACCCCGGGGGCTTAGCTTCAGGTCTTTGGTGACACACTTTCCAAGCAAAAGAAGTACCTCGGTGTTGTATAGCACATTAATTTCCTTCTTCTTCCCCTGTGACTTACTCTGAGAAATGAGAGTGACTTGAAAGCGTGCGTTAGCATAACCATTATGCCACGTCCTGTGCTCAGCACAGTGGCTGCTGTGACGTCTGTCCCACTCCAGAGCTGACTGAGCTTTGGAAATAACTGGAGGGATTCCTGTGCTGCTGTTCCTAAAGCATCACACCAGTGCTTGCCACAGACCTGCACAAGTGGTGTTAAAGCCAAGCACACCACATGTTTGGTGTAGGAAAGTGCCTGTGGTCACTGAATTGCTTGCTTGCTGTAACAACTTTTCCCTGGGAAGGGAAGACCTGTAAAACAAAGCCCTGTAGAGTCTAGTCCCAAAGTCTTGTTTGGGATGTGAGATGCTGGGGGATGTAAGGTCTTGGTCTTCTGAAGCGCTCTGAAATAATTGGAGAAGGATTAGCAGGATGCAAACAAAAATGTATGCAGGAAAAACTAGTACAGAAATGAGATGCTGCAAAGAAAAAAAAAAGCCAAAATAATTGGTTTGGAGTTGGTCTCTCACAGGCTGTGATTCCGGTTGCAACAGGTTCATTTTGCTGGAGGAAAGTGCTTGTGATGCATTGAAAACTGGACTAACCTAAATCCTTACCCCCTCAGGAGAAAGAAGAGCGATATTTCTTGTTGTTTTCAAACGTTTTGCTGATGCTGTCTGCAAGCCCACGGATGAGTGGGTTCATCTATCAGGTAGGCATGCTTAATTTGAAGTTACAAGGCGTTAGGTGTGAAAAAGGAAATCAGATAGCTCTTACCAAATTCAAATCCTCTACTTCCTTAAACCTCTCTGTTGTGATGCAAATGCCCCAGGCTGGGAGCCAGGGCTTGGTTTTACCTGGGGTGCCAGGACACTTAGTGCCTTTGTCCTGCCAGGCATTTGGTATTTGTGAATGCTGTGAAATTAGAAAAAAAAAAACCCAGACCTTAAGCATGTTGTCCTGCATGCTGTCCTCAGAAATGTGTTTGTGTGTGAGGTGTCCAGACACAGCTGTTGGGTTTTGCCCCACACAACCAGCCACCAGTGTTGTGATGGTAAAGAGCCCGAAATTTCCACTCCATGAGGCACTCCAAAACTCTGCATTTCTTGTGTTTTACCATTTGAATTGGGCTTGTTCAGCCTGGAGAAGGCTCAGGGGAGACCTTATTGCAGCCTTCCAGTGTCTGAAGGGGACCTACAAGAAAGCTGGGGAGGGACTTTTCACAAAGGCCTGCAGTGACAGGACGAGGGCTAATGGGCTCAAACTGGAAGAGGGTCGATTTAGATTGGAAATTAGAAGGAAATTCTTCACTCTGAGGGTGGTGAGACACTGGAACAGGTTGCCCAGGGGGGTTGTGGATGCTCCATCACTGGAGGTGGTCAAGGCCAGAGCAACCTGGTTTAGTGGGGGTTGGGGCTAGATGATCTTCTTTGGTTCCTTCAAACCAAAACCATTCTATGATTCTGTATGATTTGAATGGCTGCAATCAGACTGTTGGGAGCTTGGCTTTTCTCCAGTTACCTGAAACCATCAATACCCTCCAGGAGAAGGGTGCTCTTGTGTTGGTGTGTCATTTCTCACGTGCAAAGGAGACGGGTAAGATTTGGGAAGGATTTGGCTGGGTTTTCGATTTTACCCACCGGTGGGAGTAAAGTGAGCAAACAGTTCAGTATGCAAAGCAGAGGGTCAGGGAAGGCTTTCAGAAAGGCAAGGGGAAGTTGATCCTTCTGACTTGGTTGCAAAAAGGGTTTGCACCTAGTGAAGGGAAAGGTGGAAACGAGCTGGGGATGATTCACTTCTCATGGGAGCCTCTTCTCAGGGCTTTGACCTAGTTGTGCAGGGAAGTCTAGATCCATATTATAAAGGAGACTCTTCCTGCAGTCTGAAGCCTTCACAAATCAGTTTTAATGGCGATTCCCAAAGAGAAAGGAATCAGCAGGAACAAGCAGAGCAGCTCTGGCTGGGAAGCAGACGCAGACACTGACTCCTCAATTCCCCTAGGGAAAGCTGCCTTTGACGGGGATGACGCTGATGAAGCTGGAAGATGCCGAAGGGAACGAGCACATGTTTGAAATCGCAGGTCAGTGGGGCCCCTGCCTGGGGCCTTCCTCCCAGTTCAAACAGCCACTTCCACTGGAGGTACTGGTCCTTCTCCTCCTTCCAACCACTGCATCACGCTCTTCTTTCGGCTCTTCTGCCATGAAGAGTTCCTAAGCATCTTCCTTCTGGCTGAGGCAACCTCCTCCCGATGCCCTTGAGCTCTGTCACTGGTGCTGGGCTGCTTTTGGAGACTGCAGTGTTTTCATACGGGATGAATCTCCTGCCAGGGCTGGTTGTGGCCCCAGTAGCACTGCCCTGTGCCATGCATGCCCCATCTGCATCCAGCATCTATCCCGTACAGCTGTGAGCACCTCATTTATTGACAGATTAACCACTCTGGTCATCAGGTATCTTTCCTAATATTCCTCCCACTTATCCCCTTCAGTTTATCTCATTACTTGTAGCTATACACAGTCATTCCATGCTCAGTGCCTTGGCTGCAGTGCAGCTATTTGTGCTGGTGGTATTTGGTGTCAGGGTCCTGTTAATCATGGAAGTGTTGCATTTGCTTACTTTTAACATTAAATAATTCCTCGCGTTTTCATCTCACCTGTTCCCTTGGCTTTTCTGTGCAGCTCCCGTGCTGGCTGGCACTGGGTGCCTGTAGCACAACAGGCAGTTACATCTTTGCCCTGTCCTTTTTGCTACCACTGGACTTTGCAAGCTGAGGAGCTGCTTGCTGCTGTGCAGAGTTGAGCTCACCTTGTGTTTTCTCCTGGGTCTCTACTACTTGATAAAGATGGTTATTTAACCCTCTGCCACAGGGAACATGATGGAGCGGATCACTGTGTCCTGCAGCACCAGCCAGGACTTGCACGAGTGGCTTGACCACTTGCAGAGGCTGACCAAAGGGACGTGCAACACCGTGTCCAAAACACAGTCCTGGGGCGCTCACTCGGTAAGGGTCTCCCCTTCCCAGCCTCTTGCTGCCCAGAGTCCCTCAGCACTGCCTGATCTCCCTGTCTCAGCAGCACCCCTTGGCAGTGAGCTAATGTGTAAGACACATCCCGCAGTTTTGTTTGTGCCCCATGTTGTGCTTGTACCGTTTTACATGTATCCTGCCCTATTTTTGTTGCAACCTAGATGTCTCAAAGGAGTTCACAGTGAACTCTTGTCCACCCCCCTCTGCTTCTCTGTGTTGTTTGATGGCTAACGGTCTTCGTTTGCTTCTCGCCTGTTTTCTCAGACATTTAGTTCAGCTGGACAGATCCGTGGGCCTCTGGAACCCCCCAAAATCCTCAAGCCCTGGAGCTTGAGCTGCCTCCGTCCTGCTCCTCCACTCAGACCATCGGCAGCACTGAGTTACAAAGAGGTAACTGTCCCACATACCTGCAGAGGACTGTGGTTTCATGGCAATCCCTAGTGCTTGTGTTCAGGGCTCTTGTCTCATAGTCAGGGCACAGAAGCTTGTGTTTACTGCCCTTAGTTAATGGGGATGTTGGGAGAGCAAGTTTTGCCAAGGTGCTGCAGACGTGCAATGGATGCCTGTGGCTGCAGATGGCTTTGTGCTGCAAGTGAAGCATGAGCACTGGTTTTGTAGGCTCGATGTTTGCTCTCAGCTGCTGTAGTCAGCACCCTCAGCTACTGGATGTCACCAGTCCCACAGCAGGGTGTCCCACAGCCTAGCGTTTCAAGCACTCTCCTTCACCAGTGTCCTGTTGGAGCTGCCTCCCTTCATCCTTCTTCTGCCTTGTTCTGAGCTGGGCTCCCTGCTGGGATGTGCTCCAGCTCCAGCAGCAGCTCAGTGTTGCCCAGCAGTGCAGGGTCGAGCAGTGATGCTGCACCAAGAGAAAGAAGAAAAAGGCCTGTTGATACTTTTTGTGTCTTCTACTCTGTGTTCTGGTGGCTAGAGCAGGGCTCCCTGCACCAGCCATGGGGCTTGACCCTCCCTAACCGCCCACCCGAGCGTTTTACCCACTCAGCCCAAGGGATCACCTCCCCCACAGAAACCCCAAGCCTGGGAGGTGGAAGGTGGCATGGGGAAACCCAAAATACAACACAGCTTCCCCACTGCAACTGCATTGCTTTCCCTCCCTACCTCACGTTAAACTTTTGGGATTACTCACCAGTGACTTGGGTAACGTTCCCCTTACTGAATGAGCACTCCCGTTCTGAGTCAGCCGCTTTTCTTGGTACAGCAGCCCTGGGAGCATCACTGCCCGGGCTCCCACTGGGGATGGGGATGGGGAGCAGGGCTTGGACCCCCTCAACCCCCAGCGCTCAGGGATGGAGAGCCCGGCAGCTGGGGGGGCTGTTGGTCTGCTGCTCCAGGTAGAGATTTTAGATAATCTCACAAGATTTTGTTCCGTTTATCTCTTAAAATTTGTAAAACAAAGCATGTCAGTCTGGGAATTAAATTGTTCAAAAACCAGCCAAGCAGACTGGAAATGATCCTTAATCATTGCATGGTCCAAATCCCTAATGTAGACTAAACGGTTTCTTGCTTGCATGGTGAACTAGAATATAGGAAGAGGCTTGAAGTACAGGAGAAATTTTTCTGTGTGAAAGTGCAAGGCTGCTATTGATGTACAAGGTAGGCCAAACCCACAGATGGAGCGATACCATTCACACCACGGCCCTTTGCAGTTTCTTGTTTGTCCTCTGCCACATGTTGCAGGAGTTAAACTCTCTGCATCGAAACCAGGAGAGAGTTTTTTGCCACAGAGACTGAGCAGGTGGGAGCCCCGAGGGACAAGATGCTGCTGTAGGCTGAGTGGTAACGTGCAAGGTGTTTAAGGACCAAAAATGTTGTTTGGACTGGAACGGGCTGTGCTGGCCATGCTAGTGGAAAGCCAAAGGCCAACGGGTCCACCAGAGCTGGAGCAGAGCTGGGCAGGCACAGCCTGGTACCCAGTCATTCCAGTCTGAGCTGGGGGTGCAGCTCCTCTCTCAGGGGAGGGACTCATACAAGAACCTGTGATGACAAATGGGAAATAAATTCAGTTTTGACCCATGCAGGTCTGCATCTGCCTCGTCCCTCCCTCCGTCCTGCTCAATCACCAAACAGAACTCCTACTTCACTGCATTTTTATTTTAAAGTAGGGCACAAAATAAACTACACTAACAGCCCCGTTCAAGTCACCTTCCTATAATGAAGATACAATGAAGGAATACAAATTTTAAAGGTTATTTACATGGAAGGGAGAGGGGGAGTTTGATTAAAAGATTAGAGATTTTCAGACATCCAGTGTCACTTTAATTGGGTTCTAGCAGTGTAGGATGGGATGGCACAGTCTTGTGCATTTCCTCGTACCAAGCTGTGCTCAGGAAACCCCAGACCCTGCTTGTGCGCTGCACAGCACTCTTCTATTTCCATTGAAATTGGGTCATTTTCCCTCTTCTGTTTCCAGTAATGATTTGAAATGACAGGTGCTGTGGGTAAAGCGGTGTGTCCGGATTCAGGTTAACAAAGTGAAAAAGATTTACAGATGATTTCATCTACCCTTGTGTTTTTTTTTCAAGTGGCCTGCTTTGCATTACGTAAAGGGTTTATAACATTGGGATTCAGGGCTTTGCTAGCCAGACCTGCAGGAGAGCCACACGGTTCCCTGTGCTGAGCATCCCAGGGATGGGCCTCTCCCTGAGGTGTGCAGGGAGCTCCCCATCCTGCCAGTGGAGCAGGGAGATGCTGCTGTGGGGATGCCTGGTGCTGTGAGGTCTCCAGTGAGGATGGCAGGTGCCCTCCAGGAGGGTCCCCTTTGAGAAGACACAGTCTGGGGGCTTGTCAGGGAGGGCAGAGCATCCCATCACAGAATCACAGAATGTTAGGGGTTGGAAGGGACCTCGAAAGATCGTCTAGTCCAATCCCCCTGCCAGAGCAGGATCACCTAGACCAAGTTGCACAGGAACACATCCAGGTGGGCTTTAAATGTCTCCAGAGAAGGAGACTCCAGGTCATCCCAACTGGGTCAGGTTGAAGGTCACAGGACTGGTGTTGAGCATGAGGCCAGACTCTGAGTTGCTCCTCAGGGCTCAGGCATTGCTGGGCACTTGGGGCAGCTGCAGCACTGCCCAGCACCAAAAGGTGCTGCATTTCTTAATCACCAGTTTAGACAAACAACACCTACAGAAAGCTGCTACTAACCAAGAGGGCATGTTCTCTATTTCAGTGTGTTTAGAGTGTATTAATGCCCGCTTACCATGCGTTTCACATGTAATTTTTTCAGTTTTGCATGACACTGTGCTCCTTTGCATGTGGATGGTGCTCTAAAACCAGTACGGAGGGTGTGCCACATTAATTGCAAGACTAACATTCAAATGTGTTTTAGAGTTGTGGATTTAATAGACTTGGTCAATGAAGTCATCAGTCTCTCACACTCATCTTCTCTTTCTTTGCATATTCATTGTAGAGGATGTCTTATATCTTAAAGGTAAGGGTAGATACATCTCTTTGGCTTATCGTGGCAAAGAATGCTTGTTCCTGTTCACGCTTCTCGTGCTTGCATGACCCTAATTCTGCCTGACCATACTAATAAGTTACTGTGATGATAGCTCACCTGAGAGTCAGTAGTGACTGGCAAACATGTTTTGAGATAACTCTTAAGAAGGATTTAGTATTATGGTACTTAAACCTCTTGACATGCCTCTTCTGCTTAAGATCCATATTGCATGTAACCTACTAATACACTAGTTCTCTCCAAATCACCAAGACTTATAACTCAGTGAAGGATATAAAAGTTTGTGTTTCTTACTTGTGGAGTCTTAGCAAACACTAACTTTGTGTGTATTTGTTTGTTCTCTGTGTATGTGTATGTGTGGGATTTATACTCTCAAACAAATTGTGTGCATTTAGAAGCAACGTCATTTGCCAACTGTTTTATATTAGAAATCAAATTGACTCAAGGAAATAAACAACATTGTAGGATTTTTGAACAAAGACCCCGGAGTGGGTAAGCAGACTAGAAGAACTGTGCATGTGTTTGAGTTCTTTGGCTAAAGGATTTTAGCCAAGGGGTGAACTTGCTAGAGGAGTTTGTCCTGGCCCAGACCTGCAGGTGCAATTCCCACTGCCCTTCCAGGGAGCAGTGGGCCACAACTGGGAAAGGCAAAAAGCATAATTTTCCCCAACTTTGTCATTGTCTGCTTTGTAGTTCTCTAATGTGTTGTGTGTAACATGGACAGCTGCTTTCAGCTGCACTACGCTGCTGTTCAAGCTGCCTCTGGTTCTGATTAAACACAAGAGTCTGTTTCTCTATAGGATTCCAGCAAAAGTCCAAAAACAATGAAGAAATTTCTTCCAAAAAGGAAAACTGAGAGAAAACCATCTGATGAAGAGTTTGTTATTCGGAAAAGTAAGTGGAGTGTTTTTCTCTTCTTTTTGGAGGTTTGTGTGCACTCAGTGATCTCCATGGGGCTCTGAGAAGAGCCGTTCTCAAAGTGCAGGATGCGACAGGGTGCTCATGTTGTGAGCAAGGCTACGTGCTGCTGGGCACGGGATGCTTCTGGACTCACACTGGTCCTCAGCCTCTGAGAGGTCCCTTCCCAGTTATGACTGCGGGACATGCTGCCACCCTCCTCATGATTGCTAGCACAAGGTCATGGGTTGTGGGTGGTCTCATTCTGGGTACGAAGCCAAGGAACTACTTCCAAGTAGTTAAAAACTGTGGTAAAACTGCACATCAACAATCATCAAATCATCAATATATGGAAGCCCCATCCCTGGAAATGTTTAAGGCCAGGCTGGATGGGGCTCTGAGTAATCTGATCTAGTGGGAGGCATCCCTGCCCATGGCAGGGGGGTTGGAACTAGATGATCTTTAAGGTCCCTTCCAACCCTGACAATTCTATGATTCCATGTCTGAGAGCTGGGACAAACCCTTACCTGGCCATGCCAGCAGCTCCTGGAACAGTTTCCATCTAGGGAGCAATAAAAGGCTCTATCCCTGCAGGGGTGTTCACCTGCAAAGAGGGATGTCCTGACAGCTCCCTGACGTCCACTTGGACACTCCTCAGGGGTTTTACAGGAAAGGCCATGATCACCCAGCAGTGAGCTGCTGCAGTGTGCTGCTGCGGTAGACAGCTTGGAGGTCAGTTGTCTCCCTTGAGAAGATAGCACTGAGCCAAGGCTGGAAATGAAGACTTCACATTTCCAAGTCCTGCCCTGGTGTGGCTCTACCAGACCCCTCTAGCAGGGCAGCTCTGCACCTTTCTCCTGGTGCTGCCTGCACCCAAAATCCGGTATCACCCCCTGAGTTTTGCTGAGATGAGCAGCTAGAAGTGCGTTTTCATACCGTGCTCAGTGACACAAAATGTTGCAAAGGCCAGAAAATACAAAGGACCTCAAAAGGGAGTTAGGCAAAGTCCCAGGGAGAGTGTCAGTCAAGGCGACAGCTCGCTCTTCTCTTAAGGGACTTGGGATCAAAGGCTGGGGGAGGTGACACCAGAGCACTTTGCTTTTTGTGATCGCTGTTGTCTGCAATGTTTCACAGGCACTGCTGCGCTGGAAGAAGATGCTCAGATCCTGAAGGTGATCGAGGCATATTGTACTGGGGCAGGCTTCCAGCAAGCCCTCAGCTCAGGTGGGCACACAACCAGATAATTTAATTCTCACTCTGCCTGCAACACTGATAACCCCTTTGGGAAAAACCAGATGATTGCATCATACAGCAACAAGACTCATGCTAGGAAACTGTGTGATGTTCAATCTTTGAGATAAGGAGCTTCATCTGCCTAGTGGTTTAGTTGCCATTGTTTTTCTTCTAAACACAGAGAATGAAGCAGATAGGAGGGCAGATGAGACACAGCTATTTCACCAGCACTTGTTAGGAATTAAGCAAACCTAGTCAGTGCCTGTGGCTGTCAGCACTGAAAACTTGATGGTAATCTCAGGTTGCATATAGCTTTAGAAAGGAAGCTTGAATATTATCTCTTAATCAGCTGCATGTTTAAGAACAAGCTGCTTCGTAAGAACCTATCTAACGTCTTCAACTCTGGAAATAAAAGTATTTATCATGGCTGGTGAGATGTCAAATTAAATCACTGAACTAGCAAATAATGGTAGATTTAAAAAAGGGAGGGCACGTTTCTTCTGAGTGCTCTTGACCCTAATAGAATGTTTTCATTTATAAGTCATGATGTAGCTTTAGATGCAGAGAGCACTCGAAAACTTTCCACTTGCTCTGTAGCTCAGGTTAGGGGCACGTATGAGGCTGTATTTGACTGTGGCACTTGGCCAGCAGCACCCGCATCCCCAGCCTGCCCCGGCTTGCAGAGGAGCAGGGAGGACAAGGGCTCTGTTTGCCATGTGGGCACCAGGGAAAGCCTCCCTTTTTCTTCCTGATGAGTAATTCTTGTACACAGGCTCCCGTAAAGACTCCATCCCCCAAGTCCTTCTTCCTGAGGAAGAGAAAATCATCATTGAGGAAACACGAAGCAACGGCCAGACGGTCACGGAGGAAAAGTAAGCCCAGCAAGCTCCACTTGCAGATCCCCTTGTTGCTTTTTGGAAGGGTATTTAAAACCATGCCCTCTTCTCCTGGTGTCACTGGCTGCTGCCTTTGCCCTGGTGAGACCCACGGGACTATTTCAGTTGCTATTTTGTCCTTTTCTAAGAACAGAGCTGCCTTCCCAGCTGCTCTGACGTGGCTCCTCTGGGAGGCTGTGCCGGGTCTGAGAGCCAGTTTATGGAGCCCCAGAGCTTAGCTGCATGTAGCTAATGGGGTCAGGGAGGACAGAACCAAACAAGTGGCTCTTATTTTTTAACTACTGAAATGCTGGGCTGCTGCTACCCCTCAGGAGTCTGCCTGGCACCCTGTCTGTGGGTGCTCCCAGCCTGTTACGTAGCTTCACCATCTGGGTGACTGTGTTGATCCACTCCATTTCCAACCCAGACAGCTCGTTCCTTTCATGCTTGTGTTTTTGCAGCATAACCTCAAGGAATCAAGGCCATTTTACAAAAGATGCTCAGGCATTTCCAGTGTTAAAATCATGGTTATTTATTGCAGTAGCGTAAACAAGGAAGCCACAGCCACAGATGTTTGTTGATAACTTAAAGATGGCAGAACAAGGTATTTTTCTTGAATTTTGAGAAAAGAGCACTGAGTTTTGGACTGGTGGCCTATAAATGCTCCTGGGCTGTGTTTCCAAAGTCCCCTTGCAGTTCAGCAGTAATAGCAGCAGCTTGATGCTTGCAAAGCAGAAGCTGGAAGCACTTTCCCCATCCACACCTTGCTCATGGAAGCACCTTCCCCATCCACACCTTGCTCACAGAAGTTCCCATGCTGTTGCTATTTTGCTCCACTCCAGTTCTTTTTATTTCTTTTTTTTTTTTTTTTTCATTTCTTTTTGCAGGAGCCTTGTTGACACGGTTTATGCACTGAAAGATGAAGTCAAAGAACTGAAGCAGGTAATTTGAGTGGGATTATTTGTGCTGGCAGTTGAGCAAGAGCCAACCAGGCTGTATTGGGTTGTTGTCTTCGACTGGTCAGTGTCCAGGGAAAGTTTTCCTTGTGCTGGTGTGATCCTGCAGCTTCCTAAAGCAACCTCATTTTTTTTGTGGTTTAGCTCCCTGAATCAGCTCACCATGCAGTCCCTTGAGCACCAGAGCCAGCGGGAGGGAAGGAATAATTGGTCTTTGTGGTAACATGAAACTTCACCCCTACTCCAAAAGCTCTTTCAACTTGATTGTGCATTTTATAGGGGTCTGGTGGATACCAATTCTTGTAGACTCAGAGGACATATGTCCTCTGCCCTCCAGCTCCAAGCCTGGAGGTGGGAGAGACCACCCCAGGAAAACACAGGGTCCTCCAACTCAAGGTAAAATGAGGTTTCCAGGAAGATGCTTCTGCCTGCTCAAAGTCACTGGGATTTTCCTGCAGGTCTGTAAGGTAGTAAAGGTCTACATGAGTTGTTTGGACCCCAGGTAACCCATCCTCAAAAGCCAGCAGTGACCTGTCAAATGTCCCTGACATGTCATCACCTCTGAGGGACCAGGCAGCCGGGTGCAGGGAAGTACCTCAGTGCATGAAGTACATGGGCATCAACTACATCTTTATTCCTTTATTTTTCTCAGGAGAACAAAAGGATGAAACAGTGCTTGGAGGAAGAGCTTAAATCCAGGAAGGACTTGGAGAAGCTGGTTAGAAGGCTGCTGAAGCAGACGGATGAGTGTGGCAGGGAGGACACGGGGCGCAAGTCGTCCCTGATCGCCTGAACTCGGGGAGCAGCTGCTGGCAGTGGTGTGTGACCTCAGGTGTTTCTTTGGGCGGCAGAACTGGATCCTTTGCCTCTTCTTGCTCCTTATTTTGTTGGTTTTGGGAATTTTGTTACCAAAAAAAAAAAAGGTCATAGAGGAAAAAAAAAATAGTTTTTCTTCCATCCAGTAAGGAAATAAACCAGAAACAATCATCACAACTAAACCAGTAAGCAAGCGGTCCATGATTCACAATTCATCTGCAGCAACTAATACCTCATCGTACCTGCTACTGGGAGCAAATACAAACTCTGCTAGTGATTGCTGCTCACAAAGGGTTTGGCAGCAGTTTCCTAGAGGAAGCTTAAGCACTTTTTAATGCTTTCATTCTTTTCAAAAGCACCGGTACCTATTTATTGAATGAAAACATTACTGAGGTGGCATTGAGCAGAAACCAAAAAGCACCTGCTCCTCTTTTCAGATAATCACAACTGGGGAAGCTTTTCCCGTCCACCTTCTTTTTTCCCCGTTAGTTGACTGTAGCGAACTAGAGCCCAGCAATACTGTGGTTCCCGTGTGGCCTTGATACTGATTAAAATGTGCAATTAACATGAAGACATTTGAACTCCTTGGGGAAGCCAGACCTGGAGCACCTGTCAGAGCGCATGGGAAGGTGTGTTGCACAGTTACTGCCTCCTAACAGCTCGTGATCAGCACAACAGGTATCTGCTGTTCTGCCCCCACGTCCCTTTTTATGCATGACCTTTAATTCCTACCCCCTGCTTTGTTTTCACATTGAGTGTCCAGGTATCAGATGAGTTTATAGTTTTGCTGCACTTCCCCTCGCAGGACATGCTTATCTCTGTATGAAATGTAAGCACTGCTTGACAACAAAAACACAACCCCCAAATGTGCTGGTTCCCTGCTCCCTTCTGCCCATGTCAGGCTCTCCATCGCTCCTTCCCAAAGGCTGGGAACGTAGCCAAGGGCCAGTTCTCTCCCCATCGCCCCAAAGGGGCTTTTGGCTGGGAAAAAGGAACTTCCTCTTGGGATAGGAAAGGTATTTATGCTTTGACAAGAGCTGGAATGCTGGTGGGGCAAGGACATGCAACACGCTTCCAGCTCCTCAAACACAGCACACAGGCAACATGCATATGTATCAGCTGTCTTCATCATCCTATTCGGTGTTATACCCTAGTTTAGAACTGATGTTTTCCTTCCTTCCTTAGCAGCATTATAAAAGTAGCCTTCTGTTAAAGTTAATGGTAAGTCTTAGTGTATCACAGGGCAGCATGGTCCCAGGGTGTGCAGACACACCACAGCTCATTGCAGTCATACTGTTACGTTGGTCAGGAAGGACATAAAGGCAATAATTACAACTCCCTCCTTGCCATTAAAATTTAGCCAGAACATAGCAAATGGTGTCTGGGGAGAGCTAAGCTCAAAAACATCACAAGGAGCGTAAAAAGAAACCCTCTTTAAGCTGTTTCTAGGACAAAACAGAGGTCTTTGTTGGCTCTGGCTGCATCTGCCATCTCCAGAGCATCCCAGCTGGATGGCAGCTCCCCACATCCCTGCCCAGGCACACAGTTGGGTGGCTTGGTCAGCAATCAAGCCCTGCTGTGCTGGTTATTCATTTTCCAGGGTAAGGACCTTTGCTGCACGCTGCTGTTCTGGGATGCTGTGCCCAGACACACTGGCACTGACTGGTCCTGCTGCCTGCCCAAAGATGGGCTGGGGACTGGGGACTGGGGACTGGGGACTGTGATGTGCAGGGAAGCAAACAAGAGCCATTTGCACTCTGAGGAGAGGGTAGGAACGTTTCCTTGCTGCCCCCCAGTTTAGTTGGAACCCGTGCTGTGTACATATGCATGTTTGTAAGATGTGATGGAGAGCACACTGGGACATTGTGGATCAAGCGTTTGTCAAGAGCTAGAAGCCAAAAAAGACAAGAAAATAAAAGGAAAAGAAGCCATGCCGGATGGACAGCAATGTTTCCATATTTACTTTGTTTACAGTGCTTTGTAAATAGGTTCCAGTGAGTCTGTCTTTAGATGGATGTTGTGTCAGCTGCCTTCCAGTTTATCTTTGTCATGTAGGTTTATTTACTGTAACTACTTATGCAAGTTCAACTTTTCTAACATGTTTTTATTTTGAATAGTTTTTTAATTGACATTTTCAACAAATAAAGAAGGATAAAAATCACTTTAATAGTTCTCTGCTGCTTCCTTTGGTTCCACCATGAAAGCAAGGCCAGTGCTTACCCTGGACAGCCCTGATTTGCTCAAAATGCCCATGGCTGTCATCCACCCATTGATTTACTGGATGCTGGTGGGGATACTGGTGTGAAGGGTGATGCTGGCTCTTGGGCTGTTGCTCCCATCATCACCCAGCCCTGCAGCAGCCAGGTCCCAGGAGAAGGAGATGTATTTCCATCCTTCGAGCCCTGCTTGTTCCCTGCTAACAAGGATGCCTTATGGACAGCTACCTGCTCTCTGCTGGGTTGCTGTAGATTAGAGACTTCCTGCCTGTTTGAGATTTATGGGTTTTTTTTAGCTTGTGTTTTTTTCTGGCGATTAGGCGTGGTGACAGGATTTCCTTTGGTCTACCACTTGGACAAAACCTCTCCTGCACACTGGTATTTTTAACTCTTTGGTAGAGCCATGCCATGCTCTCAGCCCGCAGCCAAAGCGGGAGGATTGAAGGCAGGAGGGCTGGACCCTGCTCTCCCTCCCCAAACGCAGCAATCAGAGCAGGAAAAAGAACAAATATAAAAGAAATACTGGCCTTGGTCACATCGTGGAAAAACACTGAAGTCTGCAAGGGAGCCTGCTTCAAGCCAAGGGGCATTTTGGGGAATTATAGGAGAGGCAGAGCAGGGCTGCATCCAGAGCCTGCACTGGGCAGAAGAGCAAGGAGGAGGCATCCCCCAGGCTCGTTTTGGAGGGACCATCTCCACTCCCAGGTCCCCATGATGCTAGATCCAGGTCATAACCAGAGACCATCCTGCTCTCCTGCTGAACACAGAATCCTTTTGGCCTCATCTCTTACACCAGCTCCCAAACAGCCCCTTTGTATGGCCCAACTCCAATGCAGGCAACACCAGCGTCCTCCAAGCAACTGAGTTTGACTTCAAATGACCATCAATGTGAAAAAAAAAAATCAAAACCAGAAAAAAATACCCCAATGACTTAATTTGTGCAGCCCAAACCACTGCCACAGCTGGGGATGCCCTGGAGCTGCCCATTCTTGGTGGGCTGCTCCCACCAAACTCCTCAGTGCAGCACCAGTTCATGGCACCAGTAGCCCCAAACCCAAACAGAAATGGGGGGGGGGTGGGGGTGGGTGATCATCCTCGCTCCCAGACAGGGGCACATGCAACTCCTGGTTAGGACTCCTAGAAGAGATGGACACCCTGAAAATGGGGACCCTGTCCTGACCAGGGGAAAGGGCTGTCACCAAGCAAGGGGACACCCAGGCACACAGTGCCTAACTGGGAAGGGAGCTGAAAAAAAAAAAATCTCAAAGTAAGGCACAGACATGCCAGGAGAGGCTTGTCTCCTGAGTGGCCACCGTGGACAGCCATCCTCCAGCTCCTGCTGAATTCAATTCAGTGGCACGAGCTGGAGAGACCTCGCTTGGAAAGTGGCATCTCAACCTTTTTTGAGGAAAAAAACCAAAATCTCATTTCCCATATGAAACTAAAAAACCCCCAATAATTCCTAGCGAGGTCAATGAATCTTGAACTGTGCAAGCAGCTCCCCCATCAGATGACCATGCTGCTGCTTGCTCCTGCCTCTGCCCAGCCATGACCCCTCACGCCAGTCCTGGTGTGCTCCACGTACTCATCACCTTTTCATCCCCTTCCCCCTTCTTTACTCAGAAAGAAGAACAAAATTCAGCTCAGAAACTGTAAAATCCACAGCCCAAGGAGTGCCAGAGAGGCCCCATGTCAGGGGAAAAATCAATGTATTGATGACCTTCAAACTTTCCACGGGGAGAGGAAACCTGCGCCCGACACGGCACCGGGCAGGGCTGGGGAGGAGAACAAAGCTGCTCAGGAGAAGGCCACAGCTGGATGGCAGCAATCTCATCTCCTCCCTCCTACACGCTGCCTCACGGGCTATTTTTGGCAAGTGAAGAAACAGAGGCAAGAAACAAAAGGCCCAGGAAAAGCAGCAGCATGAGAGGGGCTGGGGCTGGGGCTGGGCAGGCAGTGGTTGGCATCTGCTGCTCTTGCTGCAGAATTTTTTGAGTTGGTTTATGCCTATTTCTTTTTTCTCCTCTCTGTTTCCCCCAACCATGCATGAAAATCTATTTCTCTGTGCAATTTGCAGCTCCTCAATCCCCTCTTGGTGATGTGGGCCGGGGATCACAGACCTGGAGGTCTGTGCATCAATCATGATTTCCCCTCACTTGTGACAAACAAAGTTTCTGCTCCTGACAATTTTGGGCACCTGAGCATGGCCATGCACACACTCCTCACAGCTCCCTCCTCCTCTCCCCATCTGCTCACTCCCAGCCAACATTTCCCCTTCCTCAGACCATGCTGGTTTGCACAGGCTTTGGTTTTTCCTGTGGCTCCCACCCACGCTCCCACCACAGCTCAGCACCTCCACCTCTCCTGCAGAGGTTTGAGGCTCTCCAGCTGGTGCTGTCCAGCCCACAGAGGCTGGCTGGGTTTCAGCAGCAGCAGGGATGTGTGGGAACCACACTACCACAGGAGGTGGTGGCCACCCAGCCCCTGCCACCCCATGCATGGCAGCCAGAGGATCCCAACCTGTGCAGCATCCATCCCTCTGCTCCAAAGCAGAGGCATCCCTGCAGGCTCCATGACCTTAGGCAGGCAGGAATAGCCCTCTTCTAGCCAGGTGTCCTAAATCCCCTTAAATTAGCCCCCAAGCCTCTGCTCCACAGCTGTGCTGGGTTCTCCAGCCCCACACCTTGCTGCCTTCCCAGGGCAGGGGATCTCTGCTCCCGGCCAAAATGCCCCTGACCCTGCCTGGCCCAGACCCTCCAACATGTCCCAGGGAGCAGGGTGGAGTGGCTGCCCCAGGAGGCCTTTAGAACTGGCTGTCCCCACTGTTCCCTCCAGTGCCATCCCACTGTCCTCTCAGTCCCCAGACCCCAAGCAGGACCTCAGGAAACCCCAGCCTGGGGCTGAGAGGGGTGGGCGGTGCTCAAAGCCTGCAGAGAACCTGATCCTTTAACTCATAAATTGTCTTAGTTGTGGGGTGGCAGCAGATGAAACCCCACACTCTGGAAGGGGGAACCATTAATGTTGGAACATGCTGCAAAACACAGCCATGGCCACGCGCAGTCCCCTGGCTCTCTGTGCAGGAATGTAAGATGGGTTTAGTTAAATATTTTCTATACATGGTATTGGACAAGATGTTTCCTGACGAAGTCAGGCAGTTTTGGAGAACAACCAACAAATACATATTAAATTGTAGTGAAGCCAGACTGGTCTGAGCTCTCCTCTACTGACTTTGGGAGGGAGCCATGTGGGCACCAGGCACTGCAATGAGCTGTGCAAAGACTGCCCCATCCTACCTGGCATTTGGGCACTGTGCTAGGACCAGACCTGCAGCCGCCAGCCAAGCAAACCCTAAGGACTGCTCAAATCTGAAAGCTCTTCCACTTGCAAACCTGTTGGCTTCCAGGAGTACTTCCAAACTTTTGCACTCCAACAAGTGTGAGCTGTATAACCGAATGCTCCAGGCTTGCCACCTTTGACATCTTTAGATGCTTTTAAAAAATACTGCATCAACACCTTTGTGCCCTGCTGTTGCTCAGCTCACCTTCCCTGCAGGCCAAGCTGGAGGAGAAGGTCGGGGAAACCCCAGTGTGCAGTGTCACCCAGGTACCCCCTGCCTGAGAGGGTGTCCTGCCCATCTGCACTGTCCTGCTCTCCTGGAGTTTGAGGAAAAGTAAGTTGTGGGCACATCCTCACTGAGGACAGCCAGAAGATGCTCTGCACATGCACCTTGGAGGGCTTGGGAAGCAGCAGGTGGTCCTGCCACTCTCATGCTTTCTTGGTCCTCCTCCTAGGGTAAGAAAGGTTCTCAGGAGAGGAGGTAGGGCCAAATTTGACGGGGGTGGACAACACCCCTTCTACAAGGGAGTGAAACAGTCCACAGACAGAGGGTCCTCTACCTGTAGAGGCATGAGGAGGACAGTCTGGTGGAATGCATTCGGGTCACCAAGAGCCGAGCACCGCTGGTGTCCTACCCACACTCTGCCTTGAAGTCAGCAGTTCCCCCATGGTCACAAACCCTCTGACACACAGCGATTGTCACCGAGTGTGAACCCAGCCAAGGCAGTGTCACCCCAAGCCAGAAGTCTGGTTGAGTTTCATAGACAGGCATGGGTGGAAAAAAGGGGGTTCACAAGATAAAGCAGCGAGTTGGGGTGGCAACGATGCATCACCAGCTGCTAGCATGAGAGGACAGTGCTTGGCTGATTGATTCCTTTAGAGGAGCTGCTCCTAAGCCTTTTAATGTTTTTCCGTTGCTGTTTTGTAAGCAGATTGGTATGGGAGATATGTATGAACTTAGGCTGGAGCACCCCGAGCCGTCCTACGTTGTTAGGAAAAAACCATCAATGGCAGAGTTTGCTAAAGCCCTTGTGACATAATGGGGACTGCCACCCTACCAGGTGCATGGGGCTTGGTGGACCCAGACACAAAACATCACCATGTACCAAACTGTTGGCAGCAAAAGAAAAAAGAAAAATGCAAACAACAGCTTCAAACTTTGTTCCATTCGTGTTCTCACGGCCCCTTGGCCCTCATTAATAAATAACAAAATATACAAATTAAGAAACAAGAAAACCAAAGAGGCAGAGGAACATAAATAGGGGAAAAAGGGAAAGCCACTTTGTTCAACGAAATCAAGCTGGACCCCCATTTTGGGGTGGCCCCCTCCTCACTACAGCTTGAAGATGCCAAAGTAGGTGCTGCCATGGTTGTAGTTCACTCGTGTTGAGTCTGTCACGTTGACAAAGACCATGTCACCTTCCCGGAGCTTGAAGACACCTCCTTCCCGGATGGACTGGAGGTCGCAGTGAGACGTGGAGGTGCTGTGTGTGTCTAATCCCTTCAGCAAGAGCCGGTCCTCTTCCATGGGGAGATACAAAAAAATATAGAGAGTGAAGGGTGCCGAGGTTGCTGCCTTGGTGCAGAAGCTGACTTGGGAGTAGATGTAGTAGAGCCCTTCTTCCTTCACCTTCAGTTTCCCATCCTTGTAGGATATTGAGTTGTCGTTCATGGGGCCATACATCGTTGTCTTCCACTGCAGCACTGTAGGGGGAAAGCACGGCAGATGAGCTAGGAGAAGGAGACATCCAGTTTGGCAGGCTGGTTTTGGGGGGACACTCCACAGATATTTGGCCTCACAGCCTCTGTCTGCTGCACGGGGTGGGAGTGGCTCCTGCTTGCCCCAGGATACCATCCCCAGCCCAGGGGAGCAGGGTCCACTTCCCCAAGGCCAGGAGATGTTTAACCTGTGTTTCTGGTCAGTGGCCTTGACACCCTTGAATTGACTATGCGAGCAGAGAAGCATTTTGCTTCCTTCATCCAACCAGGTGGAAATGCTTAGGGTGGAGGATTGCACACAGTTGCCATACAGGGCAAATCATGCCCATGTCCACCCTTGTAGGGTTGCTGTCTCCATGGCTTTTAGAAACACAGCCTCCAAGCCCTCAAAGCACTGCCAAAACACACTGCAGCTCCTGTCTTCAGAAGCACCCATCCCAGGACATATAATGGATCTGAACTGAGTGCTGCCTTTCCTCCAAAGTCCCTCCTCTACTTGGCCTCTGGAGAAGGAGAGATTCTTACCAGAGATAAAATTCTTACCAAAGAATTTTAAAAACAAAAGTCTCACACTTTCAGTACCTGACAGAGCACAGAGCTGGAAGGGTTTCGCATGGCAAGTGCTACCTCCCACCACTGGGACCACTGCCCACACAGACCTGCTGCTGGCAGTGGCGGTGTTGACTTATCTGTACCACCTCCAGCAGGAGTGTCATCAGAGGAGCTCATGAACACACAATCCTGCTGGAATCAGCACAGGTAAGTCAATTCAGTGACCAGGAAGCCATGGCTGTGGGGGCTGAGCTCAGTTACAGCCTCTGGGAAGGACTTCTGATCTCTGCCTTCCCCAGCCTACAGAGCCATCTGCAAGAGCATCAAGGGTGAGCAACCCAGCTCCACGGGGAATAACGGGCTTGATTGTCCCAGCCCACAGTCCCAGTCTCCAGAGCAGGGTGGCACAGGTGGTTCTGGGGAAGCCACACAGCCCATGGTCCATGCCCGTGCATCCCATGGAGACATTTCCTCTGCTCTCAACCTCCCAGGTGCAGAGCTAAGCCCCAGGCAACTGCTGCTTTCTGCACCATTTCAGCCTGCTTTACAGGCTCAACAACTGCTTAAGCAGGGAGTTCTAAAATGCAGCAAATTTCTCACTTCTTTGATCTTATCTGACACGAAGCTTTCCACAGGTAGATCGAGCTCTGGGTGAAATGCTGCGTCAGAGATGGGAAGATCAGTTGCAATTACTGGCAGTTACTCCAGAATTAAATCAAACGTGCTCAGATTGTGAAATCCTTGCCAGATTGAGAGGCTGACCTTGTAAACTCTTACTTCAGTAATATTTCAGTTCTTGCAGGATGGACCTTAGCTAAGGCTATGCTGGGGGATGGAGCCATGAGAGCAACCATGGGCTGTGCAGAGGGATGCATCATTGCATATGGTCTCACGTGCATTCCTCAAACCTATTGTGGCCATGGCTGTGAATAAGTGCAGCTTGTCTAAATCACTTTGGAGCGATATGTGTTGCAAGTGTAAAGGCATCAGTCAGCCCATATTGCTACCAGGAGCACCACAGGTGAGAAGATGATTAGATCATGAGATACGATGTGCCAGCAGAGCCCTCCTTCAACAGCCACCCAAACGAGACATGGCCAGGAGAGACAAACATTGAGTTTTGAGCCTCAAAGAAAAGCTGGTGTCCTTAAATACAAAGAGAAATAATTTTCTGCTGGTGGAAAACACTGTCAAGATTAAACCATTGTGGTGCATTTCTAGGAAGGCATATATAAGGCTACCAAAGACAGCTGGTATGGGATGCACAGGTGCACACGGTGACATGACCACTGGGAGGTTTGCTGTGCTTTGGGGACATGCTTTCATGCTAGAGTTGTGTTGTCCTCGCCCCTACCCTTTCCAGAACCACGGGGGAGGACTGCAGGGTCTGGCCAGGGGATGCCCACTGCCATGGCCTGCTGGCTCCCTGCCCGCTGCTGAGCGGGTCTGGCTTACCTGAGACTGTCTTGTTGACCTGCTGCCCTGCCAGGTGGACTGCGATCGGCTGCCTCTTCTCCACTGCAATTTGGAAAGGCTGGTGTTATCAAAGCCTTGGCACCCACTGTCCCCCCCTGGGCAGCACAGCTCCTCTGCAGGGACTGCAGCACCTCCCACCCTTGGCATTTCTCTACTTGGACACAGTGTCCAAAGTCCCTCCCCAGGTCTGAGTGAGGCAGGATCCAGCCTCTTCTCAGTAAAGACCCTCAGCTGCCTTTGAGTGGAGCCTCTGAGGGATAAAGCCCATGAGGAGACTGTGCCACCTTGCCCACTGTGGGAATAGGACCTGGATGTTCCCACCCCTTACCTGCCATGAACGTCTCGTTCTTGTGCATTGAATGGAGATGCTCATGGTGCTCATGGCCTGCAATGAAAAAAAGCCTTTGATTTAATTTTGGGTTAATTTTCATCGACTTTGGGCAATGTGGCACCCAGAGCCACCTGCCCTGGTGAGACAGCCACACCCAGTGCCCCCTTCTGCCAGCCCCATGCCAGGTACAGTCCTACCCCCATGGGGATGCTCCAAACCCTGACCCTGTCTCCTGCCCCCATGCCTTGCCTTGAGGCACCAGGGGCTGTTGCAGGGTGAAGGAAACCCCTTCCCAGGCCAAGCTACTTCTCCTGCCCCTGGCAAGCTATGGATGCACTGAGGGCACCAGGAAACTCACCTCTCTGCATTTCAAACTTGGGCTGCTCCTTGATGGCTTCCTTGTCCTGTAACAACAGCAAAAATAAAGGTGTTCTTTTTTAAGATGTACAAATCAGTAATTTTGAAAGCTTCTGTGTAAAGAATGCTCCGGTCACTGCTCGGGTTGGTGCTGCTTGGCCCTGAGAGCCCTGACAGCTCTTGGCAGAGGGCACCCAAAGCCACAGAGCCCCTCCAGTACCTTCCCCAGCACCCCATATGGCCATGGGCTGACAGGGCTTGTGGTAGGGGTTTTACAGGCTTTATGATCTTTGGTTTTATGCAATTAAAATGAAAACAAACAAACATCTCTTTTGTATTTAAAACCATGTTGGAGAGCCATGCTGTAGATGCTGCCCAGTAAGACGAGTATATCGCTGTTCCTACAAGGTCGGGGGCTTCAGGACTGATGAACAGGGTCCATCTCAGAAACAATTTTCTGCTGGGTAGTGATGAAAACCTGAAGGTTTAGCTGAGGCATTTGATGTCATCAGGCATTGACAAGGAGGAAGAAATGTCCCTCTCCTGCCTGCTCTGACCAGCAAAGCCCTTCCTAAACAGCGAATTCAAGAGCTGAGTAGGCTGAGAGCACCTCATCTCTACCTGGGCAGCCTTCAGATGCTCCAGGAGGATGTTTCAGTGCTGGGTGGCTTTTTTGCACTCAAATGTGAGGAGCTGCTGCACCAACTGGAGGTACCATCCCGAGTCCATGAGGTGGCATTTGCACAGCATCCTCCTCCTCCTCGCTGGCTGCAAAGAGCCATGCTGCCTGGCCCAAGCCTTGCACCATCATCAGCACCTGGGCAAAGTGGGCATAAACGTGCTCCCAGTGGCAGACGACCACAAGCATCCTCACAACTACCTGGAGCAGGATTGGACCAAGATGTCAGAGAGCAGAAAATCAACGTTTTTCAGGTTGAGATCAGAGTTCAGAGCCAGGCTGGCTGCAGCCCCACCCCTCCCACCATGTGCCCCGAGCATCCCTCGGCATGTCACAGCTCTGGCCAAGACCATGTTGAGAAAAAATGGATGAGAATTTTCAATAATTTCATATAGTGTAAGAATATAGTGTAAAAAAAGGCATGTGCTATGCAGCTCCAAGGTAAAGGACATCCATGGCTCTAAGAAAAAAATTGAGTGAAGAGGGGGTGTGTGCCTGGGAGGTCTTTATCTGCCTAACAGCAACATACCTTGCACTGGAGGTCCTGGAAGCCCTTTAAAATCTTTTCACAGTCCAATAACGTTGACTTCTGTCCTTCTGCCGTCTGACATTTCTGTATTTTCCTCAGAAAGATGTAATCTTCACTGAAGTTCAACACCTCTTCCATCTGCCAGGGAGAAGAGAGGGTGAATGGGATGTTAGTGGGAAACCCGCAGTGAGCGGCAGTGGAGCCACCTTGTATTCCTGCCAACGATGAATTGCAGCCTGGAAAGCTCAGGGTCAGTTGTTAGTCATGGAGATGAGCCAGGTGGACATGCTGAGGGTACCAAGTGCTCCCACCAGCCTCCTGGCACAGCATCTGCACCCACACCTGCTGGGAAATTCTTCCACAGGACTGACCCTGGCTGGCAACGCTGGATAAGAGGAGGAACACTCAGGATCCCTTCCTATTTTCTATATGCCCTCGGTAGTGGATTTGTATTTATCACTCTGCCTTTTCCAAAAGGCAGGTGGCAAACATGCCCCTGCCTGCATTTTCAGACAGCAGCACAGGAATCTCAGCAGGTGGCTCGGGGCTCTCTGCAGCTGCCCCAGTAACCCCAGTAGGAGCTGGGATGCTCGCTCAGCCCCGCACTGTCCTGCCTGTGCAGGGGGGCTTCTCATTTTTTCAGCTGGCTGATCGACTGAAAGAGCTGCCAAGAGACCAAAACGACTGGTGGGTTGGAGCTGAATTCTGCCAAGAGCTTCAGATTTTAAAAATCAGATTAAAAAAAAAAATCAGAAAGCCTAAATAAATAAATAGTGATTTTTTTTTTTTCTTTCAGTGGCACTGTTATTTGTAAAATCTTGACATTTGGCTAAAGAGTAAAGAGAAGTGCAGAGCTGAGGACACATAGCCTGGCAGAGCGTCCAGCACAGACACCCCTGGCACAGTCCTGTGCAGTCACGTTTTGCTCTGCCAGGGACCCTCTACTCACCCCTTCACCCCAGGCTGCAACCTCTGTGCAGCCAAGACCCCTTCCATCCCTCCCACTTTCAAGTCCCCTCAGGATTGCTCCCCACCCTTGAAGATCAGAAGTCACCCACTTAAATCTCAATTTAAGTTGAGACAACGTGTTCAAGAATCAGTAATGATGATCTAATCATTTTATCTGGAAAGGAAAACTCATTCTGGGGTTTAGACACATTTCATTTCTTTAACTAACCAGTTTGGAGGAAAGTAGCTTTAGACCAGTGATTTTAAACAACGTGCAGTGTGGCTGCAGTCACGGCAACCTCAAAAAGAGCTTTTCAGGCTTTAATTTTTTGGTAAACGTTGTCCCAAGTATAGGACGGGATCACAGATACTGTGTCTCTTCTAAGAAAGACAAAGTACTGAGATCCACTTTTTTCTTCCCTAAACAGAAAGAGTCTCTGAAGTGAGATGTTGGTAAAATTCATACATGCAAACACTAGAAAAAATTTCATCTCTGGGTCCCCCCATCCTGATGGTTAGTGTCACTGTGCTGCCAAGTGCTACGGCTTCAGAAAAACCACCAGCGAGCCTAAAATAGCTACTTGTGTGTTTAAGCCACACTCTCCTCTCCTAGACTGGCCACCAGCCGCCAGCTCTGCTATTAATGGCTCTTCTTGATTGATCCATTCTTGTTTTGTTAGTGAAGGGAACAGATCTCTTCCTCAGCGTACACCTTAGTGGCAAATTAAAGCAGAAATGAGAACATGAGTGTAATAAATATCACTCCTGTGTCCATTCAGTGGCCAACAGCACTTTCTACCACCTTTATCCTTTTGGTGAGCACACCTCACCACAGCTGAAGGCTAATCAAGTTAGCAACCCTACAGAGACTACCTTATTTCTCCCCTTACCTTATCCATCTTCATGTGAAGATACAAGCAGAAGAGTACGGTCCCAATTGTCTGTGCTACAATAAATAGAGCGAGGAATCCCATGAACATCTTCATGGTGCTGGGCGAGGTGCTGCTGACGGGTCGGGGCGTCGTGGGGCTGTAGGGTTCGTTCATCCTCCGTGCACGCTGCTGGGGCTCCTTCAAATGCACTGCTTGCAAGTAGCATGAGAACTGTTGTCTGAGCACCCGCTGCTCAAGGGATACAGGTTGCAGCAACCTACACTTCCTGGAAAAAGCTCTTCGTAGTGGGTAGGTTTGTTCACTACCATCTCCCACAACAAAAAAAAGTTGCTTAGACTTTCTTCTCTGGTGTACTTCCATGTTTTTTCCTACCCTTCTACCAGAAGCAGAAAGAGGTTCTTATTCCATATATTCATATTTGCCCTCGAAATGCTCCAGACTATGCCCCAGTGTTTTTTTCCTGCTGTAGATGAAAGTTTCATAGCGAGTTGTCTTCAAAGACATGAGGACCACGAGTACACAGAGAGAGCTGCTGAGCAGCACCGTGGGCTGCCAGGGGCTAAGGAAGCACTCGGAAAGGTGGTTGTTTCTCAAAAGGGGAAGAAAGGCTTTTTGCTCTCTGTTTCCCTCATAAGAAGGATGATTTTGCACTGAAGATACTCGGCTGAGGCAGGAGGGTTGTGTTGGTTTCTGGCCTCCCATGGACATGACCCTTATGGTCCCCATGGGTGAAGTCTCCACCTGGGTAGGCTGGATGATTCTGGAGAAAGGATCATCTATATGGGCACTGTGACCCTAGTGTGGGCACAGCTTTTATGCTCCTTGACAGACAGCAGGACTTTGGATCTTGGTGCTCGGCTGTCACTTTGGACAAGCTTTAAGCAGCTTTTTAGTACCTTAGAGAGATGCTTACCCTGCACCCAAGGACACAAGCCGTCTCAGACCCTGTCCCCGCTTACCCATGTTACTTATATCTATATATCTGGGCATAAGAAGGGCTGTTAAGGGTGCTGGGCACTCCTGCCAGCTGCTGACCTCCCAACATCACCTCCATGCAACTTTGTGCAACTCCTGTCCCCTCTGTGCCTCCACGTCTCTCGAGCCAGCAAAAGGGAGGCAAGGTCCTGATCCCAAGCTCTTCAGGCATCCAACACTTGTGCAGCCAGGCACCACCAGTAAAATGATTCAAGGTAAATGCAGAGGGGTCCTCACTGCTTGCAGCGGGGGACAGAATTTCTTTCCTTCATGTAAAGAGGATAAATCTGTGTTTCAGTCGGGGTGCAGAGGAGGAGGGCTGGGGCATTGGTTTGAAGGCAATCTTCAAGTCATCCTGCAAAGCTGTTTTGAAAGCAGCATGCTGAAGGTGATGCTCTTATCAGATATGCACGCAGCAAATAAAGGGTTGGATCCTGCCCGAAGCAGCAGGCACTGAGCCTGGTGCTGGTCGCCAGCAGTCCCAGAAGAGCAGCGGGCACAGCACCTTGGTGGGGCTGCTCAGAGCACCACAGGATGGAGTCCAGCTTCTGCTCTCCCCGCTCTCTCGCATCCTGCCCTGTGTGGTTAGGGAGCTGTGAGCTGCAAAATGCAAAAGCTGGTAACAAAGCACGAGCGTCTCTGCAACCGAGTCAGAGTTTGACCTTGTCAGGCCACCGTGTGCCTAAATATAGTACCCAAATCACAAGTGTGGGATGGCACCAGGGTCTGTGGGCAGCAGTTCAGCAGCTGGGCAGAGGACAGCCCAGGGCTGAGGCCCTGGTTGGTTCTTCAGAGCCATGTAGCTCCTCGCTGTGCCAGGACTGTTGCCCCTCTGCAATGAAGGGAGCTTTGGGATGGGGCTACCCACTCCAGAGCTGTCATTTTTGCCTTCTAGAGGAGAAAGTAGCCCCTGGGGTCCCTGCTCTTGGATGCCTGTGCTCTGAAGGCTGCCCATGCAACCTAATGCCTTATTGTCCAGCTTACCATGTCTTCCCAGCCCCCAAAGGAACATCCTCCTAGCAGCAGTGAGGTGACCCAAATAGTGCTGGAGATGCACCATGTTGGGTATCAAAAGCATCGCTGGCCTTCAGACCTGGTCACTTGCAGCCCACACACCCTAGAGGCACTGCCAAGCCACTGCTTTTATTCCTTTGAGTTGGCATTATCTTTGGATATGGGGCTGACCTTAGCACAGGTATCTGGTCTGACATCGAGCTCCTACACACCATCCGTGCCACGGTGAGCTTGTCACTGGCAAAAAGCCATTTTGTGGTGGACATCCCCAAGGATACCCCACACAGCCGAGGGCAGTGAGGCCACGGTGAGGAGCAGCACCTGCTCCCCAAAGTCCTCACCCAGAGCCTCAGCCCCGTGATGCTCACCAGCATTTTCCAGGGCTCTTCAGAGTTTCTTCTGAATTTAACTCTCATATGAGGAAAGTCTCTACATAAGAAACAAAATGACATGAGATGTCATCACTTTATACTTTCCCCGAATCCTGAGCGTTGGGACCGAGAGGCAGCCAGTAACGTGTGAAACCACAGCAATGAGCACTGCAGAGAGCAGCAAGCAAGGCTTTGCACAGCTATTCCTGAGCCCTGGCTGTCCCCAGCAGACGAAACCTTCTCAAAGCCATTTCTGGATGGCCACTTGTCACTATCTCACCGAAATGAGGAGAACCTGTAGGTAACATCTAAAACCCCAACCTCACTGTTGGCCCCATTGCATGCACCTTTCTGGGGAGGCCAGAGCCAGCGAGTGTTGGGTTCAGTGAGGAGGGTGAGGAAAGGCTCTGGGTTGGGTACCCAGCATTAAACATCACCAGAGAGTTGGACAAGCTTGTGCTGCAAACCAGGAAACTGAGAGTCATTAGTCACTGGCACCCTGATGGGAGAAACTGGACGGAAAATATGACAGTGGAGATCCTGGCAGAGGTTTGTCAGTGGGGAGGGCAAGCTGGCAGCTCCTCTTCAGGAAACCATTGCTCCATGTCAGCAATCCAGCCCCTCACCACCCCGGCTGGTGGGGAGCAAGCCTCGAGAGCTGCCTCCTCCACACCACCAGGTCCTGCAGTTTCTCTGGCTAGAGCCAAGAGTCAATGCCAATAGTGCCAGATCCACCAGGACGTGCTGACTGAGCTCTGGGGAAGGCAGAGTCCTGTTGGGCCATCTGCCACAATTGCTGTTCAGAGCCAGGCAGCCCAGGAGAAGAGAGCTGCCGCAGGGTTTGCAGTGGTGTTGGCCCCTGGTGATATGCTCTGTTGACACCTTACTGCTTCATGTGGATGGTAGGGATGAGGGGAAAGACTAAAAATCCTCCAAACCCATGTTATCCCACGCCAGGACCAGGTAGCATCATGGTTGCACATCCTTGACCAGCTGTAGGAACATGGGGGAGCATAGCAGAGCGGGGACACAGCCTTGGGGAAAGAGGAACATGGTCCAGAGGGATGATGGGCAATGGAGAGAGGACCCAACACCAGAGGGAAGAGCCCGCCTGCATGGGATAACTCCAGGGAAGGTGAAGTCACACCTTCGTCTGGTGATGAGCCCACCACTGAGAAATCTACAGGGTTTTCTTTCACCTCCCCAGATCCTCTGAACACAACCTTACCCATCCACTTGTCAACCCAAACTGGCACGGTTCCTCCTGCCAGATAACCCCTGAGTGAGACGATGGGAAAATGTGATCCATCGCTTGCATTCCTATTGACCTAGTTGTGGTATTTCCACTGATCAGCAAATTGTCTCCACTCTTACTCAGTGCACAGAGTTTTGTTTACTGAGAAAATATCCGGTTGCCTGCCCTGGTGATCTGTCAAAGGCTGGGAGCACTTGTGAAGGCAGCGAGGTGAAAGCCGATGAGAAGAGAGTAATTTTTTTGGAGTGCCTGCTGCGGTTTCATGACTAGCTCTTTAAAATGTGCTGCTCACCCCACACGTCCTTTACAATTAACAAAAGCTGGGTCCTGTGCACTGCTAAGAACAATATATTCAAAAAGAAGATTTTATTCTGAGTCACAAAAGGAGTTTGCCTGCGATGCCGTGGGAGGGATGCAGAAAAGAACCTCTGAGAGAAACCTAAATTAAGTCCCTTCCTCCCAGGGCCATGGGCAGAAGGGAAATTTGAGCTTTTCCACCATTTCCATCCGTTCCACACCAAGAAGTGCTTTCTCGCTTTAGATTTTTCCCTCTCCTGCATCCTCTGAGCTCTTGTGTCTCCAGGAAAACTCCGTCACCAGAGAGGAAGAGAGAACAGACATAGCCACAGAAAACATCACCAGCATCCGGAGAAGGAAAGGTTGTGTTGCAGTTTCCGTTCATTTTTTACCTTGGTATGAATGAGAGAAAGCTCTTGGAGTCCAGAGCAGCAAGAGGTAGCCTCAGGGATAGGTGAAGGTGTCGATGCAATTTCTTTTCTGTGAAAGAAAAGAGCATAAGATAGTATTTGGAGTGACTATGGTGGTATCAACAGGCTGCAGCCCCATCGCTTGCCATGGCCCCCAGCCATGGAGACACCCATGTGGAGGTCAGTAAAAGTTTCAAGCTCCGGATGTGAACACAAGTTGTCCCAGGCTCCTGCTGCCCATTAGGTAGGTCAAAGAGGGGTGTACGGCACCATCTCTGCTGCATATTCCCCAGAGATGTGAAAAGACATCTTACTCTTCTCTGCCACCCTCCAGAGCAGCAAAGAGCAATGGGAAAGAGCTGTGGAGGATGGCACTGGGGTGCTCTTGTCCCTCTGAGCACCCTGTTCCGAGAGCCATTGTCCCCTCACCTCCCAGCCCTGCTGTGCCACCCACAGACACATCCAGCCCTTCCCTACAGGGAAGAGTAAGGCTGAGAAACAAGCCCCAGTCACCCCACAGAGGATGGAGGGTCCCAGAGGGCACGTGGTTCTCATGTCACATCTGGGCTGCACATCTGCCTTGCTGTGCTGAGCCATCGAGAGCACCTGTCCTCTAAACTGCTGATGCTGAGCTTTACCGAAGCTGTGAAACCACAAATTGCACTAGAAACTTCTTGCTATGACAGCTTCACCTACTTCTCCTGGCTTCCTAAAAATAGAGCCTGGCACGGGGAGCCCCCCAGTCCTGCCAAACAAGCACCTACTGCCTGAGTCACCGCGGAAGGGAGCGGGAGCATCCCGTGCATCCTCCAGCACTCTGCCCAAAGCAGCTCTCCCCGGTCCGGACTGTGGGGGCCTGCGACCATCAAAGCCATGGTGAAACGCCCCAGCAAGGCTCTGCCCTTTCATGTTGGGAAAGGAGAGGGTAGGAGAGAGGAAAAGCAAAACCCGTGGGAGGCCGTGGGGCTGCCGACACTGGTGGCTGCCTCCCACGGCACGGCAGGATGGGGTGGGTGGGGAGGGTCCCACCATCACCTTTGCATTGCCCCTTCCTCCCCCAGCCACCCCACTGGACCACATCTTCTACCTCCCTGTGGGACTCACAAACAAAACAAAAGCCTCAGGAGGAGAGTGGGATGCTGCCAGTCCTCCCCGCTCTATGAGGCTGAGCCCCCAGCAGCCGCTGTTGGAGCCAGCTCCAAGAACTTGCTGAGCTCTATGGGGCCAAACCCGGCTTTGCCATGGCAGAGCAACCCAGCCCTCATCTCCCACTGCCTTGCGAGGGTCCCCAGCCACGTGGGTGGGACATGCCCATAGGTCAGGGTTTAGCATTGTTTCCTAAGAGGATCTTACAGCCCTTGGCCAAAGCTCAGAAGGTGCAGTGCAGGGATGGATGGGATTTCAAGGATTTGGGTGGAGACAACTTGGATCAGCTGCCATTCTGCACCTCCTTTCCTTCCATAGCTGGAGATCTGCAGTGAGCCCTCATGCTGGCTGAGCCCTGGTCTGGCCATGTCTGGTTGTCCCACTGGGGCTGTGTGGTACCAACACGTCTTGCAGCAAATCATCAGAATACTCATTGAAAATTATCAAGAGATGGGCAATCTCCCAGGGTTGATTTGGCAGCCACTAATTTAATCTTCTGCCTTTCTCTCCTGCACTAAACCACAACCCCCCTGCCAAGGCAATATTAATGCAAATTACTCATCTTTTTCAAAACCTTATGCACATCAACCTCCATAAAACCCTCATCACAGGGCTTTCTTCACTACTATGAATCCCCTCAACCTTCTGTTGAGCTGGGATGCTCATCCCTCAGGATCACTGGGATCCCCTTGGGGTCATGCACAGCCCCAAGGTGAGCAAGAGAGACTGACACTGCTGATGATGGCAGGAGATCAGCCAGCCAGGGAGAGCAGCCCAAGGGGTAAAGGACAGACCATGAATACTGCTCTGACCTGAGGGCTTTGGGGACAACATCCTCAGCCCCTGCCTGGCACTAACCATGCTCATGGAGAAGGCAGCACCTTGGAGCAGGAGGGGTCTGTGTTTGGGTGGAAATCCACAGGCAGCCATGCTCTCTAGTAACACTCGGTCTGAGAGCCCAACCAGGACAATGCGCACACGGTCGGAGGCAGCAAAACCAATCTTGAATCTCTTGCAAAGCAACACAAAGGCAGAGCAGTGTCACCTTCAACGGCAAGACTAGACACTGCAATGGTAACCCACAGCCCTTTGGTCTCAGCGCCGTGAGCCGTGATGCTCCGAGCCAAGCACGTAGGCGGTGTGAGGAGCCCTCTCCCTGCATGGTGCCAGCCCAGCTGCTGCTGCAGCACGATGGTGTGAGCACTTGCCCCAACCAGCTGGTTTGTAGCAGCCTTGGCCATAGCTTGTTCCTAGGCCAGGTTGCAATGATCCAAGCTTTGGAGCGTCATCTGACGATAAATCCATCATAAAATCCCGGTGAGCCTGCAAGAGACAGGGCAGAGAGCAGATGCTAAACCAACTCTGCCATCTACTGACTCCTCTGGCTCCACTCCCTGCCCTGTCCATCCATCCATCCCTGCCACACACAGCCACCTGCAAAGTTTTTGCTAAAAATGAAGGGTCTCTCTGCTGCCAGCTCTCTTCTTCCTCGGGCCAACACCAAACTCAGCAACATCCCCTCAGCATAACTCCATCTTTTATTCTTCATCTGTTTGCTCTTCTCTGTCTCAAATCAGCCAAGGGGGAACACACCACTGAGAGAGAGCTCAGCAAGTGCCCTCAACAGGAACTCTCTTCCAACTGATCAGCTCCTTGTTGCTCCTCACAAACTGGTGGGTTCCTGGTTGATACATCTCTAGCCTCACCCACCACCCCAACCATGATCAGCTGGGGGCAGTTGGTGCCTCACACAGGTGGGCCAGGTTCTGTTTCTGGGGCCTGAAACCACCTGGGGAACAAAACACACTGCTGGGTTGTGACTCCTCCATAGGTCAACCCCAACTCAGGGCCCACAGCCCAGGCCCCAGCACTTCAGTCTCCAAGCTAGGATGTGATGCTGCAGGTGATGCCAGAGGAGCCCTGCAGCCGAGCACAGGCAGCCTCACCTGCCTTGTGTCCCTGGCATATGGGCATGGCTTGGGCTGGTCCTCAGGCTGCAAAGCAAATGGCTTTGAGGAGAGAATAAACTAAAGTTGCAAAGCTGCTGCTGGCATAATAGTCAGGGCCAGGGACAAGACCTGCTTAAAGAAGAGACCAAGTCCAACTTCCACAAAGCACTGATGTTTCAGGAATTTCTCCATCTGAAGAGACCCCAGCTACAGATTTTCCTTTGCATGGCCAAAGAAGAAGTGCTCTATGGCTCACACATGTCTCTTCAAGGTCTGGCCACCTCCACTTTCCCCACAGCTCATGGAGGCAGGGCCAGCACAGAGTCCAGGTCTGGCTCAGCCACAGTGGAGAAGAGTGAGTGACAGCCTCACACCAGCCTGACAGCCACAGTGCTGTGACCAGAGGTGGTGCAGAGCCTGGGTCCAGGCTGAGCTCTGCCCCCACTTAGGTGGTTCCACTGCCACAGAGACAGAGACAACCTCCATGTGGATGACACCCCTTTTATAGGAGCTATTGCCTGTGCACAGACACCTGGGCAGCAAGATCAGCTCAGCGTCGTCTCGCTAGTAAAATTAAAAGTAAACAACATATGCAGAAGTGGAAATAGAAGAAAGACATCCCTAGTGCTATGGAAACCATTCTGCTACCATGGAAAGGTACCTCCTGGACTAGATCCTGGCCACTGGGGCAGCTCCCTCTTTCCAGTGCTGCAAAGTGAAGGAGTTTTGGCAGCAGAGATGGAGACAGCCAGCCATAAGGACAAGGATATCACCAGCACCCCAGCCCCAGCTCACACCTCCTCCAGTTCATGTCCAGGCAACGCAGAGACAGCTGCGTGTGATAAGTGGGAGTGTTGAAACACACCAGCAATTCATTTTCTCTTTTGCTTTCCTTTGCAGCAGAGTCCCAGCGTGCACTGCACATGCAGGACCATACAGCTGGAGGTGGCTGGTGGGTCAGCACACCATGCTGCTGGGATCACTAGAACCTCAGCCCCAAACTCCTGCCTCCACACTGTGGGTGCCAGTGGCTCAGGGAGCTTCTGCAGAGGAAAATGGTGGAAGTGGGACGACAAAAATCAAGCTCGCGTCTCAGAGGCCAAGGACTGCTTCTCCTTGCAGTGCTCTGAGGATGCACCAGATGGAGGATGGAGACTTCCCATGGCAGTGCTGCAGCAGGGTGGTGCTACCAGAAGCATTGACATGAGGGTCTTTAAAACGTTTCTCTTTCTAAAGAGTGAGAAAGTTAAAACCAGGGTTGCTGTGTGGATGAGCTGTTCCACAAATACTTTATTTTCCCAAGGCAGATATTTCCTTTTTAACACAGGTGCCAGTGGCAGAAGGCTGTGTTGCAGCTTGAGTTCTCCTGCCCACTGGCACATCATTTCCATCACAGCCAGGCACTCTTGTCACCATTAAGACCTGCTTTTGGTCACTGCCCAGAGAGATGCAGGTCTCCAAACACCCAGCTGAGCTGTCTGTGCTTTCTGCAAAGTGTGCTGCACACTCGGAAGTGAGTAATGAGGTCAACAGATGTGGCCATGCATCGCTCCTGGTGATGTATGGCATTGGATATGCCAGCTCCAGCACTCCCCTCTGCCCTTTCCAGCCCGGAGGATACACATTTCCAGAAAGCAGCTCCAGTCTGGATGAATCACAGCCCTGACACACACGCAGGGCATCTCTCATCCTTCCAAGAACATGACGGCAGAAGATGCTGCAGCCCCAGCCCCTGTGTCCCACTGGCTCTGGGAGCAAACCCGCTGCAGTTTCTGGGTACAAGCCACTCTTACAGGCAGACACAGAGTGCTTCTCGGAGCCTGCAGCCTGTGTGCAGTGTGTTGAGAGACCTCAGCTCGTCTCACATTCACCACAGGGGCCAGGCATACACCCTGCAGAGCAACTGCCGTGCGAGGAGCCCCACACCCGGCCCTGGTCCCTCTCGCGTGGCTGCTTTGTGGTGTGAGAGCTCTGATCCATACAGCTCCTGTCCTACCACTCTCGGGCCGTGATGGGCTGGTGGCTGGAAACCCCCTGGGAAGCACTCTGAGTGTGTCAGATGTCTTCATCCTTCCCAGAGGTTTCCCATAAGGTGTGGACAAAGTTCCTGTAGAGCTACAGAAAAATGTGGCTTGTTCAAACACTTTGATGTTGGGGCTAAAAAGCTAAAATTAAAGTGATTATCCACATGCATGTCTCCCAGGATCAAGTCACACCAGTGGAATAAATTTCATCTGGAAAAGACTCCTCCAAACCTATCTCACACATAATAAGTTGGTCACAGAGCTACGCACCTCACGAGTGGGTGCTATTTATGGGTCAAGGGGACAGATCACAACATTAACTTGCAGAGCCATAGGATTTCAGCTTCCCTGCTGATGCCCAGGCACAGCTAGAGCCTCAGGCAGCACATCTCCACCTCCCCTCTGACCCTACTGTGCCACCACATCGGCTGATGAAAGCTGGCCTGGGGACATGCTCAGGGGACACCTCTTTATTTCCAGCTAAGCTCCTCATAAGCCCAGGCTCGGGAGGAGGGACACTGCTCCTCACTCACTTGAATGAGTCACCAAACCCCTGAGGTTGTAATTCCCTTTTAGCAGAAAAACAATCTTTACTTTAAAGTGGAAAGTCTTTGGCCTAAAATCCCCTGTCACCTGGAGGGAACTATTACACAGACATAATGCAGTTGGATATCTTGCGTGATGAAATGGCCAGTTGCTACAAAATAGTGAAAGAAAAACCCCAAACACTCAGTTCAAGGGAAATACTCAAGTGGCACTAACCATAAGGACAGAAAAAAGGACCATTTCCCCCCAGTATTCAAGAAAGGGAAGACGAATGCGCAGCTGCCAAGAAACTTTCTCCATTTTGCTGAGCCACAAGAAAATCTACCCACGTAACTGTTGTCTGTTGTCAGCCCAGTGACAGTAAGTTGGGGAAACTGTACTGGAAACAGTCTTAAGTGGTTTGAGAGAAAAGAAAGCAAACCCAGAGCACATCCCAGGGGTTCCCTCAGCATCAGCCTCTCCATGCCCTGCCACAGGCCAGGAGCTGGCTGGGATGTGGGTCCTGTTGGCCTTCACCACCTGGACATACATCTGGAAGGCAGGACACTGGTTTTCTCTTGCTGCCTGTGTCTGATTGCTTATGATACCTGAGATAAGTCAACTTGTCTCAATTCCCTCACTGGTGAAATGAGACATCTCTGCTGCTGGAAAGAGCAAGGATCCAGAGATGGAAACAGCCAAATATATTCAGTGGATATAGAAAAAAATCACTATGCCAGCTCTAATGTTCAGAGCAGATTATTTCAGTGGGTTGTATGTCAAGGTGAGACTGTAGGATCAGCTTATCCTTTTTTTCCCCCAAGTTGCATCTGTTTTGCCTGTGGTGAATGGTCCTTATCTCTACCCATGAGCTTTCCCATCTTATCTTCTCCTTCTATCTTGTTGAGGAGAAGGAATGAGAGAGCAGCTGGTTGGGTGTCTGGCAGCCATCCAAGGTCAACCCACCACAGGGCCCCAGTTCTCCCACAGCTCCATTTGTTTCCCACTCCACAATTGCTGCTCTTCCTGGGTTCCTGACCAGGGAATTCACCCTAATTCTCAAAGAGCTGAGCTGAATGACTACAGCTAATAATTACACAGTGCTGTATTGGGTCTCAGTGCTGCCACACACACACACACCTCCCATCTCTACCAATCATCCCCCTGGCCTGTGAAGGTCTGTGGCAGCGCCACATGATGCAGAGACAGTTTCTAAGTGACAGTCTGGATTTGGTGCAGGAGGTAAATTTCCCCCAATTCCCTCCTGCGGTGCATGAGAGGCTGGATTTGATGATCCTAGAGGTCTTTTCCAACCTAAATGGTTCTAAAGCAGAGCGTGCAGCCCCTGGGGTGATCATCAGGATCTCTGATAAGGGGACTCAGGTTTTTTCTTTAGCTTTGCAAGGCAAGAACTTCAATGGAACCGAAAGTAGATTGACACCACAGTGCCCACCCATGCAAAACTCTAGTGAACCACAAAACCAGGCAATTACACAACCTTCTTCTAATGTTTACCAGGTTCATTTTCCGAGCACCGGCTGCTGCTGAAAACATCCTCGGAAGAGTTTAGTGGTAGAAATGACCTCTTGGTCTGCTATTGCCAGAAAAACCACTGAGCTTGTCCTAGAGGGTAGAAGCACATGATTCAGATCTCCAAGAATGAGCCGTGACGATTTGATTATTATTCAAATAATCCTGCAAGCATTTTCTATCACCTTCCTTCACATACCTGGGATCAAATGTATGTGAAGTTTTCCTTCCTGCATGGCAAGGATAGATGGGCATCTCCCAGTTGGATGGAGCTTGAAGTTCGTAGTTCCTGCAAGGAACCATACGGAAAGGCCACATCTGATTAAGAGTGGACAATGGGCATCTCTTAGACCCAAATATGTCCTTTTCAAGAGCTGTCCTCCATCATCATCCTCCTCCTCTTCCCTCCTCCTCATCCTTCTCTTCATGAAATGTTCTCCATTTCAGGAGCTGCCAAACACTGTCTCTGTTGAAATCCAGACCAGATTCTCCATATTCAATTTGGTCACAGCCATGACATCCAGCAAAGCAGGCAGGTAACCACAGACACCACCACCACACCTATGTGATGTTTTCTCCTAAAAACCTCCTGAAATAACTAGCTGTTTTTATTAAAAACCCCACTGAAGTGAAGTTGAAGTTGCAGTACTCTCTCTCACTCAGACACATTGACATGTGAGTTGTCTCACCCACGTCATGGGATCTGGAGCTAAAACCATCTTTGTCCACGAGGGATGATCAAGGCCAAGGCTGTGTGTACACTGAGGTGCAAAAGGAAAAACCCCACCAGGTGCACACATCGTGGAGCCATGCCAGCTCCAGACACAGTGTCCACCTTCATGGAGGGACACTTTCCCAGGTCAGAAGAGGGATAACACCAAAGGGCTCTGCAGCAACTGATTCCTTCCTCTGAGCAGATTTCCAAAAACCCTGAAAAATCCCTCTCTGGCTGCATAGAAGGACTTAGGAGGAAGGACAATTTACAACCCCTTCCCACAGGTGGGGATGTGTCTACCCCTTCTTGAAAGACATAGGAGCAGCAACATGGCCTGGAGGATGATGAGGCATCTGAAGCATCTGTACCCACATGCTCCTCACAGCCTGTGGATAATCTGTGTTCATGGGGTGGGTCAGCTTTCTCCTCCTTCCCAGAAGAAGGAGGAAATTTCTTCCCCAGCAGCCACCACTACAATCCTCTGCAACGTGGTGGCTCCTGTTGGGTGGCAAGGTGCCAGTGAGTCATTCATAAAATTATGCCTCAGGTAGGAAAAAGGCCAGAGCTCTACATGGGAAATGAAATGCTATTGAAATCACATAGCTGTCCTGGGGATATTAACATACAAAATTAATGAAGAGCCCTTGAGTGTTTCATACACCAGCCAGCCATGTACAGCCTCTGAACACCAAGCCCCAACGCTCAGCAGCTCTGGGACATGATTAAGGCCAAGGAAGCACTCAGCAGATCTGACTCCTGAATTGCTGTGTCCCTAAGAGTTTGGTGGTGGCAGGACAGAGTCTCACCTGGATTGGCAGCACATTGACCAGCTCGTTTTGGTTCCCACACAGCGTTTGAGGATGTGGGATGGGGTTCCACTGTTACATGGGTTGAGAGCTGGATTACAATGCCAGCCCAGCCCTGCTGGAGCTCTGGAGACACTGGGCATAAAAGCCATTCTACATTAAGATCAAAGGTCCAGTGTCCACCTCCAGGAGTGGCTGATAACCAAGGAACTTAAGATCTTTTGAGGTCCCTTCCAATCCCTGACATTAAGAACCCACTTTGTGCCCATCAAAGCTTGTTTGTAACTTCCTACACTGGGGTTGCATCCAGAAAGCTGCATTTAGGAGAGGGACCTGTCCCTCACAGCATCCCTGAGCTGGGAAAACCACAGTTTGGTTACACGCTGCAACAGAAACTCTTGTTTTCCCGTTTCACCCATCTGCCTGATCCTTGCTGAGCTGCTCTACAGTTTCCAGTTCCTTAGCAGTGGGAATTCTCTAGTTTTACTGGTGCAACACCTTAATGCAACACTTCTTCAAGCTAAACCTGGTGGGAAGTTTGATTCCCACACTGTGCCATTTGACAGCAGCTCTGGGAGACAGTGTGGCTCCCCAAGAAGCAGTGTTAGCTGTGAGAGCCAGGACCTTTGGAAGAAGAGCTGGCCTGAATATGGTCTGTTACTGGCTTCTTTTGAGGACTAAGACATATGCAAAGCACTGTGCCTGGAGCATACATGAACTTTGCATTATCCCTCTTCCACTGGGCATTGCAGGGGCCTTTTCCAAGTATGTTCTTATGTTACCATCAGGTAAAAAGTTAGTATTTGTCTTCCTTGCCTCAATCCATTTCTTAATCTTCTGTCTTTTGCTGTCTACACAGTAAATGTAAAGCCCAAAGACTGCAGCAGCAAAGCATGACAAATGTTAAAGTCTTTGGGATCAGCGAGCATCTTTTCATTCATTCATTTGCACAGCAGATGACCCTTGTCCTGATGTAGTCTCCTGGAATTACCATGCACCACGACGTGGCATTTGTCACCCAGGAGCTGCACCATGCATCTATCACAAGCACCAGTAGCACAATGAATCCACTCACAAACCAGGGGCAAACTTAATTGCACGTGTGCAAACACACTGTGCATCCTCAGGCATGTAAAGGAACAGCACTAATAATCTCCAAGTGTCATAATATGCAAAAGCAGCAAGAGGTGACCCTTGCTCTTTGGACTGCTCCCACTCTCCTTCCATCGCAGTGCTGGAAGCAACACAAGGCAGGAGATAAAGAGAAATATGCAGCAAAAGGAAAGAGACATGTGGCATTTCCACCATCCGAGGACACAGAGACCTATACACGTGTGGTGAGAACCTCCTGCAGCCAAAATATGTATCTAACAACTCGAGATTAAGCATCCTTCCTGACCGAGCCATAGTGGCACAGCTGGATATCCCAATTTAGGAAGAAACAAGCATAAACCTGAGGAAGAAGAGATGCTCATCCCCTGACCCTACCACCCACACCCAGGTCCAATCACAAGCCCTGCACACTGGGGAGGGTCACTGCAGAATGAGTGATCACAGACAGCAGTATGACTTCTTTTTTTTTTTCAAAAAGATCATCTAGGAAGATATATATTTTTAAGAGAGATTTAAGGATGTCTAAGCTCTGAGGCAGGTCCAGAAAAGAAACAAAGAATAATGGTTTGAGTTTATCCATGGAGTAAATGGCAGCACTGAGTGTTCAGGAAATGCAAGAACAGGCTCATTTCCTACGTGGGAGATAACAATAGCTTCTTTCACACCAGAAATACTCCAGACTCTCAGTATTTTTACTATATGCCAGATGCCTGAAATAGAGCTACTTGAGTTCACAGCCACCAAGAATCAGACTGAAGTAACTGAAGCCATTGCTTTGGCTGAGGTTTCAGAAGGACTCTTAGAGAAGTACAGAAGAAAACCAAATCCACAGTCTTGCAAGAGGGGTTCTTAGTTTCATATCCAGCCGCATTTCGTCAGTGAAAACCCGAACACTGACAGTTTATCAGCTGCATGATTTACCCAAACCTGCTTCTGAATAATCATAAATCATAAAAGTAGCTGTCAGCTGGGAGGCAGCTCAAGAACACACATCGAGAGCCAACATAACAGCTTAAAAAATCCTGCAAATGAATAGAATGATTTGACTCATTTAATTGCTTAAATCAAGCCAAAATCCAATTTAATAACACCCCTATATACAACGAATATGTCACAAATAATGCGTCAACAGAAATACATGTTTAACACAAAGAAGTTAAACTAGTTCTGTGGCAGATGCTCTTTTACATATGTATTGATTTAATTACAGATTTCTCTCCCTCCTTTCAAGATTGCTAAAAAAGATTCAGAAGACAATCCCAGAACCAGTCAAACTGAGCCAGATTAACAATTTTTTTCCTTTGGTCATGCCTGCAGAGATGTGCAACATTTCTGCTTTTATTGACATAAACAAAGTTGGAGGCCCAGGAAGGGCTGCACGGCTTGAACTCCTGATGCATGCCAGGCTGCATGCCAGGTAACTCTCTTCATAAGTATAGAAGCCAGAATCAGGCCAAAAGATCCTTGGGTTTTCAGGTCTGCATTAAAGCAAATTTCTGTGCATGCTGCGCTTGTGCATATGAGAGAAGAGGGGGTGGGTATGCACAGGGAATAACCTGGCTCTAGGTTCCTGCACTCCCCAGTGTGTAAAGCCATAGAAAGTATTTTTCCCAGGCAAGGAGGAGCAATAGAGAAGGCTGTTACTTCCCTGAAACCCCTCCCTTCCCAAGCGTTTCTATGTGGAGATGGGCAGCAATTCTCATTAGTCACTGGTACATGGTTGTTTTGTGCCCTACAGCTTGTCAGTGTGGGAAAGCTGCCTAGAACAAGAGCAGCCTGGCAGCCTGTGCAGCCCCAGCGCCCTGCGGGGTGATGCCAGGGCTGCTCCTCACACTGTTAGTTCTCACAGGCTGCTTTCCTGCGTAAGCAAGAAAAAAGAAAATTAAAAAAATCCCACTACTTTTCGGAAACGACTGCCTGTGGGCAGACAGTGGGTTTCTGTGCAGGGAGGTTTCTTGTGCCTGTGCCAGGGGGATGCTGCAGAGGGATGCCTTGCAGGATGATGATGTGGTGCATCCCTCGACTCGCTGCCTGCCCTCGTCTGCAAGCTCCAGTGTGGCTTTGCTTCCTGATCCTCCCCAGCGTTGCACTGTCCCATGGGTGTCCTGCAAGACAAGCAGTCCATAACAGCATGTTTTGAATGACAGACCTCAAAGCTTCTTGTTAGACCCGGCTCATCCTCCAGCCCTACCTGGGCAGGAGTTACTCATGTGCTGTCAGCAGCCCAGCCCTGGCCTGGGGGGTGCAGGAGCCCTGCACACCACCTCTGTTCAATACACCACCTCACTGATGACACATATGATTTTACTGCTTAAATCTAGCTAGCAAACTGAAACCTCCATAATTTATTTTTTTTGCAAGAAACAAAGTAAGTGGTGTAACTGTGCTCCTGGTTCTACATATTTGGACAAGCACAGAAAAACATTCAAATGGCCCAGGGCAGGCGTTGAGCAATCACTGTTTCATGCTCATTGGCAAATGTAGAGGTCAACGAGAGGCTGCTCAGATCCTGGATGAAGTAGAGTAGAAACATCCCCAGCCCCAGAGTAAATCACACCTTGGTGCTACGCAGAGACCCTGGGTGCTGCGTACCCGCAATGAGGCATGGTCCTTGATGCTGTGATTCTTTATAATTTACAAGCAAAATAATGCCTGGCTGCTCTTTGCACACTTACCATCAGCAGTGGTTGGTGCAGCCTTGGGCAGGGGACACAGACCATTTTGGTGCTAAGCTTTTCTTAAAACATGGTACAAACCCAGCACCAACAAACAACGTGTGGTGGGTGGATCTGTGATGGCACATCTCACAAGTCATAGTTGTGTGGCAGCTTGACTAAAGCCAGGAGACTTCCCTTAAAATTTACTTATTCTACTTAAAAAACCCTACCTCCTCTATGCTTCAGAATGTCCAGCTGGAGGACTTTCCTAATTGCCCATAATTTTTAATTAGCCATTGTGTTTTTCTCTGAAGTGATTTGAGCACAGTACCCAGATTGCACATAACGTTCCTCATGCTGGTGAGCTACACATGGTGACTTTTGTTAAATATCATTTATCCGGCACACACTTAAGACTTGATGATATTTGGATAGTTCCCAAGAAGCAGTACCATTCCTCCCTGCCCTCCTGAGAACCTGGCTTTTCTATGTTAGCCCATGCTGTTCTACAGCCTCCAGAAATCCAGAGGGCCTGGCTTCAGAGCCACAACCAGACCCGGCTGGATGTAGGAGCTACTCTGTGGGGCCAGTAGCTGGATGGGGTCCAAAAACTTTGAGACAAACTAACTACCAAGGCTTTGATGGGAACTAGTCTTTAAAGAACAGTTAGAAGGAAATTCTTTACCCTGAGGGTGGTGAGACACTGGCACAGGTTGCCCAGGGGGGTTTGGGGATGCTCCATCCCTGGAGGTGTTCAAGGACAGGTTGGACAGGGCCTTGAGCAACCTGGTCTAGTGGAAAAGTGTCCCTGCTGTGGCAGGGTGGGTGGAACTAGATGTTCTTTGAGATCCTTTCCAACCCAAACCATTCTATGATTCTATGATTGGTTCTATGACCAAGAAAGGGTTGATCTTCTCCAAGGCCAAAACAAAATGTTGTCCCTTGACCACATCATCCAGCGGTATCTGCAAGACTTGGGTCATCTCTGAGCCTATGAACATGGGGTAACAGATGAAGCTCATGTGTGTGTGGGTGCTTCTCTGCTGCTGCTGGAGTCACTCGCAGCGGTCCAGGCAGGGGGAGGCAGCGTGTGACAGGCAGCCAGCACAGGATTATTTTAGGCTGTGCTCAGTTCCCAGAGATGCCCTTTGGGTGTTCAGTACATTCAGTTTCCTTCCATCCGCTCAATTTGTTTTTCCATTTGGCAGAGAGATTTACCTAAAGTGACACTTCTCCTTGTACAGTATCGGGAGCTAATGTGATTGAGTCAGAACTGGAAGTGGAGAAATTTTTTGGTTTAACTGCAAGAGAGATGTTACTTTATCCCTATCTGAAATGGAAAGGTAGTAAGCAGGAGGTGAAATGTTGTATTTCAATATGAAATACACTTGATAATATTTATATAGCCCTGTGCATTTGCTATGTAAAGCAAGAGAGATGGGGAAAATACAAATTATAAAATCACAGAACCATAGAATGGTTTGGGTTGGAAGTGACCTCAAAGATCATCTAGTTCCAACCTCCCTGCCATGGGCAGGGACACCTCCCACTACAGCAGGTTTCTCAAGGCCCCATCCAGTCTGGCCTTTAACACTTCCAGGGAACATCCCCAAATTCCCCGGGCAACATGTTCCGGTGACTCACCACCCTCAGAGTGAAGAACTTTCTCCTTACATCTAATCTAAATCTCCCTTTCTCCAGTTTAAACCTATTACCTCTCAACCTATCACTACAAGCCCTCGCAAATGTCCCTCCCCAGCTTTCTTGTAGGCCCCCTTCAGGTACTGGAAGGACGCAATAAGGTCTCCCCAGAGTCTTCTCTTTTCCAGGCTGAACAACCCCAACTCTCTCAGCCCATCATTGTAGGAGAGGTGTTCCAGCCCTCTGATCATCTTTGTGGCCCTCCTCTGGACCCGTCACAAAATTCCTTTGCTCTGACTCAAACCCAGAGCCTGCAAAGCCCAGGCTGGATAGATGGGTGAAGATGGGTATACAGAGGTGAGGATGGAGGCTGGGGGAGCAGCCACCTTTCTGGGGTGCCAGGGCTTTGGGAGGCCAGCCTTGCTTGTGGGAAGCACAGCACCAGCTCAACCCTTGCTGAGAAGTCAGGCAGCAGGAGCAGCATGAACCAGCAGCATGGGTGTTGACGAGCCCAGCCAGGCTCACAGTTGCATGGAGTGGACCCAGAGGACTCTTGCTGGATCACATTTTGAGGAACACCACATTTGAGTTGGCTTACAGACAGTTTAGGTCAACCAACTCCATATGGCTCCAGCCACCAGAAAGCATCCCCTGAGCTGGCCTGGAGAGCCCCGTGGTCCTGTGCTGCAGCCCAGCCGCTGGCTTCCCAACCCCCCATCACCTTTGCACTTCCTCAGCAAAGAAATTGTGACCTGTATGATGTGACCACAGCCAAGCTGTTTGTGACACGCAGCCCTCTGATGGTGTGTGATACTGAAACGAGGAGAGCACCCTCCTCCCAGTGACCAGCCATTTGCACCAGTTTTCTGCTGAAATTCTCCACGTGTAACGATATATGATAACTCAGAGGGGAGTATCAAGGTCTTGGTGGATCATCAGGATTATAGCCCTGAGCCCCAAACATGCAGTGTTTTAAACCAGACAGCAGAGGAGAGCAGGGCTCACCCACCCAGGAATGAGGAGCTGTCACATTCACGAGTGGAGCTGGAAGCCTCTCTGGTCAGATGACAAGCTCTTTCCTACCCATGCTTTTACTCTCCACGCTGGGGGGAAGGATGCCATGAATTCACTGTTCTCTTACCCCAAACTGCTTGCTTGCTTCAACACTTTGAAAACTTTCCCACACGAACCACTTCTGAGATTATTTTTCATTAAAAAAAACCAGGGAGTTTGGAGACTTGCAAACATCACCCCTATTTCCTGACCTCCACAGCATTGCACAGGGCACAGATCACACCTCTAGTCCAGACAATGAAAATTCACCAGTGCTGGTCAGATCTCAGCCTTGCTGTGTGACTCTGAGTCCCTCACCAGGAGCAGGACTGGCCCACTTGGCAGAGCCTGCCAGACAAGAGGTTTGAAAAGCAGAAGACAATAAAAAATTCCAGTGACAAACAAGTGTTTGCCAAAGGCTACATGTCACATGGACACATGAACTGTCCCTTCCTCACCCATGATGGGACCAATTAATTGACATCTGAACAAAAATGAAAGTAACAGGAGCTTGGGTTCCCTTCCATGAAAGGAATGAGGGGTACTAGCTCCAGGACCAGCAGCTATGACCGATTCCCCATGTGACATCACTGTGAGTTGGCTGTCCCCCGGGCTGGGGCTGGCCAGCCCTCTCTGTGACCCCAGAGACATCCCAGCTCCCCAGCAAAGTGCTGTCACCTCCACCCTGTGCACACATGGGAGAATTGGTGTTTCCTTCAGCTGCTCATCCAAAATTGGGAACAACATAAATGCAAACATGCTGTCACGTCTCCATCACATTTCTGGGACAATTCAAAACTACACTGAGTTCATGTAAAAGGTTAGGATGATGGGAAAGAGAGGTAATGAACACCTAGAAGAATCACAGAATGTTTGGGGTTGGAAGGAACCTTTAAGGCTCATCTAGTCCAACCCCTCTGCAGTGAGCAGGGACATCATCAACCAGAGCAGGTTGCTCAGAGCCCTATCCAATCTGACCTAGAATGTTTCCAGGGATGGGGCATCTACCACCTCTCTGGGCAACCGGGGCCAGGGTCTCACCACCCTTATTGTGAGAGATCATATAAACTATGGCCAAGTTACCCAGTAGCATTCCTGCCCCCACTTCTTCTGTTTTTTTTTAACCTATAGGTTTTACCTTAATAGCCAAAGAATGTCTCTTGTTTGTCACTGCAGTCCGGGCCTATTTTTAACACTACTAATGAGTGACTAAAATGGGGTGGAGTAGCTAAGCCAGCTCTGCTGCTCCCAGCCACCCCCAAGGTTTATCTGACCATCAGAGGAGGAGCTGGATCAGGGCCATCCCACGTGAGAAGGCAGAGCAAGGCACCCGCAGACGTGAGACACACGGAAGAAAATGTCTGTGTCCTGGGACATGCACAGTGAAAAAATGTACAACAGTTCCTGTGGCTTACTAAAACAAGCCCCAGACTCCTCACAGGGTTGGCATGTCAAACATTTGAGTATTTTTCTCTGCATTAATCTCTAAACATGGTTCATTGAGTGAATAGTTTGCATCTCATCTGCCTATCAGAAAAAACATCAGCGCAAAGAAGTTATTCCTGGGCTAGAGCTTTAGAAATGGTACCTAAATAAAGGCAAACAGTGGTTTCCCCTAGGGTCAGTAAATTACCAGAAAATACAACACCCAGCCCACGTTTGTCCTTAGGAGTGGTCTCAGCACTAGTGTTCGGGGAGTTGGGAGCTGTTGAAACGGGCACATCCCACATCCCTTCTCCTCCCGTCACCACCGTGACTGCTGCGTTAGAGGAGGAGCTGGAGATAACTGTGGGAAGTACCAGATGGCAGCTGCTGAGCTGAGTCTGCCAAGTCCTTCTGAGCCAACGAGCACACGGATGGAACGGGAATGAAGATGCCATCACTGGAGCACGACAGCAGCATGAGGAACACAGCACTAGTCTGGGTGGGAAAGCAAGAAACAATCCCCTGGACAACCAATATTGCAGAGGAATAGATACGTGTGTATGTATTCCATATATATATTATATACCTGTATATATAAAAGCCTACCTAATTCAGGGAGCTGCTGTGGAATGACCAAACCTCTATTGATACTAAATCATTAAAGGCAAATTGCAGTGATGGGTTAACTCTGTTTATTGCAGAAGAAAAGTAAGATGCCCACAAACCCAAGCACACTCTGGTGCACGTGGCTGTGGTGGTGTAAGACAAAACACCAGAGCAGTAGAGCCTCTGTCCCCCAGACCTCTGCCCCAGGGTCATCATTCTTCTACCAGCCAGGGAGGAGAGCAAGGACCTGCATGCCCTGTGTGGAGCCTGTGGTGAGGGGCACTAGGGATAAGACACCAGCCCTTGGGCTGCCCGGGCAGCTGCTCCCTTACTCCTGGTCTGCTGCAGAGCTGGATGGTGAGGACATGGTGCTGCCAAACCTCACAGCAATGCTCTGAGTGCTACCACGTCAAGGCAGAATCGGTGATGTCTTGTTACACTGCAATAAGTGGCATGCATTTTTTTAAAAAAGGGTTTTTTTACCCCCATACTGTCCAGCCCCAGTTGGTTGGTTCACCATAAACACAGGCTTTACAAGTCACCTCGAATATTGCCAGCTGTGACATGCCCAGGACCAGACTGTTCCAAGAAGCACTGTATTTTAAGAGCACTTAGATACTGTTACATGTCTTTTCAGATCTTAGAGCTAAGTTAGTTAAGAGTTTTCTTTTAGGAGGTATGGCAGAGGGAGACAAAAATAATATTTTACTATTTTGAAAAGATAACTTCACTGAAATACCAGCACACACTGAGATGGATGGAGTAGAGCTTGGAGAGCTTTGCTTCAGCACATAGAGGAAGGCAGGTTATCTTACCACACAACCTTAAAAATCAGGGAATTGTGATTTGGGGAGACAAAAAACTAACTGGAGCAGTATCCCTAAACTTAAAAGGGAAGAAAGGTAATTTGATATGAAAACCAAGTGATTTTTCAGTGCTCATCTATAGGGAGACAGGACGTTGATCTACTTTTTATTAAAAAGTTCCCTCTGTGTGCTATCTCAGGTTGGTCCACCTCATGTATATTCCAGAACAAACTTCTATGATATAAACTTGGATTTTTTTTTTCTTTATAAATAAGTACCATAAACATCTAAAGCTGCTGAATTTAAATTATTTATAAAATTTCACAAGGTATTATAACTGAAGGAGACCAGCATAGATACCTGGTGTAAACAGAGCCACAAACACTTATACCAGCAAAGGATTTGTCCTACAAAGTCACAAACTCTGGGATCTCAAAGGTCAAATTTCCTTAAGCAACTGCATAAAGCTGTGAGAAAAAAAAAGTTAATAGTGCTTCTTTATATTAAATTAATGTATAGCTCATGAAGAAAGAAAAAATAAACCAAATCTTTTTTATCCTTAGGATTTACAGTAAAGGCTAAGCAGTCTCTCTTACTGCAGGGATTACCTGCACAAACCCAAACACCAGTCACATGAGGTTTTACTCACAGTAGCTTCAGCAAACATATTTGCCAAGGGTGAGTGGTGAAGCAAGGGGAGGAGGGAATGTGGGTGTGCAGCACTGATGCACAGCTCATGACCACCACGTCTGCTGCATGGAGGAGCATCAAGATGTCTCTCGTTCCATTCAGCTGCTCTGAGGTCTGGGGGATGCAGCCACCATGAAGGGATTGATTTTTGCTTGTTCAGGTGGCCAAGCCTTTCAACCTCAATAATTTAAAATGCAATCCCACAGGGTTTGTTTAGAAAAAGAACCTTTTACACCTGCAGAGATGTGGGGAAAAGAGACAGTTCCCACCTCCAGCTTTTTACTCAATGGTATTTTAATAATATCCAGTGAGGATCCAGATTTCCTCCCCAGTCTGGAGGTAATTCACTGCTTTCTAGAGGATGATCATACATTATAAGATGGCAAAACAGAGCCTTCAGGCATATGCATATTATATAGTTTCTGAAGACTGTCCCTGTAGGCAAGAACTACAAGAATGGTTACAAATTACTGTACTTTCAAAACATAAATATGATAATGTGTTTTACTGACCTCTGGCTGTGTTAAATGGTCTAAGACAATTTTAAACAATATGAAGATATTAAATCAAGCTAAAAAGCTGCAGCACTGTATTTATGCTAAACTGCATCCCTGCACTGATTGCATTGATAAGAATTGTGCTTCTTATCTAGAGATGGCAAATAAATAAATACAGAAACATTAAAAAGTGCTAAAAGTCCTTTCAAGAGGGCTACACAAAGAGCCTGAAGCAGACAATATTTCTTCACAACAAACATACCACCAGGTTTAATACCACAGCTATTGGAAGTTATTTACTGAATAGAAAAAGATGATTTTTCATTGCCCAGATAGTAAATAGTACATGTATTCTTCCAGCTGAGAGAAAAAGCACAGAATAGCTGCAGTTCATTTCTTCTTGATTCACAGTTGCAAATAATAAAAGTTCACAGCAAGAACTTTCTCTTTCAGAATAAAGTAGAAACCTCCAGTTGCTAAAAGTACAAATCTCGTCTTCTGTCATGAATGTGGATCCCTGAAAGGCAGAGCAGGATGGGGACAGTCAGACAGCACAGTCCAGGCAACAGAGGTTGTGCAAACAAAATTGCACCTTTGGGTCTGATGCAAGAGGGCCCTTACTAGAATAACCAGAATGACCCATCCAAAGCATCCCAAAATATTGCACATCAAAGAACCAACACAGTGTGTATGTGGGTATGAAGTAGTCTCAAGAGACTAATAAAAATATGGAAGCCTGAATACTTTGGGAATAACTCCTTAGAACAATGCTCCCAGCAGTGTGGTGGCTTTCTTGGTGATAATTGAAGTAGTGCTGGCACACAGGTCCAAGCAGGACCTCAGCCTGATGCTGGGTGCTCGAGATACAAAGCAAGGGGTGTCATGTCTTTTGGGGATGTGAAACTTGGACAGCCAGTGCAAAATAGATGCTGTGAAGTGGCAGGATGATGGTATAACCACAACAACTAAGGTCAATGGGGTTAGAAAATCATGTGTCTCACTTGAATAGAATGTTTTCCCTCTTCTTTGTTAATGTGGCTATGGGAGGTGGTGTGTAGATCTTGGGGGAAAGGTAAGCTTTTGAAATAGTCTGGAAGCCACCAAAGAAGCATCTTTAATTCTGTGTGTGTAAGCAAGGCAGCTATCCTTCATAGCTGAGTTCCAAACCTGCTGGTTTCGTTACTCACCTGCAGTGGCATGGCTTACGCTGGGATTTTCAGGGCCTTGGTAAGAGCTTGCTTTTCTCTCTTAAAAAAAATAAAAAAGATAAGCACAGATTCAACATAGAGCTAAAAGTAGACAGTAGTTCCTAAAGAAATCTTGTGCTTTTGCAGCCCAGCCTATAGCACAGGTGCTGGGGAGCTCTGTGCTGTCTGGCACAGCAATATATACTTCCACAAATATAAATATCAGCTGTTCTTAAACATGACACAGCGCAAGGAAAAGTATATTTAACAGAGAGAGCCAAGAAACAGGGACTCCCACAGCCAGACTAGATGCACACATCCGAGGGACTTGCCAAAGACTCCCTGTGAACACGGGCCAGTCATTTCTTATCTGTGTTTTTCAGGTTGCTTGATAAGCACACGTAGAGCGTTACACACGTGGTGTTCTAAGGCCCCCTGAATATTCAGAAAAGCCCTGTAAACATCCTGGAAGGAGAGGCTGTAACTGGCGATGGCTGGGGAACACCAAGCTGTTTAATTCCCTTTTCCATCTTTTCCCCACTCGTTTTCTTTCTGAAATTTTGAGCACAAGTCCACTCTTGTTTCCCTTCTTCGATCCCAGGACTAGCTTCATGAAACATCTCCTTTTTTGGAGGAGTCGGTTCCTTGGGCTCCCAGGCCCTGACAGGCTCACATTGCCCCCTTGGGGGAAGAGGGCACCTAACCTCGCTCTTAAATTAAATCCTAGAAGTCCAGACAGTGTTTTTGAAGTAATTAGACTGTCATTTACTAGCTGCAGAAAGTCCAGGGTGCTTTCCTGTGCAACACAGTCTCAGCTGAATCTATCTAACCCTGTACCAAGAGCAGAAGACAAACACACTCTCCCCTTTCCATGCACAGACAGGCATTACTAGCAGGACTAAGTCAGCAGCACACCTATGGCTGGGGCCCTCATAACAACATAGCCTTGGAATAGCCCCAAAAGAGGAACTGTGGATGGCTGCCTGTAGATATAAACTGTAGTTTGAGGTCATGTTCTGCCAAATTCCTGCTGGTGTGGATTAGAAGCCGGGTAACCATCAGGTATTTTTCAAAACCTAAGACTCAGGATCACTTCTTTACATGCCTGCTCCATTTTATCTAGAAGCACAAGGCAGGACATGCTCTATTTTTCCAGCAGACTCCCTAAACAATTTCACAACCCTTTTTCTTGGAGACCAGAGCCAAGCAGACTATCTGGGTAACGCCCAGGAACAGCAATGCAGGCGTACCCTAACAGGGCACCAGCGCTCTGGCCAGGAAGCCTGATCTCAGAGAGCTTCCCAAAGGCAGAAATTACTCACAAGGGAGCAATGTTATCCAGCAGACTTAGATCCTGTGTGGACATAAGCTCCCTGGAAACGGGCTTCAGTCACTAGTCATCTTTCTTGTGTGTGCTGCTAGTACCTAGGACTGGGATTCCTACTAATTGTTAATAATGAATAAGCAACAATCAATGCTTCTGCATGAGGATAGACTGAGAGAGTTGGGGTTGTTCAGTCTGGAGAAGAGAAGGCTCTGAGGGGACCTTACTGTGGCCTTCCAGTATCTTAAGGGGGCTACAAGAAAGCTGGGGAGGGACTTTTTAGGATGTTGGGTAGTGGTAGGACTAGGGGAAATGGATCAAAACTAGAGGTGGGAAGATTCAGATTAGACATTGGGAAGAAGTTCTTCACCATGAGGGTGGGGAGACACTGGAACGGGTTGCCCAGAGAGGTGGTGGAAGTCCAATCCCTGGAAATTTTTAAGGCCAGGCTGGATGGGGCTCTGAGCAACCTGCTCTAGTGGGAGGTGCCCCTGCCCATGGCAGGGGGGTTGGAACTAGATCTTTAAGGTCCTTTCCAACCCTGACAATTCTATGAATTGCATTAGCTCTGGGTAACCTACTGCAGAGAGCCTTTGACATTGCAATTGGGCAATGCATATTTTTAACTATATAGCTAATCAAACCCAAGAACCACAGTACACAGCATAAGTTATCTATTGAAACAAATGTCTATGAGCTAAGCTGAAGACGGCTCCAGTTTGAGAACCTTAGACTGTATTGTTTTGTCTCTTTACATAAGATGCCATCACAGAATAAAGTGATAGTATTTTCTTACCTCCCCCAGGAGCTGAACTTTGACTTATATTTTGTAACCTAGCAGGTCCAGTCATACAAGCAGAACTCGAGCGTTGCTTCATGGTGCATTCTTGCATGGACGTGAGGCACCTTTCCTGCTGCAGAAGTCCAAGAAGAGAACCGTATTTCCTGTCAGAGATGGGTTCATCTGCCGCGTGCAGGTCAGGCAAGCCATGGTGATACACCGAACTGGTAAGACTGGGAGTCCCAATCGAAGGGAAGGGCCACACATCTGCAGGTTGAGTTGGATGACTCCGTAGATCTGATGGCTGGTATTGGGCTGCCATACCAGCAGCAGACAAATGCAGATCAGAATTTGACATGCTTATAGCAGAAGATGACGGATATGGTTTGGAGCAATGTGAAGAGAAATTCCACTGATGGGGAGCCATGCTATCTACTTAAAAAGAGAAAGAAACATCTGAAGTTTCATCAGTTCTTACTTTTTTCCAAGGCAAATTCCAATGGACTTCTAAGGGAATGATACCAGATTGCATATTCATTTTAAAAGAAATATATATTCACTTTAGTGCTGCTTATCTTACAAGCCAACAACAAATCCATGCTAAATGCAGACTAAACCACCACCAATACTTTCATATAAATATTACACATTTTCTCACAGTCCACTAGCATAGGCAGGGTTTTAACAACTACAAGCTTAGGCAAACACGTTTTTGCAAAGACAACAAATTAAGTCATAATACCCTTAACACATCTAACAGTGATGGAGGCTTTGGGCCAGAAAATAAGGACCTGATCCTGTCAACAGGCCCAGGGAGAGCTTGGGAAGCACCCCAGCAAGAACAGGCATTTACCCAGGAAGTCCCAACTACATAATCCTGGGCTTTTCATGATTTTCTTGCTTTCTGTTTGCACACAATTCCAAATTTTAGCATGCTGCATTTTAAATTGCCTAGTGAAAGCCAGTCACCCTGCCTGACACCACACTATGCATAGAAAGCAGCTCACCATTCTTCAGGACAACAGTCTCCCCCTTCTGCTTTGTGCTCAGGTCTTGTGGGTTCTTGGCATTGCTTAGAGCTCTAGAAAAATGTTCGTCTACCACACTGTTAATATCCCCCTGGAAATACGTAAATACAACACTCTGGGACCCCCATTCTGTTCTCACAGGTTCTTTGCTTTTACATGGCTTTGGGGAGAGCTTCCTTGTCTCTTCCATTTTCAATAGCCAACAGCCCCTGCAAAGAGAAAAACAGACCAGTCAATGAAATGCTACTCAACTTAAAGTGCACAGTCAATGGTGAGCCCATCCTCTTTTTGAAACTGGTAGGGCCAGAAGAACTGTTACTAGTAAGATTAGAATCTTAGAATCATTAGACCTCTAAGATCATCAAGTCCAACCTTCATCCCAACATCTCCCTGACCCCTAGACCATGTCCCAAAGCACCACATCTACTCTGTTTTAGAACCCCCTCAGGAATGGTGATTCCACCACTTCCCTGGGCAGCCTGTTCCAGTGCCTGACCACTTCTTCAGTCAATAATTTCTTCCTAACATCCATTAGATTCTTTATATGGCTTTCTGCTTCTTCCATGCACCTTTTCTTTACAGTTTTCCTTAGTAAATACTTCTAATATGAAATACTTCAAGTATAAAACCAACGGAGAGATCTTTGAATAAATACACATTACATTTTTCAGAACTGTGACTGGAGTCCACCTCTCCCAATCAGAGAAATTGAGCCCTATTTGTCTTAACTCATTCACAGCAGTGTCTACTGCTTGTGAATTCTGATATAACTACACAATATGTAACACTAGTAAGGGATATTGCATCTTCAAAGCAGGACTCAGCTCAAAGGGATGCAGAGGCCCTGATGGATACCAGCCTTATATGAGTTACCTGTCAGTGCCATGGCATCACCCCTATGGCCAATAAAATGGGCACACCTATTCACCAGCTGCCATTTCTCACTCTGCCTTCACCCATCTTTAGAACTCTGGGCTTAGGACCTAGTACTGTGCAAACAGGGATGGAAGTGTGCTGAAAGAACTGAAGCTCTTGGACAAATGATTCAGAGGTGGCATTAGCCCTGGATGAAGTTCAGGGTGAAATTAGCAAAATGCTTGGTAAAATTCCAGGTTTTGCATTGTTAAGAAAAAACAAACAGCAAAACCCACAGTGACAGAGTGAAAAAAAAAAAAAGAAAAGAAGTAAAAGCACTAATTGTAACTTTTAATAATAATAACTTTAGATAAGGTGAAGTTGAAGGTACCTTGATCACTGTCGGCACAGACCTCCGCAAGGGAAAGACTTCTGAGAGTAGTTAGTTACTTCACCTGTTAGAAAAATACACTCAGTAAATTATTGGAAATTCAAATTATGGAAAACTCAAGTTAAAAAAAAAAAACAAACCAAAACCCAAACAACCCCTTTTTTGTTTTAAACAACTTACCTGTGAATGTGGTGGGTCTGCTAGTTGATTAAAACTTTGGTAGCAAGACCACTAAAACACTGTAGCTCAACCAGAAATTATGGATTTAAGGCAGGAATGACTCTAAAATAATTTGCAGGAAGTCAATAGAAGACTACAAGACTCCTTTTTGTTCTCCTTAAAAATCTCTGCTGCCAGATATGGTAAGAATAAGACAAGGAATGTCACTGCTTGCCCTGGAGAAGCATCGTTTTTATGCATTTGTGCAGTTCCTGGCCACAGGGGAGCTAGTTCTACAGCCAGAGCTCATAGGTTCTGCTGTAATCAAAATCATATTTAGCAATGCTCGGGCTGTGAATGCAGTGAGAAGTTCCTGCTGTTTCTATTCAATTTTCCAGTCTCATTGACAGCTCATCACACCACACAGTGTAATTGATTTACCTGGGAGCAAATAGAAGGCTGTTATTTTCCTGAGAGCAGGGAAGCCTTTGGCCAATAGCCGGTTGTACCACACAAAACCCAATGAATCCTTAGATTTGTGTTTCCATCCACTACCCCTGCAATAAGTAGCGTTGCTTAACCTATTCCAATACATTTATGTATTTCTTTTCCAATCATAAACCCCCAATCCTCAGAAGCTTCCTAATAAACACTGCACTCATCAGTCTCTTGAAGGGTATTCTGAAGTATCTGCAGAGGCTGCCTCCAAATGGATTCTCAATGTTTCTTACACATGAAAAGACTGTTCAGGCTGTAAAGCCAAGTATTCAGGCATTAAGAAATACGAGGATTAAGGTTATCCAGCCATAATCCATCCCCCTTTGTAATCGTAAACCATCAATCTACAAAATTTGTGTCCATGTTTATAATTTGTTTCTATGTCTAGTTTTCTAAACATATTCTCTCTTCAGTTCTCCCCCTCTTCACAATCCCATGCTCAGCTAGCCCTGGTCCCCTCTCATCAACTACCAATTTATGTTCTAACTCAAGAGTTCCTCAGCCCTTAAGACTTCTGTTGCTTTGCCCTTCTTGAATCCTTTTCCCAGCTCCAATCCCTGGTCCACCTGAACACAGGGGTGGGAATGGGACAAATACAGCTTGGTCACCAGTTAGGAAATGTGAGGGGATACTCTGCAAAAGTCATCTGATTTAAAAGACAATCTCTCAGAACTTTAGAACTGACCAGAAACCAGAAAATTTAAACTGAAAAATCTTCCTCCTGATTTACAGGCACCTTCCCAAGGCCCATGAGGGGAGCAGGAACTAGCAAACAGCTGGAAGAACTTCAAGCACATGAAGAGACGCTGGTTTTTTCTGTCTTAAAGCAACCTGCTGTTTAGGTTAAGAAACTTACTGGTTGCTCAGCTGGAGGCCAACAGTTGCCATGGAAAATTCCAACCCAAGTGGTGAAAGCTTTGCAAAGTCACAGCAACCATATGGCCTGAGGAAGGACTACATCAGGCCATCTCAATAGCAAGCAGTAAACCACCTCTTCCTTCACTGCTCTACCACTACACATCAACATACAATTTAAGAAGCATTAGCTCTGGCCCAGAGGTCTAATTTTTCTGTTCCTCACCCAGTGCAAGCCCAGCCATTGAGTCTTTGTGCCATTTCATTAACACATTGCTCGTGACATTAACTGTAAGCACCTTTAGCACTGCTTGTTGGCACCTAGCAGCTGTTATACTTGTGTGAATTGTGACACAAGCATATGCTAGAAAAATACTAAATTTTTTTAAAGAAAGGTCATTTTATCTGTTTTTTTCCCTCATTTCCATTAAAAACCCCTTGTTCTTTCCCACAAATAGTCATAAGGAGGCTGGACAGAACCTAGGCTACATCTCAGCCCTCTCAGTGAACCACTTGTGCATGAGGAATTTGATGTCCCAAGAGTAAGGACTTAGATTTGGAGCACTGTGGTCTTCATTACCTGAACTTCCCATTTTTCCATCTTCCAGCAGGAAGTCTGCAAAAAAAGGCAGAAACCCTCCCAATTTGTGTCTACCACAAACTGTTCAAAATATAATAGAAGTAGTGAAGCTCAGGATGAAATGGACTCAGCTCACCTCACAGTACTCTCAGAATGGGTTAATGATGGCAAAACAGTGCAAGTAATTATCCAAGCTATTTCTCCTTGGACAAAGGATGGACAAGGATGCGTGGTCAGCACAGGGTTAAGAGACACGGCTGCTGACTGCTCATGGCAGGTGACAATACTTCACAGAATTTTTCACACTCCCCACCTTTGCTAGTAGTATTAACTTCCCATCACTGTAGCATCAGACAATGAACTCTCTGTTCTCTATTTCATGTGGCCCAAACCAGTCTGAAAATAAATTATAAAAAAATAAATCCACTTCCCAAGTATCAAGCAATAGTTTTAGAGGCAGGCGCTTTCTTTCCCCCAGTATCTTTCAAATCAGGGACCGGTTGAGAACAGCAGCGAACACACATTGAAATGATCGGATTCTCCTACCTTAGCTCGCTGTCACAAGCCGTGGGACACCAGTGAGACTTCCCAGGTGAGGGATGGTCATGCTGTGTCCAGCAGTTTGGGATCCTTCTCCGGGCAGGCTCTGTGCACTCAGCAGCCACTGCGGGAGCCCAGCACCGTTCATGAACTCCCGACACACACACACGCACACACGCACACGCTTTCTAGCCTCCAGCTGCCAGTGAACTAGGCGTTTCCTCCAGCCTATCTCCTAAGAATGCATGAAATGCACTCCAACGAGTCAACCAGGTTAGGAGGTTTCAGGAATGAGGAAAATAGGATTGTAAGTAGTTGGGGGTTTTTTTTATGACATTGTGTACACAATAAAGAAGACAGCGTCTGAACTTCGGAAGAGTTTAGTGTAGGATGATAAACAAGGCAGAGAACCAAACTTGGCCAGGGTCAGAAGGAACTTTCCTCTGCTGCTTTATAGCATATTCAGCACTAAGTGTGTCACTGCAAACATCTGCAAGGAGGAAGAGATGACCTGTCTCCATCCCAGACAAGCTGGATAACCAGTTTTCACTCTGTCACTGGATCTGTTGAAATGACTACAGAAATCTTCAGAAAATAAAAATATTCTTGCTCTTCAAGGGCTGTAGGAAGAAACAGGTAGTTTGGGGTCTTTCTACAAAGTTTACCAAAATTACCAAATTGCAACCATTCCAGAACTGCTGAATCAAGGTTAAACTTGCCAGTCTCAGCTGGGGGAACTAGTCACCAACCTGGTGACATTCTATCTTTTACGCAGTAGCTTGTTTGTTTACTCGCCCAGAAAGCAGGAGAGCACACTCCAATTCCCTCTGCCTAAATACGTATGAATCCACCCTCTGCCATCTCCCAGAACAACTTAACTACCGGGCTGTTCAGATTTCCTGGGAAGGTGCTTAGTCTTTTATTGACACACGCTTTGCATAAGCACATTTTCATTGTGAGACAGACTGGATTCCAGTCCACCAGGCAGGGATGTGTCCTCAACATCTCAATCACTCGTTCTTTTACTCCCTTTTCTAACCTTCCATACAAGAGAGATTTCTTTCACTAAAGCTTTTCGAGACTTTATTCAAGAATTTCCTCTTTGGCTGGCAGTTTAATCACCCGTGAAGTACTTGGAGATGCCATCAGTGTAGAGCTTTCAGGTGAACATCCCAAAGATCTACTGGGTAAAAATGGGATTACTATCCCTATTCCTTCGTAGTCTAGGAATTGAAACAACTGATTTCCCGGGCTTTTAAAGCATTAAAAATGTCGAGCTTTGAAGGAAAAAAAATTAATTAAACCCCCTTTTGTTTCTGAGAATAAAAATTGAAATTCTGCTTCTTAACACCCCCCCACACACACACACACACACACTCTCAATTGTAAGTGTGGTGCCTGCAGTCATTCCTCTGCCTCCTTTTATCTTCTCACAGGGTCCATGAACACACCAACCCAGAAGGAAGTCTGGGACAAAACGTCCAAGGAGGAACAAATCCCACGTCCCACTGTGAACACTTCCAGCTCTATCAGCACATCTACAGGACTCGAGTTGGGAAGCTCTGGCATGTTATCACCAGTGCTTTACAAATGGAACTCGCTGGGCACCAAACCCTGCGGGATCTTGTACCGAGGAAAAAAGGAAGACAGATACATTATCTCAAAACTAACCAGAAAAGACTTTTGTTCATGAGTTTGTTTATTAAAAAGGTAGTATAAAACACAACCCCTTTAAGAAACAAAATTGAAGACAAGCCAAGGGATTCTCAGATGATGTCACAGGTCCAGATATTATTCAAATATGATTTATTTTTTTAAATGTTGGTTTTCTAAAGGATAAATGAAAATGATCAACTTTAACTTATCAAAGGAAAATAACCTGTCAGAAAAATTCAAAGTCAACTTACTGAAAAGTTTAATCTAACAATATACTTTCATATTACAGAATGAGCAAAAAACCAATTTGCTGCAAAAGATTTTGTAATTCTATAAATATTTTACAGAACTTCGAGTATCCTGACAGTAAGACTTCAAGCCTTGTATAATGAGCACTAAAATACACACGAGTCAAATCAACACAAGTACACAACTTACATAATTCATTTATCATACTGCAGTATGTTTCCTCAAATTCAGAAATAAGAATTTAAAATCCAATTAAAATCTACAGAGTTTTGTTTGGTTTGTGTTTCTGTTTCGAAAGAATTTGGTTAGGTTACACAATTCCAGAATTCAGGGTATGGATGGCAATTTTACCAGAAAATTTAAAGGCAAGTTTGGGTTTCTATGAAGCATCCAATACCTGTAAGATTTCTTAAGTGAATTAAGCCAAGCATTTGTAATTGTAAATAGATTAATCTGAACTGAGTAACGTCTAGGACACGTTTTAGCTAAAATGCACTGCATTTAACATACTAATGATTTTAAGTGAATTGCAATCCTTATACAAAATGTAAGTTGTACGAGGGACTGAAATTCAATTAAAAAAAGTAATTAAAAAAAGTCAGCAGGAGAAACAGATAAACATTTTGATGCAAAATGAAACTAATTCTCTCTTCACAGCTGTAGATGAACATTCGAGAACCTGCTACAACTTACGTGCCTTTTCTTGTGGGGCTTTTTGTTTCCAGATGTCTACCTTGGCCATGCTCCTCAAACCACGTAATCTGTGATAAATACTTGTAACTCCGTACAATTACCTTGGCAGCAAACCACTAAATAGCATTTGATTTAAAGCAAACTCCCAATCTATCTTGAGGCTAAGCAAGTGATTCTGTAGTGCGTGGTTAAAGTGATTATCTGTGCCAAATCGTGCTGAAGTCCCGGTTAGTTAATACTCTTTCCCTGCTGTTAGATTTAAGTGGTTTCACATCCATGTTGTCACACGGTGGGAATTAGTAGAAGCAGCTATTTCTCTAGTCCAAAACTGAGCAACAATGATTACCCACAAATCATTCCGACCTGCTGCTAGTTACTGTTTTTATCATACACAAAGGGGAGGGGACTGCTTCTTAACCTGAACCTCTCACCCAAAGGGATGAAGGAACATGTGGTGCACGCTGGAACGCTGCAATGGAACCTAACAAATACTAGAACTGAGCCAAAAGTTTGATTTTCTCACTTCTAATGAGCAAGACAAGTCATCAGAAAGCATTTTTAACCAAATATAGTGAAAATTGCATCGGGATTTTAAAATTTTACCGATTTATTTAGTTATGATGCTCAGTCAGAAAAAAACGTAAGCTTAAAAAACAACTCTGCCTGTCTGGCTTCAGGTTTGTTAAAATTGGGTATTAAACATTACTGTTCTATACTACAAGATTTTCATAATCATACTTCAAAATAGTAATTTTAACTTTTGTGAAAAACTTTCATTTATGTTCAGATTAGTTTATAAAAATTTGTACCATTTAAAAAAAGGAAAACATCCAAAGAGTTAGGTCTCAATGAAAACCTGCTGAAAAGAAAGTCACAGCTGCATTAACCTCTCCATACACTATTAAATGTCTCAGTAACTCAATGAGTAGTTTATAAAAATATATTTTTACATTTCACTGGGGAATAACAGAGGTAGACAAAAGGAAAATACCAGTTTGAGTGTAATGTCGCACTTCAGAACAACATATTTTCATGGAAAAACAGCTTTTATTTTCTTAAGAATCCTAGTGATTAGGAAAGCCAGGAAAGCATTTGGTCTCAGTCTCTGTTGGTGCTCGACTTCAGTGTGAAGTCTAGAGGAGAAGGTGAAAAGACTAACATCATGTTTGACTTTTGAAGCAAGCCAATCAAATTTGTACATCAATTGGAGAGAGGAAGGTTACTGCACATATAATGATCCTTTATTTTTCAAAGTCTTTTTTCAAACACTAACACTAACCTTATTTTTTATATCTGATACCATGATAAGGCTTCATAGAACTGTACAATATTTATACATTTGTTGATAATTTCCCTATATGAGTTGTAATTCCACTGTAAAACAGGTGATTTAACTGTGTAGAGTGTTATATGACTAGGCTCTCTTAGAAAGAAATCAACTTAACAATACACAATAGGCTAACAGATCTAAAGTCTGGAGTCTAGGAGCTGGAAGGAAAAAAAGGAGTATTGAAAACACCAACCACACTAAATTACACTCTTCATATGCAAAACCTTCCAGCCCTCAAAGGTCTGTGGTGCTCATTACCAACCAAAGTAACTAAGGCAGAACCAAGACAACGCAGAGATGTAATCTGAATATGCCACGTGCAGCTACAAACCAGGCAGTATTTCAGATCCCCTGAATTTTTCAAACACCTGTTTTGCTGAAATGTACAATTCACACACTTGTCAAGATGAGAAAACTGTCTTTCTTAGCTGGCAAGTTACAGCTCCTCTTTACAGTGCACTTGAAATTGATCATGCCAGCTTATAGTGAGGCCTCAGACCTTTAAACCCTGAATTCAAATATCATCTCAGTTGTAAGACCAGGTATTTTGTCACAAAAAGAATTTGTAACCATGGTGGCAAGTGTTAACTTAGATGCTCTGGCTGGCATAGCTACCCACATGTATGGATTACATATAAAATCCAAACCAAACAGAAGAGGGTACCACATAGACTTCTGTATAAAATCTAGGTGCACATTTTCATGCATTCCAACTTTCGCACAACTGTAGTTCAAGTTGCCAAAAGCCTTTAAATTTCATGAAACATGGGAGAACCTCCCCACTCTGAAGAGCACGTCAGGCTAAACTAAATTGTTGAAGAGAACTCACACTCATCATTCTAACGAAATTAAATGAAAACCTTTACTCTAATATTAAAGCAAAAACTAAACAAAGCCAACACATCAACCAAAAGCCCATTTTGCATACGTACTGCATACAGACCATGAGAGCCTAAGACCAGTCTTATTTCATTACGGCCTAGAATGTGTGTGCTCATGCATTTCTAGTCTCCTTGACATAATTCCAGCCCCAACAGATCTAACAGGGAGGGGGGAAAACCCACCATCATTTACTGAACGCTGTGATTTAATCACCTATCTTCACTCACTTTGCCTTACATTGGCTATGGCAACATTGTTTGCTTTACACTTACTTTAAGTTTGCAACTTGGTACTACTCTTACCATTTGCTACTTAATGCACAGCAACGTACCCAATGCATTCACCCTGCAGGTATCACAGCATTGGTTCCATAAAAGGATCCGAAGTACTCAAGACAAGAATAATGTTTAAGGATGAAACATCAAGTTCCAAGGGGTACAGGAAAATTAACAGTAAAATCCACAAATCTTGTAATAGCTTTGTGTTATTTGTTACATATAGTTACATAAACTTAAGGGCTGGAAGGTATTTCACACTTATATAATGGAACACTGACAAGCATAGTTAGAACAAAAGAAGCCCCATGGGTTTTACTGCGTTCTTGGCAACTTGAGTTACTTTACCTGAACAGCCAATTAATACAAACTTTTAGACCTCATTAAATACTGCTTTTAATGAAAACTTCAAAGCACACAGTTGATGACATTCTAATATGCATATATTCATATGAATATTGTCAGCAGTCACCCTGAAGAAAGGGATAAACTCAAACATCACCCTAAAACCCATGCTTTCATAAAGCATTAAAGATGTTATGTATCTGCTTCAACATCACTGCCTGCCAGGCTGCTGTCTGTAGATGGAGCACCATCTTCATCAATGCCCTCACCATTATTCTCCCTCTTCTGGGCTTCAGCATTTCCATCCTCTTTAGATGTGTCATTAACTTGTGCAGGTTTTTCACCTTCAGGCAGTTTAACGCTACTTGCTGCAGAATCTGAAGGGGCTGGAGTTTGCTGCTCCTTTGCATCAGGATCCTCTAAAAATGATCCCCACACTTTGAGCCTTTCTTCCCTTTCTCTTGCAGTCTCCTCCACCTATTAAAGATATGTTTATGCACATCATCACAGAGTCATACCTACAAAAATGACTACTTACACAGATAAAAATGATACTACTGCAATATAGATGTTTGTATCTCAAGACTTCAACAGGCCCTGTTGATGGTGAACTAATGATCTGCACCTCTAGTGGCTCATCCTCTAAACTGACATCTCCAACACACAATTTTTAACATCAAATTGGTCCTTTAAATATCTGCTAAACTGAATAATTACATTTTCAGGGTTGTTTTGGGACATCCTAGCATCTTTTGAGGAGAAACGGAGAGGGTGGGTAGGGGAAGGGAACGGGGATGGGAACACCAAGCACTTCTCAAAATAAAACAGATCTACAGTATGGGAAAAATACTTGATAAAATAGGACCATGAAAGGCTACCTGATAATCAGTTACACCATCCCATGTTTCAGCACTGAGCTGACGGCCACCAAACCACCTTCCATTTAGAGTGAGCTTGCACAGATCAGCTTCTGTTGCTTCTTTAAACGACACAGAAGCCACACCATCAGGGTGTCGCTGGAAGGAGAGACAACGTTCAGTTAATAGTTTTCTAAACAGAGCATTTTTATTTCTGTATCTTTCAGATTGTTTTAGAAAAGTCTGTCAGGATATAGCTCCATCCTGACCATACATGTCATGTTTGAAGAATGCAATTTGCAAGGTTATATATTTTGTTCTACTGGTACACAAACAGACTTTTTGAATACAGAAAAGAAATGTTTCAGCTAGTTTAGCTAGAAATAAGTTTATTTATAAACTTTAAAATTTATGACACCTATCCAAGTTACTGGGAAGAGTCAGAGTTTGCCTTCATGTAGGCTGAAATAGATAGGTGCTTAGAAAGTAATTTCCAAAACAGTTGATTTAAAAATATCAAAAGATTTTAAGATTCCAAGTTTCCATTAAACACACAAACCCAAATAAACGCTCCGCTCATATTTAAAGACTCCTAAATGTTTTGCACATTTACACCTTACATCAATTCTGTATTTACACAACATGTAAAAAACACCTACATCAAATATGAGAACCTTCTTTACTTGACCAAACTTTTCACACTCTGTCCGCAGATCTTCTCTGATCTCATTTAGCACTAAGGGATCCTCCTGCAAGGCAATCACAGGGCTGTCAGTAAACAGAAGCACTTCTCTCACCTTTACTTTTGCTCAATCACCAATGGAACACATCTGACAACCTACTAAAAGTTCAGAGATTAAATGTTGTTGTTTCAAAGCCACCTGCGAGTTGGCAGGCAGCCCTTGCTGGAATTTAATAAATGCTACTTATTAATAAGGCTATTTTGTGCTGGTTTCTCCAGTCTAACATTAGTTTACTCCTCTCTCCATCCACAAAAGGTGTATTGTCAGAATAGAATCATAGATCATAGAATGGTTTAGGTTGGAAGGGACCTTTCGAGATCATCTAGTTCCAACCACCCCACCACCACCACCATCATGGCAGAGACACCTCCCACTAGACCAGGTCACCCAGGACCTTATCCAACCTGGTCTTGAACACCTCCAGGGATGGAGCATCCACAACCTCCCTGGGCACCCTGTGCCAGTGTCTCACTACCCTCTGAGAAAAGAATTTCCTTCTAATTTCTAATCTAAACCTACCTGTTCCAGTTTGAACCCATTACCCCTCGTCCTATCACTGCAGGCCTTTGTGAAAAAGTCCCTCCCCAGCCTTCTTGTAGGTCCCTTCAGATGCTGGAAGGCTGCAGTAAGGTCTCCCCTGAGCCTTCTCTTCTGCAGGCTGAACAAGCCCAATTCTCTCAGCCTGTCTTCATAGGAGAGGTGTTCCAGCCCTCTAATCATCTTTGTAGCCCTCCTCTGGACCCTCTCTAACAGGTCCATGTCCCTTGTGCTGGGGGCTCCAGAGCTGGGTGCAATACTCCACGTAGGGTCTCAGAAGAGCAGAATAGAGGGACAGAATCACCTCTCTTGACCTACTGGTCATGCTTCTTCCGATGCAGCCCAGGATACAGTTGGGGCTTTCTGGGCTGCACTTGCACATTGCAGATCTTTTTCCTCCTTTTTATAAACAGATGAATGAATTTGAAGCAGATACTCGGCACAGGAAAAAACCCTGCCCAAACAGTAAGTTCAATTTTGTTCTCATCTGCTTAGAATTTTGCTAACGTTCTTATGGCAGAAAGTTCAATTTTAATTACAACAGCACAATCTACAGGAGCAAACTGCATCTTCCTACCTCAAAGTCCTTTGGGTGAAACATATTCCTGATAATAATGATGCGTTCGTGTCGCATTCGAGCTGCCCCATCTTTCTTCTCAGGCCTCCAATCCAGCTGTCTAATGAAATGAAGCAACAGTAAGAAGATATTGTTGCGGCTCTCTTCAGTTTCTACAAGTATTTGTTGAAAAAAAATCATTAATTTGGCATTTCTTACAATACATCAATTAAAACATGTACTTTAACACAAAGAATTAAGTTATTCTTCTTAAATACACAATCATCCAGTTTTACCACTTCTATGAAGCAGTTGAAATTTTTAAGGTACTTAAATATCTTAGAGGGAATATAAATTATCTTTAAATCAAAGCATTTTCTTAAAATACTGAAAAAATAATCTTTAACTTTTACTTCCTTCCTAATATCAGCTCAGATATAGGAACCAGCTGCTGCCAAGTAGGATAAAACAAGTCAATCAATATTTTACCATTTTTCTCCTAACTTATTTTGTAAAAAGGCAGATCCACTATTCCCTTAGGTAAAATTTAACTGCTTTCATTTAAATGAGCATGCAAGAACACCTTCAGTCTTACACAAGCATTGCTGCAAGGTGCATTTTGTTCCAGTGTAGAGTCACTTCCCACAAACTAGCAATGTAACTCAGGGAACCTGTTCTATGACTTTGTCTTCTCAGGAAAAATTACTTCCCGTAGAGATGCCTACTTCATATCCTATTACAAAAATGGATGCATTCACTTACACTTTCAAATCCCAATTACACTAATGTCAAAATCTTATATGGGAGGGGAAGGAAATCTTGTTTATGTTCCTTCTTGTACCTGCTACTTTAGCTGAAGAAAACTTGGGATTTCCAATGAGGTTAGTTTTGCAAGTAAATTAAGCTCAAAAGGAACACCAACTGAAGGCAGTTTATTCACACAAATCGTTGTCAAAAGCAACTGCATTATTTCCATAGTTCTCCCTCTTCACACTGGAGACTTCTTACAGCAAGAGGTGGTATCTTTGAGGCAGATACATCTCAAGCTGCTTTTAATTGGTAAGATCCAGTAGTCTTTGCTCCCTTTAACTATAGCAAAATACTTCTGCATGACTCTTCAAAATGTCTAGTGAAATGCTGCTTGCATTAAAGTCCTATATACTCAAACTTCTTTCTTCTTTAATCCATACCTCCTTGGACCCAAAAGGCAGAAAAACAATTTTTAAGTGACAAAAGCAATGAATCTAAGTACAATTTTTTAAAAAATCAGTGTATTTCATACCACAGAGAGATGGAATCTACAGAGATACTTTAGCATTTGCTCCTATGGAAGCCAGCATCCCTTGCCCTTTGCAACTGGTGAAGTATGGTACAAACAGTACATGGACAGCCAGAGTGTTATCACCTTATGCACACTCACACATGTTGAAAAAAAGTATTTTATCTCTCCAGAGTTGTAATATTTTCTTCTGTATCTGGCAGGACCCTGGTTTCCTCTGTATTATTTTACAGTGTCCATCATGAGGAAGTTCATTATCAGCATTTAATTTAGGAGTTCTTCCCCTCCAAATGTGTATTATTTAAGCTATTTTGCTGTCAGATAAGACTTCAACTTTTGCATCACTCTTAGTATTGCCTTTGAAAGTAAGTAGCACCTTACTAACAGCATTTAGAATTCAAGCAATATTGTACTGAAATAAAAAATACAAACTTCTGCTGTTGAGACAACTTCTTCTTGTAGTCTTTACATTTCTTCTTCTTTTTGCTTGCATCATACTCCCCCTTCAGTTGAAACTTTGCAACTTCAACATGCAATTTATAGCCTCTAATTTCTGCCTCATCCAGAAGTCTCAATGCAAGTTGAACAGATTCTCTCTATTTGAAGATAAAACAGCACAAGATTTAAAGCACATGGCACAGCCAAATTATTCCAGTAACATTTAATTAAGAATATTGTGCTAAGAATCAATTCTCTGCCCTATCTCTTCCAAGTCTCTTGACACACAGCTGGCAACGCTTTATGAAAGCCCAACTTTTCTTCACCACTGCTACAGGAGTAATTCTCTGAAAAGCAACTGCATATGTTTCATTCAAGTATGTCATAGAAACTAATCTGCAATGGTCAAGCAAGCTGATGAACTTAAAAGGAAGAATCTTTTAGTGGGCTGATTTTCTATGAAGTTTGTATCATATTTCCAAGACCAGCAGATGTTGAAGCTCTTAAGTAATTTCAACATTTCCCCAAAGTCCTTTAGAGTGGAGACCATCTCTATACTTGTGCACTGAACAGCCCTAACTACTACAATTACAAAACCAGCACTGGCTACAAGGGAGTTGATTTAGCACTGCCTGGTGCCTCTTGCAGAATTAAAGCAGACTGCACTTGCAAGCACTAACTTTCCAAAGGATTCAGGAGTGAAACACGATGAAGGAAATAGTACCACAGCCTAACCTTTCATAGGTTAATATTAATGCAAGAATAGTTCAGAATCTAAGCAGTTCTCAGCTAAAAGCTGTGAACACAGGACTACAGTATGTTCCTTCTTGTCTCATCTTTGTATTTGCCACAGATTTTCAAAGTAAAAGGTGAAGAGGGCCCTCATTTCACCCCAGAATCACTGGCACTCAAGACAGTAACATGTAGACATATCCTGCAGGTGTTATGGACATTTTCAGAGGGATGGAGGGGGTGGGTAAGAGGAAATGAACAAGGTGCACAAGTAGGTAAGTGGACTTTTCTGAAATAAATCTTTAAAACAGACATCTAAATTCCAGGTTATACTTTAGATATCTCAAGAATTTTCTGAATATGATTCTGAAACAGTGGCCACAATTATTTTCAATGGGAAGGAAAACTGCACTTCAGTGCACCACTGACCTTCAGATAGCAACAGAGGCCATCTCCTTTAAGATTTCCTTCCTTATCTTTGTACAGTTTGATTTTGTGTTCTTCTGTCTGAGGATCTCGCATAATGATACCACATTTAGACATGACTTGTATAAATTCATCTTTTGTAATGTCTGGGGGCAAACCTGCAAAATAAATGAAAACAGAAGGCTCAAGTATTATCAATTTAAAAAAAATACTTCATTAGAACAAAAATATTCCACAGTCTTTTTTAAAATTAAAGATATCAAGATTAAGGATGAAATTTTACATACATTGTAAGAAACCACTGCCCTTGGAACCCATATTTTTTATATTACCTTTTAAATGTTACTTCCTACCAATATTTTGAAAATCCCTTTGCTTTTTAATAGGTCTAGCATACAGCAACATCTTTGTGCTCCCTAATATGCAGACCTAGAGCATTAGCATTATACATGATATCAACATTGCAGTGGACATAATGGTCTATGTGAATATTAGTTTCAAGTTCCACTGCACCTCTAGGGAGTGGAGACAAAAACCCCTCAACCTATAAACAGACAACTGTTTTTTCCACCCACAAATTCAACAAAAAAAAGCAACTGATAATGTATGGAGTTCTTAGTCTGAACTTCAAATTGAGGACAAGAAAAAAAAAAAAGCCAAATGGAGGAGAAAATTCTGTGAATGTTCCATGCTAGTTTGGTATGGGTCAAGATTTTTGGAATCCAAATGTGTGTGTTTCTGTGACTGCTCAGAGCCACCAAATGTACCTTTGTGTAAGCACCTAAAGACAGCTCCCCAACATGCAAACCAGGTAAATGCTGTAATAAATGCATGGATAACTTCAGCTGAGCTTCCTCATTACTTGCTCATTCTATTCCCAGCTTTTTTTTTCTTCTACTTACTGTTTCTTCCTTCTTATCTAATAATTTAATTATGTATTTATAAGACTAAATAAGATGTAAAGATTAAAATATTAAGGCGTGTATAGTCAGTGCACTATCTTATTATAAACTTGTTTTCATTATCCTATTCCTTAGGAGCTTGCAGAAATTGTTTTTCTTGGCTGTAGCTTACTTTAAAAACAAAAAGTGACTTGGCTGACACAGCTCACAGATATCACATCTAAAAGATAAAAGCATGGAATATGTCCCTTATATTCCTTTCCCATATCTGCAATTTAAAGGCCACAAAGACATGATGCAGTCAGGAACATAACATTACATTCAAGTGGCAGACTGAATAGATAATGTTAGAAGTCAGGGAGACATACACGAGTCTCTTTTAGCATCTTTAGCTCTAAGTAGATAAACAACTGCCATTGCTTACCAGTCACATAAACATTTGTGTTTCTGTCTTCTTCAACGTGAAACCATCCTAAAACGAGAGTTTTGATTCAGTTATGTCAATATATTAAACATATACCAATGTTCACATTCCATCAGATTTCAAGGAAATTTTTCCTTGCTCACAGTAAAGACTCTGAACATGCTTTAATTTGCTTTGTTTCCATCTTGTATATGGATTTAGGAGGATATTTACAAAGAACCAGACAATTAAAAAAACATTATGACAACTTTCAGAACAATCCATATCTTTGCTGTACACAATAACACTAAACAATTGCCAGCTTCCAGTCTGTAAAGGTTGCACCCTTTGTCACTCACCTGGCTCAAGCTTCCGTTTCTCTGATTTTTGTTTTGGTTCTTTCTGTTGTGGTCCTTTCTCATTTGCTGGCTGTGCTCCTGATGTTTTAGAACTTACTGGTTGCTTACTTTCAGTTGCTGTGCCAGAAGCAGATGAACTCTCTGTATCATCCGCCTGGAAGCCATAGTTGGCGTGATAGGTTGCCAGGAAATCTTCTGTTATCTGAAAAGAAATTAGGGAAAATCAATCCAAAACTTCAAAAAATTACAACTCAGGTTTTTAAGTGTTTTAATGTTAGTTAGATGATGGTCATTTTCTAATCTGACAACATAGAACATAACAGTATTTTAAAACTGTTTTTAAATCATCTTTGCAAAGCCATACACACAAGAACAATCAGTTCAGGCATTACCTGAACCAGACTAAAATAATAATTCCATAGAGCAGATGAAGTTTTTTAACATTTGGCAAGTTCTGCCTTTTTTCAACCAAAACTTTCTGCTGTCCACATCAACTGGACATGCCTGAAAGACAGAAACCAAGCTCCCCTGACCACACTGAAGAGATAAAGTGACACTGAAGGAAAGTCAACAGCTGATGAATGACTGACATTTGAAGGCATCTGCCCTTTCACAGAAGCATTTTCAGAGATGACATATATTTGTGTTGATAGACAATAAATCATGAACTTAGATAGAGATGTATCTTAACACAGTACACTCTACTTCATGCCCTACTAATAGGTAAGTAATTGGCTTTCTCTTCTCTGGACAGATACTATATTTGCATAAAACATAAGATTGGCTCATGTCTATCTTTTAGAGACCAAAACAAAAAACACCCAGTATTTCCAGCCAGGTAAATTTTAGTATTAGCCACTAGCAATAACATGCAAAGAGACAACACACCACAGCTGGCTCTGCTGACAACACTGCACTATCAAGTATTTTCTGACATTACATACTCTGAAATTATTTACTCCCAAACCTGAGCCGTAACCTTTGAAAATTTTATCTGACTCTGACCCACGCTGCACTTTCTTCACCTGTATTCAAAAGGGGACAAAACTTAATGTCATTAAGCTGAGTGGCACAAAGGACAGCAGTAAGTGCCAAAGGTAATCATGCATTCTCGTATCTTCTGTAGGGATTTGAAGTCTGAAGTTTCAACTCTAAGCTTGTATTATGACATGTCAGAAATGCGGAACTGACAGTAACAGGCTTGTCATGAACAACACAAGATGCCACAGAGCTCCATATAACTTAGAAGTTTAGTATGAAATAGCTCCTACACTAAACAAGGTTTACATTCCTGATCAAGGTGTGTGGCAAGTGGCTGCTCTTCCAGACATGACATGACACGTCAAGAGAAAAGGAGCACTATCACCTTCAGTGAAGAAAAGATGACTCTGTGCTCTAATCAGGTGCATTATATTTAATACTAGCAACCTTAGCAAGTTTCACAGTTAATGAAACCCAGAAAATTCACATGCTTTTAAACTTGCTGGTGAACAGTATTACTTCTTTTCACCAGCGAACCTACTGATAAATTAGTGATTAAATTGGCAACAACCAGCCACCTTCCTGCAGCAGTATTATTTTTCAGCTTCAGGGGAACCACATTCTCATGTCAAGCTAAATTTATTCTTAGCAAATTAACTATCATAGACTGCCAAATTTTGCCAGCCAATAACAAAGCCTTTTCTTCCATAAGATGCTATCATCTTCCACATGCACCTTTACGACTACTTCAATTTAACAAGAATTTTTGCAAGCATAAAGGAATTCATACAAGTATAAAGGTTTTTATTGGAACTTATGTCATGCCTGCATGGAAAAGAAGCACCCACAGGATTTCTTACTTGGGGCTTCAATCCCATTCCACTGGAGAACATCACAGAAAGAGATCAGTTCTATCTCCATACTCACACAGTGGTACAGTTTGGGGCAATTAAGCCTATAGGAAAAGAAATACAATACCACAGGACATGCTAGCATGTCATTAACTACTGGTGACACTGAAACGGAAAGGAATAGATTACCCAAATGAAGAGTAGACACCCTATGCTTACAGAGACATCCAACGCCTGTTTGTTCACAGCAAGTGATGATGGACAGCAGATGAATTCAACATGTGATTTTGTGCTATGTCTCTCAAGGACCATAAAAAGTTGGCATCCATCAATACAGTACCGTTGAAAGAAAAATCCTTAAATAATACATGAAATTGCAATCACTTCTATTAAATATTTGACTGTCTCCACATTTTTCAGAGGGATGCTGGCAGTTAATAGCATTAACACTTTTCACTGCTTTGAAATATGCTTTAGTAGAAGTTCAGCAGACACTCTATTCCCAAAGCAGAGCAGCTCTGCAACACTGGTCTGTAGATGATGACAACTTAGACCAGTCAGAATATTTTACATCTTTTGTCAGAGAATAGAGATAAGGAAATTTATTACTACTCCCAGAGTAGAGAAATAACTACAACTTCTGGCTCCTGCTGCTTCTTAAATCTATTTTGATTATACATTCTGTTGAATAACCATCAGCAAAATGAAGTAACATGAGATATTATGGTATCTAGCTTGGTGACCTATCTATGATGCATGGTGCTTCACAATGATTCTTTACCAACTTCTACCATGTCATATTTTAATGACCTTTGCTGTTCCTGTATAATCTGTCCAATTCTTACTGGACTGGCATTTAGGAAAGATCAATGCTCCTGAGAAGAGGCAATAACTTTTTAAAACGAGGTGACACAAAGGGGAGGGAATAGAAGGGGAAAAAACCCAACCCTTTTAAAGGTTACTGGGCTTACTGGATATAGGACTCCACAGGGAGCCAGGGATACTCAGCTCTGCACTGCTCCACTTTGCAAGTCTGGATTTTTTACATGTTTTTACCCACCCGTAAGCCATCTGCTACATGGACACCTCACTAGGTTTACACACATATAAGCCTGGCACTACAAGCTTCATTCTCACTCAGATTCTCTGAATTGCAATGAATTCACAGTCATAAATAAGAATTCAGTCATAAATAAGAAATGGCACATTAAGACATTTTAGGACATATACTTGATAAATGTAATGTTTCTAAATTAAGTAACTGCCCTCATTCATTGCTATATATTAACAAAGCTATTTCACTTTCAGATCAGTAGATTGACTCAACACATTAAATCTGTCTCCTCTCACCTTGAAGAACCACGTTGCTACTGCAAGTTAATTTTTTCATACATTTTATTAAAAAAAAAATCCTATTTAAATAAATACTTATTTGTTTAAAATAAATAAATACTATTTATTAAAAAGCTTAAACCCGGCAATGTTTCCATTCTGTGGAATGTGTTTAAACGAAACACACTTCCATTTTCAAGTGCATTTCCAAGATCTAAGGAGAGGGAACAAGACACATGCACCATTTTCAGATAATACAAGGGATATACTGCTCCATTTTCACTTATACCTCTTTACAGACTAGTTCACTTCTTCCCTGCCAACAGAAACGCAAAGATCCCCACAGCTACTGTGATCAAGAGACCCAAACACGTCAAAGGCGGCGCCGATTCGCTAAGATCCACAAATATAACTGTGACTTCACGCCAGGCCCGAGCAATTCTACAGATTCAGAGCCAAGGAGAAAAGCCAACCAGCTCTTCACAACAAAAGAGCAGAAAGCAGCCGGTGAGGTTAATGATGGGCGACAACGGCTGCTGCTGTGGCTCTGCCTGTGAAAGGAGCGTTTCAGTACTAGAGAGGCTCTGCACCACCATCTATTTGGCTGCATCCAGACAAGCGAGGCACCTCCATGGGGAAGAGACCCAGCATCGACTGCTCTTCAGGCTCACCTCTCCTCGGGGAAACTTGGGCCCGCCGCGGGGAAGGCGCTGCCCCGGGGGGTGTGCGGGCGGAGGGAGGGGCTCCCCCACAGCGGGCCGCGGCCGGGCGGGGAGGCCCCGAGCAGGCTCAGCCTCACGCAGCGCCGCGGCTCTCCCCGCACCCACCTTGGGGAACCAGGCCTTCTTCTCCCGGTCCCACTCGTAGGCAGCCCCATCGGCCGGGTCCACGTAGGTGAAGGGGTCGGCCTCGGGCTCGGGCTCGGGCTCGCCGCCGGGCTTGGCCTCGTACTGCTGCTGGAGCTGCAGCTGCCGGTAGAACTCCTCGTTCCCGTNCCCCCTCCGCCTCACGCGGCCGGTGGCCGTCGCCGAGCCCCGCAGCGCGCAGGACCGGAAACGCCCCCTCCCCCTGGGGCTTCTTCCTCCCTCCCGCCCCTCTCCGCGGCGCAGCCACTGAGCCGTGGTCTGGCCGGTCACGTGGGAAGAGGCGGAGCCAATGGGAAGGAGGGAGGGGGCTCTTCCTGCAGCGGGTGGGCAGGGGGCGGGGTTTGCTTTCCCGCCTCTGGGCGGGCCGAGGCCTTGCGGTGGCGTAGCCTCCGATCGGGGGGCGCGGGGGGCGGATGGGATCGGGACAAAGGCCGTTAGTCTCCGCTGTCGGTCTTGCTCGCTGTGCCAGACCGGTCTTGCCCCTTTCCCTCAGGCTGCAGCTCAGTTTTACCGCAGGCAGCTGGCCCTGAGGCCCTAGGCTTAAAGACCCCGCCGGGCCTGCTGTGAGCAGGGAGCCGTGCCTGACTCGGCCTTGCTTGGAGACTGTTGCAATCTTCCGCGATAAGATAAAAGTCTGCCAAGGGGCGTGAAGCACTGAAAGTACTGCCTCCTGCACTGCTTTTGTGCCTTGGACAACACCGAGCAGTCAAGTTGCAGCTGCCAGTTGAGGTGCTGTGGAGGTAGCTGGGCATCATCTGTCACTGAAAGTCTGTTTTCGTATCCTGCTAGAGGCAAAGACAAAACCAAAAGGTAGATGTCACACAAATTTCATACTAAATGTCGAAAGATCACATTGGTTCTTGCCCCTCACTTGGCACAGTTTTCTGGTGCAAGTGGTTTGAACAAATAAGCTTCCTGGGGAGAAGGAGCCGCTGTTCGCATCTGCTGCTTTCCTCTGGACAGGGGTGTGACAGGCTGAGGGTGTCCGGCTGCAGCTTCTGTGCTGCCTATGGGAAAGGTTGATATGCTGCTACAATGCAAGGATGAGGCTTGTGTTCAAGATACTGAATTGGTTTGCATTAATAAGTCTGCAATTAATTATTAATCAGTATAGGGGATACTTAAATATTTCAAAAACGGTTGTCTTATTCGAGCCAGTTCTCTTAAAAGACCTTCATTCAGTGCCATCTAGTGGTTTTCACAGTGTAATCCAGATAGCGCTGCATCAAACACGAATTTAATGGCTAAAGTATGTATTTTATGTAGAGGATGAAGAAGCACACTGTTCAGATTTTGGTTTGCAAAATATAACCCAGAGCTATAAACCCCAGGTATTAAACCAGTGTTTTAAATGGAAATTTAGCTGAACAGCCCCATCAAAGCTGGCGGTGGCTGGTTGCCAGTGGCAAAGCAATCTCTCCACTCAGAAATGAAAATGATATTCAGCAAGGAACTTTTCTGGAAATGAGTATTCCAGGAACAAATACATCTTTACTGTTGCACAGACTGGAATGATAATAAAATCAAAGGCACAGTCCTGAGCTTGTGAAGCTCTGTATGACTGGCTAGTCAGATGAAATTGCTGAGGATATAAATATAGACTTCTAGTAACCTTTGGCTGCCTCACAAAGAACACCCAGCCTGGTTAATGGCAGCTTTCATGCGTCAAGAATTTTCTCTTGGCAGGGCTATTACAATAGTCATCCAAAGATTGTTTTGTGATCACTTATAAACTGACAGTTTAAGAGACATTTGTTTTAGCTCTTAAATAGGTATTGGATCTTGGTGAGGAGCAGGAGAGGCTTAACATAAACTGTGCCTACTTTAAAAAACTGGAATTGGATATATGTTTGGAAGTAAGATAATCATAGCCATAAACGTTGTAAGAGTGATACAATTTAAGTCTTAAACTGCTTATTTTATTTTGGCAGAGTTTTTTAAATTCATAGCCTGAGTAAATGTAGTGAAGGCTGTGCCCAGCAGTACAGATTTCCCTGGTGTGCAGTTCTGCTGACAGCGAATCCCTGATACACTGTCCTGGGGAGCAGGAGATCCAAATTTACCCTCAGTTGGGTGGAAGTGAGAGCATGCTTGTGTGCAGCAGGACTCGTGCGTGGTAAATCCCATCTGCACACTCCAGGGTAGCTATGAGGACAAACTACCTCAAGTTCCCTGACACTTTCCGCAGATACCAGCATGTGTGACAGGAGCTACTGCAGCACAGCCTCTTACTGTGTCATCTCCATCTGTTCTCTTGCTCTCCAGTAAAGGCAGCACAGTGGGACAGCTCAGGGAGTGGATTCGGCTGGAATCTCTACATTTTGGGGGGTCGGGACAGCTTTCCTCTCCATCCCATCCTTGGGACAATTCATGGTTGCATGAGCACTGGAGCTGCAAGCTGCACATTCTGGGGACTGTGTGAAGAGCTTGAGTGTTACACAACTCAGAGCAGCCTAAGCTGTCAAGAAATGGTGTTTTAAATCCTGACAAAACATCTCCAATATTAAAAGGAAGGTTTAGCATAATGTTTTTGTACCTGTGGCTGACTCTCCTGTGTGATGAAAGGCAATCTTGGCTCATCAGACTTGATCATTGGTCTAGAGATACCACCTAATAAAAGTACCAAAATCTTGTTTCTTTTAAAGTGATGTTTTGCTGTTTGTTAGAGGGGAACCAGCAATTCACCAGCTAATACTTAATTAGGTAAAGAGTTAACCCTTTTTTCTTAAGATGCTTTGTTATGTTAAATTAAAGAGGCAGTAACTGGTGATTGAGTACAGAGAGGTTACTCCTCTTTGGCTTTCCAGGGAGTTGGGACCTGTAGCTGTTACACAGACTACTGAGAGTGAAGAGAAGTCTTCATGGTGTGAAAAATGACAAGACTAGATCCAGATGTGCTAAAATCTTAATATCCTTTCCTATGCTGGCAAAGGAAATTCCATAAAACAGTTCAGCTTGTACTGAGGGGACCATCTGTGGCAGAGCCCATAACTAAACCTTGATTAGAACCTGTCTTTTTTTTTTTTTTGAGAACCACTGATTGAAACTTGTGAGTCCTTTAGCTGTGTGTAACTTTAGCTTTTTCTTTAATTGTAATATTCTTAGCAGAAACACACAAGTGTCAGCAGGCAGCCCATATTTAACCATGTAAAATAAAGCAATACTTTCAATTCAAACAGGAGGGTGAGCTTTGAAAGGGCTATAATTTCACAACAGACTGTAATGCCCAGTGCCATTTGTGGGAGGTGCAGTCTCCTACACTGTATCCATGTTTTGATACCGTTTTGTTCATTTTTGTGGATTTTTTTCTTTTAAAGCTAAACCAGCATCTTGTAGTGACAGCACAAATGAGAGTGCAAATACTAAACCTGTTGCTAACATGAACAATCATTGTTGCATTTATATGTATTAAATCTGTTCATCTCATTCACAAAACAAGCTCTCAAAAGGTACACCCTAGAAATTGTATTTACTTAGTGAGACTCCACATGAACAAGACCTTTGATGGGGTCTTGCCTTTCAGTATTTTGTGCCTTTTTTCTACCTGTTCCTTCACTGTGGATATAAATTGCAAACCCCTAATTGTTCATGTCAGTGCTTTGCTAAATAACACTCAATATTTCTGTAAATAGACATTATTCCCCTGTGCTCTTTTAGAATTACACTTGTATTACCTAAGGGAGAAAGAATGGGGGGTTTTGAACACTGAGAAAAGATTCTAAAGGAAACAACCCTTTTCCCCTAAATCCAGTTATGATCACGCAGAGACATTTTATGGATAATTATATTGGGAGATTAGATGGAATTAATAATATCAGATTGTTTAGATAAAAATAAATGCTGAGCAGTTTATCACTCCAATACAACATGCCATGAAGGTTCGAAAACACAGAATTATAAAAGCATAAAGTACATAGAATAGTTAAATTATGGCTTGAAGTGATGCCAGTCTTTAACCAAAACATGTGCAGCATATAGGAAACCCACTGATTTTGTAACAGGATGTAGTAGCAATAGGTAGACGGCCCAGTTAGAGGAGTAGTTACACAAGCAAAAAGTAGCTGCATGCAAAGCAAGGAAAATGGTGAATTAGGGAAGCATTGGTGTACCCAAGGATTTTGAAGGGGGAAAATTGGTCTCCAGCAGAGACAAATTGTGAAGCCCAGAAATGTGGCAGATTTGTTTTCCAAAGGCTTAAATAAGCTAGAATAAAAATGACATAAGGGACTGTAACATCCATTGATTTTGATTTTGTTTCATATTCCCTATCCAGGAAGGTAGAAGCAGGCTCGGAGGTGTGTAGGCTTATTTGCCTACTTCAGTCTCACCCTGCAGTAAAAAAAGAGAAGGGGAAAATATCAGTGCAATATGTTTGTTATATTTCTACATAGCTCACTACCAGGGAATGTGAGAGTAAAAGAAACAAGGAGAGTAAAATAAGGTCTCTGGAACCTGCTTTGCCATAAATGTTATTTCTGTACTGCCATATCTCCATTAATTTCAGTGGTACTATCCTGGTGTACAACTGGTACAATAAAAGGGACAATCCATTTGAAAATTAGTGCTTATAGCCTTGCAGCTTGTAACATGAAGAGTGCAGTAAAATAAGGCCAGGCCTGATGGAATTAAAATGAGCTATTATTAAACTGATTTAAGATGACGACAGAGGTTGTATTCTAATGCCCTTGGGATTTATAATTTGGCTTTATTGTTCTGATCAGGGCAGTCAACAGAGAGAGACTGCAAATAGATTTTCTGCATCTTATAATGAACTCAGATAACAGTGCAGGGGGGGGTGGGTTGGGCTCTGTGTAGCTGGAGGGGTGTTGTATCTTCAAGGGTTTGTTAAAATTCAAACTTCTCTGACTGACAGCATTATTTTGTTTAATTCATATAGTTGCAACCTCTCTTCTATACTTTAATGCACAAATTTTTTTTTGAGACAGAAGTCCTTTGGTTTAAGCAATGGAAAATCTATTGTTTTCTATCACCAGCTCCCACAGAAGAAAATATAGGTTCGGGATACCCAAACTTCATAAAAATACATGTCATTCAACATTTTTGTAGAGTGGGGTTGGAAAACTCGCCTCCTGTATTTCCTGATGGGAAGATGGTCCCTGCCAGCAGTGTTGCTGAGCTTTTCAGGGGTACACAGGCTGCCCGTGATAGGCTCTCCTTGACTTGCCTCTGCATGCAGAGCCATAAAACCAGTGGATCTGAGATTAGAAGGCCAATCTCATAAAGACAGTCTGTTCCAATATTAAAAAGGGATACTACTGGAACAACTTGAAGAATAGGAAAAAAACCCACCAGCTGTCCCAGCATGCTTGAAAATGTACAGACCCCTCAGTTGCGACCAGGTACACTACAGCAGGAGCAGATCTGTGGAGGGAAATGGTTGCTCTGACCCACCATGCTTTGCATTTTGTGGGGTTTTGCTCCATACTTGCTCTAGTCTGGTTCCATGGACTGGACGCACAGTTTCATCTGAGAGGAATCCAGGTTGTGAGTTCAAGAGCACTCTGGGAGACAGACAAGGAAGGCAGGAGGGGACCTTTGAGCAGTTCGCTTCAAAAGTGCCCTGTAAATCCAAACTAGAATCCTCTACAGATCCACCCCAATTTCTTGCTGTTAAATCACTGTAACAGTAAAGAGCTCTGCACAGCTGAGATGTTTTACCCATAGATCACAAACAATTTTACAAGCTTGGTTAAAGATGATAACAGCTTTTTAAGAGAGCTGATCACCTGCAGGTTCCCTGGACTTCCTTAGGAGCTGAGAAGAGCATCTCTTCACACAACCATCAGCTCTTACCCAGAGTTTCCAAGTCACTGACTGAGCAAAGGCTGGTGTGGATCTGGCCCATAATGCTTTTTCTTTTTTTACCACACCATACTCCAGACCTTGTCTTTCTTTCATTTTAGCATGCTTTCTGATGCTTTTACCAATTTTTAACATTCAGGACAAGAAAATAAATAGATCAAAATTCTGCCTGGTTGATGGTGTTATGAAGATACATGGTTTTTCTTGCTTGCTGTAGAAGCAAGAGGGAGCTCTCAGTCACAAGCCAAAGAACAAGTCACCGAAACAAATACATCCTCACAGCCAATTCTCACACCAACTCTGTTGACTCCTGTTCTGCCTCATCCAGGAATTCCAGCTGGAGATCCGTGTCAGTGGTCGGGAACATGAACAATCCCTTTGGGCTTATGCTGGCAAGTTCAGCTGTTGCAGCTTGTTCTGCCACAGTTTGATTTCTTTATTGTATATTTAAAATTGAGGAACTCCTGATGAAAACTCTTCCACAGACAGGGCAAGGTGTGGCACCTCCATCCAGGATCCCAGGAGTAGCAACTTGATTGCAAAGGCTCAGTTTCTGTCCTCCTTCATCCCAGCTGGACTAAACACTTTCCTCCTCTTTGGTGATACTGTAATCTGTTAGCAGAGTGACACTGATTTCTGAGCCGTGCGTGCTGCCCGTGACCGACAGGGCTCTGGTAGGAGTGTTACTGTGGGCAGCACTGGGAGGCTTGGCACGAAATGGTGCCGTGCAGCACGAGACTTGCTTTTTAAAATGTTGCCGGAAACTTTTACTCAGCCAATAAAGAGCAAAAGGGTTGACGCAGGAGTTGCTGAAGGCCAAGGCACGGGAGAAGATGGTGGCTATCAGGTGAAAGGTGGAAGCATCCACAGAAGTGTGGTACGTGAAGGAGCGGTACAGGTAGAGGACGTGGTTGGGCAGCCAGCAAAAGGCAAACAAAGCAACAAGCACCAGCACTGTTTTTGCAACTCTCTTGCGGGATTCAATCTACAAGAAAATAATGCAGAGCTGGTATTAATAGCAATTAGTAACATGTTCATGTAGTTGGTGCTGATTTTTAGAGAGGTCTAAATGCATTAGTAACCAAAGAGGCAAAATGGACAAAACCAAACCATGTAAAAGCCGTGCAGGTGTGGCACTGAGGGACATGGTTTAGTGGTGACCTGGCAATGCTGGGCTAATGGTTGGACTTAATGATCTTAAAAGTCTCTTCCATCCAGAAAACTATTCTATGAAACCAAGAAATCAACAGAAAGATAAATCTGTTTTGTAATTCTTTAACAAAGTATTTCCAGTGCAGAGCTGTGCTGCCAGCTCTCTTCTTCCTCAGGCTAACACCAAACCCAGCAACATCCCCCCCTTCATCTTTTATTCTTCATCTGCTTGCTCTTTTCTGTCTCAAATCAGCCAAGGGGGAACACACCACTGAGAGAGAGCTCAGCAACCTGCCCCCAACAGGAACTCTCTTCCACAGAAACTCTCTTCTCCAAGAATTCAAAACTGATCAGCCCATTGCTGCTTCTCACAAACTGGTCAGTTCCTGGTTGATACAGCTCTAGCCTCTCCCACCACCCCAACCATGATCACTTGGGGGAAGTTGGGGCCTCACACAGGTGGGAGAGGTTCTGTCTCTGGGGCCTGAATCCACTTGGTGGAACAAAACACACTTCTGGGTTGTGACTTATCCATAGGTCAACTCCAACTCAGGGCCCACAACCCAGGCCCCAGCACTTCAAGAGCACATTCCCTTTCCATTATAAATGACGTGGCAATCTCATCTAGAGTAGGATTTCAAAGTTCAGTAGTTAATGTGTCAGCTCCCAGTGTTTACAATTCAACGTTTTAACTCCTGAGTTTAATAGGGTCATAACAAAGCAAAACAAACCCCCTCCCCCTTTAGGCAAGCATGCACACTCACAATGAAGTTAATGAGTCATGAGCACATGATTAAGTGCATAACTGGCTTTGGTTTGCTAATATGGGCTGAATTTATGGAGCTTTTTACTCTATTTCAGGTAAAGGTTTTGCACTCAAGAATTCAGACTTAATCAGCATGATAGATTTTGGAAAATTGGACACTTTAGTGCTTGATGGCAGCTTACCTGCTTACGGGCATGACCGTGTTCTTCTGCTGGCATGTTGGAAGTACTTTTATATAAAGTTCTGGCAATAAGAAAATAGTAAACAGAAATGATAGCTAAGGGTACGATATAGAACACTAAGAAGCAAACCAGGGAGTGAGCTTCCTGCAGGATCTTCTCGGATACAGGGTAGGGTGCACATGCCTCAAAAGTTACATTTTTCTCAGGATTGCTGAAGGAATACAGATCTGAAAAAACAGCCTCTGGGATAGCAAGTATCATGGAGACAATCCAAACACAGCCAGCTTTACAGCAGGTCCTCAGGAGCGCATCCGAAGTCTGCAGTTCCAAGGGCTTCACGATGGCTCTGTACCTAAAACCAACCCACATCACTGTCAGAATAAATACAGAAATAATGCAAGTACTCACCATGCAGACTTCTTTAGGATAAAGCCATCTCTGTTCTCACTAAACTAAGGGTGGTAGACTCGTCTTGGAAACGAAAATATATACTAGCTCTTTGTAATTAAGATGGAAATTGGGGGGTTGGACTAGATGATCTTTTGAGGTCCCTTCCATCCCTTAACGTTCTGTGATTCTGTGGAAATGTAAAAGTTAATTTTAAACGTGTATTTTAGTGAATTGGCTGGAGAGACTTGTCATTGAAGCTTTCCTAAGGAAAGATGGCTCCTATTGTTTGGATTGGGATCAGGAAGGACAGTCATCTTTCCTATTTTTATGGCACTGCACTGCCTGGAAAGGTAAACGAGGGAATCAATATGCAAAACTGGTAAAGGTATGCAACAGGTTAACTGTTTGATAAACACATGAAACCAAACGTGCACACCCCTCCTTTCCTCCGTGTTCTTAAGATCCCAGCTGAGTCCCATGATCTGACTCAAAGTAATACTCCAGTATTCATGAACATTTATAAAAGAGGAGCCAACTCTGCTGTTGATTCATGGATGCAGTTTTGCAGCATGTGGACTGAGTCAGACATAAGAGAAAAATCTGGGTAAATCTATAGATGTGTGAAAATCTGTGTGGAAATGGGATATGGAACAAGGACCAACTGCCACAAAGGTGGATGAAGCACAGGAACCAAGATACCCTGCTCCCAAACTATCAGGGGCTCTTGATGATGTAGGAAGAAGAGACCCCCCCAAGGGGGCACAAGCCTGGCATAAAAGGAAAGGCAGTGAAAAAGGATAAGAAAGCTTAGTCTTACCATTTTGCACAACCTAAGGATCTGATCTTTTTTTCTTCTAGGCAAATTTAAATAGAAAACTGCGAGCTGGACTGTTTTTTTGTCAAATAAGTATCATTTTTATTGACTTTGAGCTCTTCAAGCACACTGGAGCATGATAGTCTGGCATTGCACACGAGTGGTGCTTTGAGCTTTGTCAGTATGTTTACCATATAGTTACCCTGTGAAAATGTAGCATTGAGTGTTTTAATAGCTACCATGAAGAAATAAATACAGAAGCATCTCAATCATAGAATCATAGAACAGTTGGGGTTGGAAGGGACCTTTAAAGGTCATCTAGTCCATGATGGATTCTGAATTGACATCCTACAGGACCAAGACATTGGAGCTATGATAGATTGTTCAGTACAAACATCAGTTTAATATTCAGCAGTAGTTAAAAACCACACCAAACCTTAAAAAAAACCCCCACAAAAACAGACAAACAAAAAGTCAAAATGTTAGGAATTCTTAGGAGAACAATGGAGAGCAAAAGAGACTATTGCAGAATTCCCTGTATCTCTGGTTCATGCAACTCCTGAACACCATGTGCTGCTCTGCACACCTTAACTCAAAAAAACCCCACACTAAGGATGGAATAGAACATGAATAGCCTGGAGACAGGGACAGGGATCACCGTCTCTTCTAGCACAACAACCAGGACCATCAAATGAAGCCACGTGCAAGACAAAAATAAAGAAGTTGTTTATGCAAGAGGCAGTGAAAGTCATTGCTGAACAAGTTCAAGATGAGGCTGGACAAGGATCTAGAGAGGAAATCCATTGAGGTTATTAAACAGAAACCACATCTGCTCAGGATGTCATCTGAAAGCTTAGTGTCTAAGTGTAGTGTTGGATAGTGGTTTTCATTCTTCCTATGTGTCTTCCTTTCTTGTCCTTATCCTACCACTGCTGGAGGCCAGCATTGGCCTACATGGACCCTTGGTCTGACCCAGTGTGGCCATTCCTTTGTCAGCTGATTTTATTGGGTTTTTTGAGTACAGTAACAGTAGCATTTCTTAAGTTCTGGACACATGAACCACTTGCTATTACACACAATCCACAGTTGCTCGCATATAAGGTTAAAATCTTTTTCTCTCTTAACACTAAAATTCATTTGGGGTTTTTCTGCTCCTTGACATGCTCTCGGGAGTTGCAGTCAGATGGGAGCACTGATCCCTATTGACTGTCATCGTAACCCCAGTCTAATTTCAGCACCTCTGGGCTAAAATATCTCTGGAAAAGATGTAAGAACTGTAAGAGAAAATATTCATATTCAAACACTAAGCACTTACCAAGCTGAAAAGTGCTATAGATTGCATCAAATCATGAGAGTCATTCATTTGTCCCCCAGTTCTGGGTTTTCTTTTGGCTTTTTACCCCAAATGTCAATCTTTTACTTTCTAGGATTTTAAAGCCTCACTAGGTGCATAGGACAAAAGATTTCCACTCACTCATTTTCAGTTTTGTTTTTCATCTTCCCCAACTACTTTAGTGCACCACTAGGTAGCACCAATATACTGTCTTTTCCCTGCCTTAAGCAACTTCCCTTTTCTGTGCAGTTAAAAAAAAAAGCCCTGTGCTGTACTTCAAGCTAATAAAAGGTCAAAAGACTTACAGAGTCTTCCTCACTTCACTCCGTTAAAAAGAACCGCTTCAATTTTTCTAACACACATTTTAAAATTAAATGGGAGAGTGGTTGTTGGTTGCTTTTTTTTTTTAATCTATTACAACGTGCCATTTAATATTGTGCAAAATGATAATTTCTGCTCATTTATTCATTTCTAGCTTCACACCTGCAGCATCTCCTGGCAAAGCAGTCGCACCAGACCCACCTGTCAGCACTGAGAACAGTCAGGGTGAACACTGACACTCCAACTGAGGTTAGCTGGATGAAGGACAGCAGCTTGCACCCAATTCTTCCGAAGACCCAGGTATCCACAATATAACGTGTTGCATCTACGGGCACACAAGTTAATAAAAGCAGCAGGTCTCCAAATGCCAGGCTGGTGATGAAGATGTTTGGAACCGTCTGCATTGATTTGATCTTGAAAAAGACTTTGATGAGGATAGCATTTCCAAGGAGACCCACTGAAATGATCACAGCGTATGTAATGTAAATTGTGCACAGTATTTCTAATCCTGGAAAGGAGTCTTCGGTCCATTTTTCATTTGTGGTTTCATTATCAATGATTGATTTCAGTTCTGTGCCATTTGTAGATGCACACAAAGTCTGGTTAGCTGAATGCAAGGGAACTTCAGGCATTTCTTTAACTGTTTCTTCTCCCCAGGCTGGACTTAAATTGGTCAAAAAAACTAGTATTTAGCTTGCAACATATCAGCAAGGTGAATGCAAAAGCACAGATTTGTGTCTGAGATTAAGATTCTCGTTGCACATTAACTACTTTCATCCCCTTCTGGGTCTCAAAACATGCCTAGGAGAAATGCACACAGATCTTGTTCTGAAGTGTGTAGAGGGTGGAGAATTTTTTTATTGGCTTTTCAGCTAGTGAAGCAGAGAGGGAGGAGGAAAAAAGTGAAAAGGGGTTTCTTTAAAGGTATTAGCTGAAATTATGTTTATTTTCTTGAAGGTATCTGGCAAGTAAATATGATATTGTAATTACTGTAGCATTAGGGTTTGCATATCACCTGTCAAATGTTTGTTAATATTTTTCAAAATATTCTAAAAAGGAAATAAAATTCAAACTTGAAATAGCTTTCTCAATAGTACAGGTAAGCATAGAATATACTAATTTAACACAAAAATCTACAGTATACCTTAATGGCAGATAAAATATCTCAGAATGTAGAATTTGCTGAAAAAGCCATGGAGACAGTCTGTGCTTGTCTGTGCTCTGATGAGTCCCACAGAAATGCAATGACCTTCCAAAAGGCAGTGTAAGATTAAAATTTATGGACATAATTCTGCTAAGACTTATATTAAAGCTTAGGTTTGTCCCCTGAAACAGTCCCACTGTCATCAAAACCACAATTTATGCTGAAGTTTGAACAGGTTTATAGATAGCTGCTGTACAGAAGCCTGTTACCTTTCAATAATCCACATATTTATTGGCTTTGGATGGTACTACTGATGGTTCAAATTTTCTGGGAGATAGATAACTTTTCAATAAGCTACCTCAAAAATATTATTACTGTGGGTTTTCTTATCTTTACATTAGTCAACAGCCAAATCTTAAACTCTGCTCCGTGATGAACTCCTGATTGACTTCAATATAAACTAAAGTACAAGGAATGTCACCTATGGAATTAAATACGCTGAAATTAAGAAAGCCAAGCTCTCATTTCTAAATAGTGGAAGAGAAAAGATATCAAAGGACTGAGCTTTATGCCTTGAAAATGCAGATCAGTAGCTGAAGTATTTTTTCCTCCAGATTGTTCTTCAGCTGTGACATTTGAGTGGAGAAGTTACCCTGCTCAAGGCACAAAAACAATCTTATAGCCAAGTCCCTTTATCTGCACACACACAGACACACAAAATCAAGTTTGTTTCATTTACTCAAAAAAATTCCTCTAAATACTACACAAGAAAAGCCTAATTTTCCCCTATCCCAATCCTTGCAAACACAACTGTGCCATAGGTGCCAGGTGGTGATGGAGCAGATGGTAGATGGAAGATCAGATGGAAGAAGGAGTCCCTGGTACAAAAGGGATGCATGGGTTAAAAATTCCGGTTACGTTTCTTGAAAGTGTTTTTAGAAGAGAATTTCTGTCACGATCAACTGTAATAGATCCTCACATGCAGGCACAGTATGTAGGTAGCTCTCAGATTTAGGTTCCTTTGAGGATGCCCGATGATGTTGTCCGCCCACACTGGTGTAGTTCTGTGCATCATATTTAATATAGAGTTCAGTAAATGTAGCAGATGGTGACAGCTTAATGTCAGGTAGTTACATAAAATGTATAGAAGAAGAAGGATATCATCAAACACTGGGAACTAATTGCTCTGCACCAAGTGTTGAATGCTCAAGAGTGGCACCTGAATGAAACATCAGGTGTTTAGCTGAAACTGGAATTTAGCTGAAAGAAACTTGTAACTTGCCTTGAATTCCGCTAGGAGTTTGTTGATGCACCAAGTTCAGCTAGCACCAAAGATCCCAGCCTCTTACAGTCCCAGAGCTTTCAGAGCCATCTGGAAGATTAGGGCTGACAATGTGAAATCTGAGGCTTGGTTTGTTCTGTCACTCAGTCATCTTGTACAACGGGAGAGAGGACCTGAACTGATACCCCTCTGTGTAAGAGATAATCCAGAGAACTGGAGACTCCTGAGGACTTAAGCTATGAAGTGCTCCCAACAGGTATTTTTGGGGATGATTCAGGTATGAAAAGAAAGGTGACAAACCTCTCAACCCATATTTAAACCTCTTTTGGGCTCTAACATGTGCCACAGGTGAAGGCAACCCCAGAAAGCAGCAAGGGCTTAAAATTCTGTTTACTCCTAGTACTTCATGTGCTGTTTATTCCAAACTGGACCTGAGTTCATGTATCTGAACCTGAATACTCAGTCTGATGCTTCACACTTTAGAAGCCTGCATTACTTGGAAACACAGACACATTTTCCTGGTTCTCTGTCTAATAGGGCACAGTACGTATGTCTAACCCAGCTCACAGCAGCATGAAATTCTATTTGGGTTTCTCTTGTATTTTTCCCAGCTTTCTGCCTTCTTGGGGGAATCTGTCAGAGGGAAGCTCCTTTTCTCACAACTCTTCCTATAGTCCCTGCAGGTTTTAGCCAGTCAGCCAGCTTCTCTCTTTATGGAGCGTAAGATATTGTCTTAGTTGATCCTTAGGAGATGAAAAATACTGTTTTGAAAAATCACACAAAATAACATTCTCTAGACTCAGCAAAAGCCTGAAGGACAGACAGTAAACACCAAATATGCCATTTGTTTATGATGGTAGTATTTCAGTGTTTCTGTTCATTAATTTTGTGTGTTCTTCATTAGTGTCATGAGTAGAAAACAGGTAGGAGAAAACACAGCATGTTTTAAACATAGATTCTGATAGCTTTCAGTTGTGCAAATCCAGCTGAAAAGGAAGAGAATGACATCATTATTCCAAAGAGTAAACAACTCTAAGGCCTTATTTTAAAGCTCTGTCTTCTGGTGCAAAGAGAGAAGCAATTCAAATAATCCTGGCTATTGTTTCAAGTACCAGGCTTCACAGAAAAGGAAAGTTCCTTTTGAACTCCATGCTGCAAAAACAAAAAAAGAAAAGAGTAAAATACTCAAGAGTATATCATTTAACTGTATTTTTAATGCAAATTTTCTGTTTTAATGCAGTGTGACTGCTGACTTAAGTCATTTCCATGTGCTGTGTAGTGTCACCCACTCAGAAAAATCTCTTTTGGAACCATTTGCTCTGCACCAAGCCAAAATATGGAGAAAACAGCCAAAATCTTAACTCCCGTCGAAGAAATGGATTTTCCATAAGTGTAATTATTTTGTGTAGTGGTTTTTTTGTTATTTCAGTATACATTGGTCATGCTGCTTTGATTGTTATATATACAAATATGTCATAGTGCTTTGCAGCTGGAGTCCTAGGAACACAAAAATGAAATGAACCACAGCTATATTAGCCAGCCTGGGTTTTTTTTGATTATTTTAACTCACTTTCTTAGGTCATTATTTGTATCATTTCTGCATAGAACTATTTAGTTGCCTTAATTCTTCTTTTATGTCTCAAACTCATTTTGGACCCTTGCTTTAATTGTCTCTCGTAGCAGTTTTGCCATCTGTTTATTGCTGGCTAATATATCTCTCTGTCTCCCCACTGAGGGAACTGACGTTTGTGTTCATCAAGTGTTAATGGCAGAGAGAAACCGAACAGCTTGTCTATCCTAGTCCCCAATCTTGGTAGACTCTATTGTGGCATCCTCTCTTATAAAAGGCTTTTCTCACATTAAGACCTCTCTTCTACAGGTGAGCCTCACTGCTGTCCACCTGCCCAGACTGCAGCACAGAGCAGGACTCTGCCCGTGGGTCACCACAGGCACATTCTTTCTACTCCTGTATGTAGAAAATGGGTTTGAAATGTAGCAGTCTGCCCAGAACAATGGAAATCGTTCCCTTCCAGCAAATCTCAGTAACTTTCCGTTTAGGTCACCTTCTTTTGACATAAAGATGAAGGAAGGCTCTTTGCTCCAGAAGGCTTTTTGCTTCCAGAAAAAGTGTGGCCAGTAGGTCAAGAGAGGTGATTCTGTCCCTCTATTCTGCTCTTCTGAGACCCTACGTGGAGTATTGCACCCAGCTCTGGAGCCCCCAGCACAAGGGACATGGACCTGTTAGAGAGGGTCCAGAGGAGGGCTACAAAGATGATTAGAGGGCTGGAACACCTCTCCTACGAAGACAGGCTGAGAGAATTGGGCTTGTTCAGCCTGCAGAAGAGAAGGCTCAGGGGAGACCTTACTGCAGCCTTCCAGCATCTGAAGGGACCTACAAGAAGGCTGGGGAGGGACTTTTCACAAAGGCCTGCAGTGATAGGACGAGGGGTAATGGGTTCAAACTGGAACAGGTAGGTTTAGATTAGAAATTAGAAGGAAATTCTTTACTCAGAGGGTGGTGAGACACTGGCACAGGGTGCCCAGGGAGGTTGTGGATGCTCCATCCCTGGAGGTGTTCAAGACCAGGTTGGATGAGGTCCTGGGTGACCTGGTCTAGTGGGAGGTGTCTCTGCCATGATGGTGGTGGTGGTGGGGTGGTTGGAACTAGATGATCTCGAAAGGTCCCTTCCAACCTAAACCATTCTATGATCTATGATTCTATTCTGACAATACACCTTTTGTGGATGGAGAGAGGAGTAAACTAATGTTAGACTGGAGAAACCAGCACAAAATAGCCTTATTAATAAGTAGCATTTATTAAATTCCAGCAAGGGCTGCCTGCCAACTCGCAGGTGGCTTTGAAACAACAACATTTAATCTCTGAACTTTTAGTAGGTTGTCAGATGTGTTCCATTGGTGATTGAGCAAAAGTAAAGGTGAGAGAAGTGCTTCTGTTTACTGACAGCCCTGTGATTGCCTTGCAGGAGGATCCCTTAGTGCTAAATGAGATCAGAGAAGATCTGCGGACAGAGTGTGAAAAGTTTGGTCAAGTAAAGAAGGTTCTCATATTTGATGTAGGTGTTTTTTACATGTTGTGTAAATACAGAATTGATGTAAGGTGTAAATGTGCAAAACATTTAGGATTCTTTAAATACGAGATGATCTTGAAAGGTCCCTTCCAACCTAAACCATTCTATGATTCTATGATTCTTCCATCAAGATGTGCTAACCTGGAGTCCTTAAACAACTCTAGCTTATAAGCTAGACTCTGCAGTTATAACTAGAATCATGTTATCTGAAATACCTTTATCTTCCTTGTGTTTTCTGAACTGGTTTTGCCACCTTTGTGTTGGGAGGAAGAGTCCCTGCTCTAGAGACAACATTCTCAGGGCTGGGTGTGTGTAGCTGCCTTGTTTCTGACTTGTGTCTGTGTTGCAGCTTTAGTGACTCCTCTTTAAATTGAAATTGTCAGTATCACAACAAATAATGGCAAGATGAAGGGACAAAGAGGATCACAGCTCACATCAATAGTAAGAATGAAGCTTTCATCTGACAGCCACTTGATGGGCGCTATGATTTGTGTGACTGTTCCCAATCCATTTTCCAGTGTTCAGGCAGGCAAGTATTAAATAGGAAAGCTTGAATGCACACCTGGAGTGAGCGTTGATGTCAGAGGCAGTGGTCCATGCTTAGAGCAAATTACTAACACATCCAGGGCTGTTTCCACTTCTCCTCTGTCCCATGGCAAGAATGGGAATGAGTCATTTCTGTGTGCTGCATCTGAGTCCCTCCCTAAACAGAGGGAACATCACCTCCTCATCTCACCAGGCATCCATGCTGGAGCAGGAGTGTCAGGAATGGGGAAGGAGGTTGTGTAAGACACTGCCCACTCTGGATTTCTTCACTTGTGAGCACAAGAGCTTGGTTTCAGTGTTTGCCACTGATATTTTTCACCACTAAGTGGGAGCATCTTCTCTATTCTGTGTTTTTATTTTTTCCATTGCCCAGCGTCCTCAGCAGTTGGACACAAAACAACTACTGAGCTATTAAAAGGGAAAATATGTTTTTGGGACAGTTTAATGACAATTTCCTTGGCTGTGTCACATTCATAGCAGAGCATAACCATTCATCATCAAAGACTACCCATTTAGGAGAAAAAGGCATCGGTTTATTACCGGTTTTATGTCACTGTGTCCTGTGTGGAGTTGATTCTACACCAAGGGCAGAGGGAGCTGTGCAGGCACTGAGACTCAGGGCATCAAATCCTGCAGTAATGTTTGATGGGAACTGTGTTCCTGTTGGAATTGGAGATGAGCTATCCAGTTACACTTGCAAATACCAAAGACTGATCAGCACGTCTAGGAGCAAAAATATCACTATCCCAGCCCTCAGTGCTATGGGGGTGAGATGGAAGATCAGTTCAGATGAGCTATCAGGAGCAGCATTCAGTGATACAGCAGCAAGACCGGTATCTTCTTGGTTAAAATCTAAGGAAATTGCTTCTGATTTTGTTACAATGTGAAAATTCAGACTATTCAGTGGAGTTAGTGGGACTCAGTTTGCCTGTCACAAGATCTCAAATGCTGTCATTAATCAACGACCACAAATACCTTTAATCCTGTTTCTCCATTCTTGCATTTCTTCCAGCCTCCATTTCCAAGAGTTTCTTCAGCCAGTTTCACTATAGGAATGGTCGGTGAAATACTGGTGTCATTTCTCAGAGAAGAGAGAAAACTAAACACTGGAATATATCCTTGAATTTCTTCTGCTACAGGATCAATCAGGCAATGAAGTAATCTAGCAAGCATAGTTCTTTTGGGCATCCTTGAAACTCTCAATGATACAGCCAATTTAAAACCATTAAGGTGTCATTACATGCTAAATACCTTCTGATACCTAAAAGCAGAGAGCATTGTGCATTTAGACTTAACAAGCATCTTACGCAACAGGTAATTATCTTCCCAGTATTTTGATTTTTACTCTCAAATCATTTCTTATAATGACATTTCTTTCATTGTCCCAGTAATAACTGTGTGCTAAATATAGAAAGAATTCTACATCTAGTATTGCTAACCTGTATTGCAACCACTCCTGCAGATTCAGAAACTGTCAGAAGAAAGCTTAAACAAGATGTGCTGTTGTCCTATGTAATATTTGTCTATCCCATGGCTATCAAAGCACTGTACACACAACGAGCTAGAAGGCAGCTTTAGCTGCTTGTCCATGCAGAGACATAAAAAGTCTCCAGGGACCCTTGAGTAGCTGCCTAGACTTTGGATCTACATCCACTGACTTGGGTGGTGGAGTTCTGGGCCCGTCTAACTAGCAAGATGGGAGTGGGGAAGCTTTTGCCTGAGTCACCACAGCTGCTGCAGTGATTTTACTATCATTTTTTATTTCTTTTGCATTGTCTAACCTATTGTTAACAACCCACTGAGATCTGACACCAAAGAATTGTCTTCATAGATAAATATACTTTCAGAAATCCTTCTTGCATTGATTTAAAATAGAGCACGCATTTCCTGGGCTATGTATCACTAAAAATAAGCAATCTAGGAGTAAATGAGAATGAATTAGAAATCAAAGAAGCTTTTAAATTGCTGCTTTCTCAGAGAGTGAGCAGAGTCAACTGATAGAATCCAAAGCACAGGGAGGAGGACACGTTGGTGTCGGTAGCGCGGCGCTGCCTGTCAGGTCACGTTCAAGCCAGAGCTGCGGAAGCTGCTCCCATCACTTAAAATTATTAGGATGTGAATCACAAGTGCATAGCAGTTTTTTATTAGATTTGTCTTTGTGTGTGTCCTCTCCCTGTGAAAACCATCACTGCACAATTCCGTGACAGAATGTCAGCCTCCATATGTCGGGGAAGAGCAAATGTACCGGTGCCGGTGTGGAAGATATTATTTCAGCAGAGAGAAAATTACCCATCTTCATTCCGGCTGACAACCTAAACAATGCCATGCTTGAGACATAAATGATACACTGTTTAGCTGGAAAAGCCATTAGGCATATGATGGAGAGTGGAAGTGAGCTAACTGCCTCCCCAGAACAAATAGCACTCTGCATTTTACATAAGCAAGTTGACAGGTTTTTAAAAATTTACTTCCAGATTTTGCGTTTTGAATAGAAAAAAGAATAAATCAATGGCAAGAATGAAGAGCTGACATCACTCCACGCCGTGCAGGGGGCTCTTCTTCCCACTGTTACACCTCCAAAGCAGGAAGGACGTTGATGGATCTGCCCAAGAAATGGCTTTTCCAGCCCTTTCCTGGCAGCCTCAGAATTCTTCAGTTTTCCAACACTTTTCTCACTGCTTGTCTGGCTTTTATCCAAATTTTTGTGGCTCCCAATCATTTAGTAAGGTCATGAGGGCATTTAGCAAAAACTTCAGAAAATCAAGGTACGTTTCATCTTTTATCAGGAATGTGGTAAAACAATTATGATGTGCAGGAGACAAGGCCAGTCTCATGTTGCTCTCATATTGATCCTCTTTTGCTGCCTTTTTATTTTAAATTAGAGTAATGGAAAACAGAGTTGGGAGGACTTCCAGCAGGTCTTCCAGCCCATCCTTTGCCCTAAGGCAAAATCAACTTCACTTACAGCAATTCTGGCAGATATTTGCCTTATCACTATGAGTGTTTTTTAAGACCTGCAGTGATGGTAATTCCACGTGCTCTCTAGACCACTTATTCCTTAAAATTAGAAACTGTTACCTAATGTCTAGTCTAACATTGAGCCTATTACCTCCTGCCCTATGAAGTGTATGCAGAAAGAATTACTACATGAAGGAGAACAGTGAGGGTCAAAGCAGGGGTAGAGATGGAAAGAGGGTCAGACTGTCCATGCACCCAGACTTACCCATGTAACAGAGACAAACTGGTGTAAAAAGGGACTCAGGGGAAGACTAAAGCTCCAGTTCCTCCAAAGACCTCTACAACCTCCTCCTTTACCCTGACAGGACCTCCCTGGGGTGTGCAGCAGCCAGGTTAGGGGTGCAGGGGGAGTCAGGCACAGCTTTAGCATGCAGTGTGTCCTGCTTCTCATTGCAAAGCAGGGAAAACTTGTATTCAGCAGCAGGTTCTGGAGCAAAGAGTTTACTAATGAAAATAAAGAATACAAGCAGGGGATGATAGTTCAAGTGCCTGACATACTGAACTGTATTTTATATTGACTTTCTTTCTGATGAAAAGAAATGTCAAGTTACAAACAAGTGGGTATGAGGTGGAACTTGTCTGCATGTTTTTAATGCCAACATTTCTCCCAGAAAGCCCAGGAACTGAAGGTGATCTGTCTCATTTCAAGTAGGCTGGCTGTAGCTACTGTACAGTGAAATATTCATCTTTTTCCACTAATTGCTGTGTGGGAGTTACTCACAGAATGAAAGAACCTTTTGTATTTGCTATCATCCGTACCAGCTGTAAGACATCACTCCATGTTATTTTTTTACTTCTCTGTTATTGGTACAGGTTAGTATTTCACTATATTAGCAATCATCAAGAAATCTTTACTTGACTGATACAGGAAAGGCACTTAAAACTGAAACTAGGATTTGGTAGAGCAGGCAGGTCACTGATTCAAACACATTTGCTGCAAGCAAGCCCCTCTAAAGAGGGGGCTTGGAGAGGAAAGTTAAATCTCTCTCGTGATGTTATGAAATGGAGTTTACCTCCTGCTGTGTTCACAGCAGAGTTTTACTAGAGGGCAAACTTCTTAATGTCCACCTCCAAAGGTGGTAAGATTTTATCTGCTATTGTTCTGGGGTTTTTTTGGCAGGAAAGGTAATCTGAAACATATATTGTACACATGGATACCCATTAGAGGTGGGAATTTCTGGATTTTAAGGTGCTGGGCAACATGTTCAAACTTTTAAACACTCATCTACCTCTAGAGATCTAAATCCAAGTCAACAGTGCCAGCACATCTGAAAATAAAAACATACAACAGAAAGGAATATCTTGGAAAGCTGAGTCCAATTCCTTAATGTGTAAGTTGATCAAATTCCATCTCAGAAAAAGTAAGGAAAGAGACGGATTGAGGAACCTAGACATCCACGCCTGAGATGTTCAGGCAACAGGCTCAAAAATATGACTTGAAACTCAATATTATTGGTCTTAGTTCTGAGGATAAGTATCAGGTGAAGAAGGGAGCAGGGGGATGACAGGAGGGTGTAAAGAGAAAGAGAAAAAGACAAACTAAGAGGATGTTTCCAGTCTCTGTTTAACATGAGGACTAATCTTGGAAACACAATGGGACCAAATCCTCCTGTGGTCAGTACTGCCACTTCACTGAAGCCTAGAAAGTTGAATCATGGGATGTTTTAGCTCTATAATTGTGTCCAGGGTGATAATTGTACATTAAAAATAATTATTTAAATCAATATTTATTTCTACATGCCACAAAAGAGAACCATCATTAGATAATCAGAAGATAAAAAAAAATTAGTATCAATGAAAATATCTTGCTTTCCGTGGATAGTGCAGCCCTGTATCCATGGGTAGTACTCTTTGTGAAGAAGGATGTTTGGTCTCACCATCTTCTGGAGGTACAGCACTGGGATTGTAATAAACTTCAGCTATGGAAAAGAATTAGGAAAAAAATCAATAATAAGAATTTGGTTTAATATATTTAGAAAGAAACCTGTCTAGGCAGAACTCACTGATTTAACATTTCTGGGAAATAACAGAAATTAGCATGTTTCCAAAACCAACCAGGAATGTTTGGTGCTTAGGTTTGAATTCCATACCAAGACCTTAAGGGCTTTCTTACTTTCCATAGTAGAGCAAAAGCCATCTGCAGTGTAGCCATTAACCCCACACTGAAGCCTGGCACAGACAAAGCAGTGAAAGCTTCCCTGCTTAGTCCCATTTGTTGGGTTTTCACAGTCACCATATGGAACCTATTGGATTCTAGTCAGTGCAGTGCACATTGTTTTTCTTACCAATCCTAAAGTTTGTATCCGGAGAAGTCCTGGGAAGCAAATCTGAACCATTAAGACTTGAACTTGTTCCATTAGAATTTAGATTCCACAACGCCTGGGATGGTGATTTGTGACTTAAATGCCTTGGTGTAGATCCAGCAGTTGCACCTGACCCACTCCAGTCTGAAATCAGAGAGTGGAAGGCATAGGAATAAAATTCTGTACAGGTGTCACATCTCAAATTACTGGAGACCCGGGAGGAGGAAGAGCTGTGTGTGCTTCTTGTGCCATCCTTGTGCCTGCCCTGAAGCCGTGGGTCTCTGCAGCTCAGCATACAATTCCTGCTGTTAATTTTTACACTAGCTCTGTCACCTTTGTGCAGGTGGGGCTGGGCACCAGCAATTCAGTCTTTTATTTCCCCTTTAGGGACCTGATCAGTAATAGCAATTTGGATAAGGGTACACCAAAGAAGAGAGGAGGTGCACAAGGGAGAGGAATGGGAGCCTCACCCGTATAGAGTCATAGAATCACAGAATATTTTAGGCTGGAAGAGACCTCTAGAGGTCATCTTGTCCAACCTCCCTACACAAGCAGGGACATCTCTACCTAGAGCAGGCTGCTCAGAGCCCCATCAAGCCTGACCTTGAATGACTCCAGGGATGGGGCCTCCACCACCTCGCTGGGCAGCCCATTCCACTGATCTATCACACTCATATTAAAGAACTTTTTTCTAATATCCAGTCTAAATCTACCCTTTCCTAGCTTAAAACCACTACTCCTTTGCATCATGCAGCATTGAGCTGGCTCCTGCTGGAGGGAGAATGCTCCATGTGCTACCTAAAGTGTTCTTGCTGAATCCCCTTCTGCAAATGGAAAGCTGCATATTCCTCATCAGCCCACAATGCACAGGACATATGTTTTCATACAGGATTTTTAGTCTGATTTCCTGAAAAGACTTAACCAACTGACTTAGTTTCTTTGTTATACACATTCATAACATCAACTCATTTTGATAGACACACAGAGGTACTAAGCTTATTAAATTTGTCTACATTTCTGTGAAAAATCAACATCACTAGGGTAGCCCAGAATAAACCACAGCCCATGTTATTTCTTGCTGAGCTGGTAGATAGCAGAATCTTAGAATAATTTAGGGTGGAAGGGACCTTGGGACTCCTCAGTCCAACCTCCTGCTCAGAGTTGGATCACCTTGGTCAGGCACCTGCCCAGCTGAATTTTGACTCTTCGAGGAGAGAGACTCTCTCCACTACTTCTCTGGGCCACAGTCACCTATTTAACTCTCCTCACTGTGAAAAAACATGTTTCTTTATAAATAATGGGGATTTCCGTAGCTGTGACTTGTGTCCAGTGCCTCTTGTCTTCTTGCTGTGCACCTCTGAGAAGATTCTGTCTCCTCTCTATAATCACCCCTCAGATAGCCAAAGACAGCAATTACATCTCCCTTCTCCTTCCCAGGCTGAGCAAACCCAGATCCTGTGCATAAAAAATAACTACTAGTATGTCCAATATCCTGCATCGATTTCTGAACCTTGGCTTTATGAAGACTGGGAGGCCACCAAAAAAATAGCTCACGTAAGTAAACACCAAATGGTATGTGAGAACAGAATTAGAGATGGAGCTGAAACCTTTTTCAGAAATCTGTTTTTTACTGCATACTGTCACCCCATCACCATATCCTATAAGCAGCTAACAGAACAGGATAAACACCTCTTAAAGAACAATTATCCAATGCAGTGCAAAAAGACTATTGAGGGAAACCTTATTTCTTAATGTAGAATAAATGTGACACCAGTAGCAGGTGAAGATTCAGGATTCAACTACACAAACCCCCTCGGTGCTTACCAGAATAATTTTTCAGACGAAATCTTCCCCAGCAGAAGTGTACCCGGCACTGCTTCACTACTTCATCCTTCATTAGGCAGTGAAACACAAAGATAAAGAACCCTAAAGAAATAAGAAGAGAAATTCACAGGTTTTCAGGTGGACTGCCCAACCTGCTGTCCCTTTTCTTAACGTCACCAGTATGTTAGGTATGGGCAGAGAAGGGGTTCCTGGGCCAGCGTCACGTTGGCCAGAATTGCTCCAATTCCTTTGTGCAAATGAAAGGGAAATGGGAAGAGCTTTCTGCAGATTTGGGTTATGAACAATCTGCAAGTCACTGGAGATTCTATCAATCATTTTTATGCTTAGGTGAAAAGGATTGTGCCAGTTCCTGAAAAGATGCATTTAGTGGGACCCGTGTTTCAAAGGCAAGAGTTTGTGTCTTTGATAGTGTATCTATCCCAGCAGTGCTCTCTGAACAACACCATCATCCCACTGCAATGGAGCTTTCCTATTAAAATAGCTAAACACTCTAACACAAAAGCTATATAAGCGTTCCTCTTACCCCATGCTTGGATTACATGATGTTACAAATTTATTTCTATTCCACAGCCCTAAGTGGTTGTATTTATAGCAGTACTCTGTTCAGAAATTACCTTGCAAGGTGTTAAAAATGCTGAAGAGATACAAGAAAAATATCCTCACTGCTCCCCAGGCAAAAAAGACAAAGCCCCAAGTTAAGCCCAAAAGGAACATCAAGCTGAAAGCACTTTTGAGGTCTTGGAGAAACCCCTGTTTCCAGAATCTGGATCTCCTTTGTGTCCTTGATTTCATGGAGTGGATTTGAAGGAGAACAGTGATGAACATGGCTGTATTCGTCAAAAATATTAAGAAGACATAGGCCACAACGGAGATGTAAAACACTGTGTTCTCCTGAATCCAGCAACTGCAAGAAAGGGAGGTATGGATTCATTAAGGAGTTTTGTAAGCAGTGAAACTAATGAAACCTGGTTTCCAAAATAAGTGTCCTGTATGGCTCTCTGATACCTAGTAAGGGGCACTCCCTAACACCCATTATTGTCCCCCAGTGAGGATATTCACAGAATCTCTCCACCTGCCTTTTTTATGCATGTTATAGAAATCCAATAACTTTGAGACTTCAGTATTTCTGCCAAGTTCAGATAAACCTGACAAGTGTTTCAGAACTTAATAATGTATACACACAAAGACACGCTGCCTTGGGAAAATCAAGTTAAATACAACTTAATTAGGAGTCTAAATAATAGTACAGCACAGAGATGAGCACTGGCTAGCTTCTCCTCAGACATAAATTAGTGAGTTTTGCTGCCTTTTTGCCAAAGATGGGTAACAGTTTTCCCTCTGATGAGGTGCCAGGGGTGTGTGCTGCCTCTCTGGTGGGATAGAATTCAAACATTCCAGGTAATCTTCACCAACAAGTGATCAGATATAGAAAGCAGGTGAGAAAAGGAAGCATTCTTTGCTATAAAACCCTTTTTAAAAAGGATGGAAAAATGCAGTTTTCCCACTGGAAAAAAAAAAGAAGCAGCTGAGATGATTTAAATAAAAGAATTTGAAATGATGAAGAGACAGTGATGTGTATTGACTTTAAAAAATTTTTACAAAAAGGAGCAAATGTGCAAAACACAAGAGCATTTATTCTACCTTTAGGTTTTACCAGAAATCTAGAACATGCAGGAGCATATACAGATGTCCCATCAGACTGAGTTTATGTCATGTAAAGAAAGAGATTTTCCAGAAAGTAAAAATGGAGCTGACTGGCAGAAGCCCTCCCTGTCCTCAAGCCCAGTCCATTGGTGTGAGAGTCACCCCATGTAAAGCCATACATTGAAAATGATCCAGTGAAGCAGAAACTTTAAAAGGAAAGGGTTAAGATGGGGGAGAGAAGGCAAAAGCAAGAGAGAAGTTGTTGCCTTCTTATTTCTTTTATCTTTAAGATACTTTGGTGAGCACCAAAAAAATCAAAGTATTATACTTACAAATTGCTGAATGGATTGCTCCTAGAATGTGATCCATTGCCATAGAAGTCTTTATTTATAATGAGCACAATAGTAATTACAATAGCTGGCATTCCTAATGTGGAAGGCAAGAGAAAAAGAGATATTTAGATTAAAAAGAAAAAATGGAGAATATGGAAAGATGTCAGATAATCTCTGATGAGTAATTACAGCAGACACGTACATCTTGGGATCAAACTCTACCCCTAAAGCTCCTTCTGAAATGAATGTAATTAAATGTGTGGCTTAGCAGGTTTAATCTCCTTATTTATGTAAATTACAAATTAATAGGCATAAAAATATCTGTGTTTGCAAAATGTTTGTGAGTGTTCAAACATCTCCAGAAGGGATCCAATCTGGTAAAATAAAATCAACGGATTATTACAAAAAGCAGAGTGTCAAAAGATAAGCAGACCTCAGCATTTTGTGTAAGATCTGATAGAGAGACACATTTTACAGACAGGGGTTTATCAGTCTTCCCTTCATTTCCCATTTCTCATATTTCTTTCAGCTCTGGCTTTTCTGTTGAGATCAGCTGCCACCAACCCCACCATCATGGGTGGCTGCCCCTGAGAACAATTAGTGCAACATCAGATCTAAGGATAGAGAGGATGATATGCTGCACATTACTCAAAAGCCTAAAAAAACCCCTTTAAAACAGCATCTAGTGGTGATCCAAAAAATACAAACCAAAGTCTGCTCTGGGTCAGTGCCTCTGATAACACCTTTTCTAACAGCTGAGCCAGGATTTCGGGTGCTTTTTGTTACGTTTCTCCCAAACAAGTCTCTGAGAGTCGTGGTCAACAGGGCAGAGTCCAGTTGGAGGCCTGTAACTAGTGGAGTGCCCCAAGGGTCAGTACTGGGGCCAGTATTATTCAATATATTCATCAATGACTTAGATGAGGGAGTTGNTCTTCTCGGTGACAATGATAAGACAAGGGGTAACGGGTACAAACTGGAACACAGGAGGTTCCACTTAAATATGAGAAGATTCTTCTCAGTGAGGGTAACAGGACACTGGAACAGGCTGCCCGGGGAGGTTGTGGAGTCTCCTTCTCTGGAGATATTCAAAACCCGCCTGGACGCCTTCCTGTGTAACCTCATCTAGGTGTTCCTGCTCCAGCAGGGGGATTGGATTAGATGATCTTTTGAGGTCCCTTCCAATCCCTGACATTCTGTGATTCTGTGATGCTCAGTGCTTGGAAGAAAGGTGGATCAGTGAAGTCCTGAGGAGAGCTCTGAATGAAAGTCAAATCCACCCTTTGTGGGGGAATCATGCATAGAATGGCAGGCAAGGACACAAGGCCTGGAGAGGGAGATCAAAATAACTTCTGAGCATCATCAATTGAAGGCTGTGGACAGCTCATAGTTCCTCAGGCACACCCATTGACGTGAGGTACCATGATAAATCATTCCTGTCAAGAGCAGGAGGGGCAGGGAAGGCAGCTCCTTACAGCCACTCCTGCCTTTGCCTGCATGTGACTGTGCGGGGAGCAACAGCACTTGTTGCTAATGGCTCCCTGGGCAGAAGAAACTTCTGTGTTCTCCTGAATCCAGCAACTGCAAGAAAGGGAGGTATGGATTCATTAAGGAGTTTTGTAAGCAGTGAAACTAATGAAACCTGGTTTCCAAAATAAGTGTCCTATATGGTTCTCTGATACCTAGTAAGGGGCACTCCCTAACACCCATTATTGTCCCCCAGTGAGGATATTCACAGAATCTCTCCACTTGCCTTTTTTTATGCATGTTATAGAAATTCAATAACTTTGAGAGTTATTTTGCCTGCCTGGGGGAAGCAATCCATCCTTATGGGTGTGCACCACATTTCTACTAGCTCTGTGTCCTAACTTACTTTGGAAGTTAACAAGCATGGAAGTGGAGAAAAAACTCCACATACTTACCCCAGCCAGCAATACAGCATTTTAGGATGTACTTTGGGACATAAACATTGAAAACTTTGACAAGAGCCAGGTAAAAGTGAACAGACTCCAGGCACATCCACGTGAAAGCTGCAAGAAGGAAATAGTGAAGGAGCACGGCCACGGTGATACAGAGACCTGGCTGGTGGAAGGAGGAGAGCCAGGGGTTGATGAGGAAGACCAAGTTCAGCATCAGCAGTGCAGCACAAAGGTTGAGCAGGATTTTTGAGGGGTTGTCTCTCCGCAGCTTTCTAAAAAGAAGGGTAAAGTCCACAGGGTTATCTTTGCATGAGTTGTCTTGGGTGCCTTCACTAATGCAACGTAGCACAAATGTGTATTCATCATTTTATAAATTGTCTTCTTGTGGTATAAGTTGTGTCTCCATGAGTGTTTTATATCACATTGCTAGTTTTTGAAGCAGATCTCCCAGCCTTCTCCCAGAGCTTCTTCTGCATGGAGAGCTTCTTCTATATGGAGACCTCCTAAGCTTTTCACACTTGTTGGAGGAGAGACAGCCCTAACATCAGCTTTATACTACTGCATCACTATTATTGTTATTGTAATATTACTGGATTATGAAAGCACCCACAGTAAGTCTAGGACTCCTTCATGCCAGGAGTGACTGGCATGTGCAGTATAAAACAAGACCTATCCAAAGGACAAAATACAAGAAAGAGCAAGAAAAGAGAAAACTTTCCCTATTTTACTGCTGATATCATCCAATGTACAGTCTATATACAGAAAATATTCCAGATTGCTGATCTCATCCAATATATATTCTTATACCCAGAGAATATTCCAGATGCTTGACATGATGTATGTCAGGGGTAAATTTATGAAATGTCAGAATTTAGGAACACAGAAGTTTCTGAACAGTTCAGACTGGTGTTTTATTGAAGCATGAGTATTTGAGTCCCTCTTACTTCACCACAGTCACAGGCAAAAATAAAGCAGTATTTACACTGTCAGCTCTCAGTCTTCTCTGCCATGCATCAACCACAGCATCAAATATTACCAAACATTCTGATAATTACTGCAAATTCATTATTGCTGAAATATTAAAAGCGTTACAAGAAAAAGGATCAGACTTACTCAAGGGCTAGATATGTCACCAGTGTTATACCCAGGAAAAGGGAAGAGGCACCACATCCCACATAGCTTATCAGAGTCAATATTCGATCGTGTGTGATATCTATCTCTGTCCGGGACAGGTCCTGAGTTACAAGATAAAGAATCACAGTTGTTTGCCAGAACAGATAAAGAAAATTGCTTTCCACATTTTCACAGTGATAAGAAATGTATTTCTGCTCTACTTACTGCTGCTTTCTGAGGGTTTCCATTAATATTTCATGTGTTTCTTATTGTATAGTAACATATGTATATATGATACAGAAGTCATATACTGTATATATGATACAGAATATCCAAACTAGTAAAAATATGCAGTATTTAAAGTATCCAGTAGTAAGTTGTGAAGCTAGAAAAGCTGTAACTCAGAAACCACAAATTCAACAGGGATTCTCAGATCTTGCTGAAATTATTCCACTGGGAGCTTGTTTTGTAGGAGAAACTCTACTTTGTTCTAATGGCAGTTCCACGCATGGGGACTGCACAGACCTGCTAAATGACTTGGAGTGTGGGAGGACCCTCCCTGCCCAGAAAACATCCCTCTGCAAAAACCAGCTGGGAGGCTGAGCCCTGCTTCTCCACAGCTCCTGCCAGGAGTAATATTGAGAGGATTTTGTTGTTCCTTGCCACAGTTTTGCTTCTATTTGGTGAAACATTGAACATCAGACTCCTAACCCACATCTCTGAGGTACCATCAGTGCTGTTAAGTACTTGTAACTGTGCTGATAACTAAAGTGGCCATAGAGAAGAGGTGTGGTCTTAAAATCAGACTGGATTCTCTTTGCTTGAATGGAAACTTCAGCAAGTTGTCTGATACCTGTAACATCTAAATTCCTTCCTGTAGAAGTCACATTTTTACTCCCAGGGAGATCTTTGTGTCTCTCTGGGAGCTGGGTAAGGCTGACCCTGAGGGGAAGCTGGGCAAGCATCTGAAGACAGAGGGCTGGCCCTACCCCATTGTGTAGGCTGCATCCTACTGGGATTAGACAACTTTAACCTACTCAGTTTGCTTTGAACTTGCCTAACACTTTGCATTTCTTGCAGCCCATTCTCAGGGAGTCACCTCATTTTTTGACATTCGACTTTTAGAGCCAGTTTTCTCTGTATTACAGAGAAAGAAGAGACAATAATACATCTCCTGTATTTATGTCAAACTCCCTTTTGTGATGGAGCATAGATGAAATTTTCAGAAAGATGTAATGTCATTAGTTTCCACTGGCAGATAATAAATTTAACACAGCATTTCCAATGCAGCAAATAACACATTAATGTTGATTAAGTCACATAGCAAAGAAGTAGAAGTGACATCTGTAAAATGAATTTGCCTTGAAGCAAGTGGCATTCGGAGGACTTTATACCATAAAAAATATTAAACCAGTTTTGTTTGTTATTACCGATTTTGGCAAAGTTGCAGATACCTAACAGGTTGTATAGATCTGAATCTCCCATCCCTCCCCAAAACTAGCTCTGACTTTGTTTAGTGCCATGGGACTTTTTTGGAGATGATTCACAGAGTACTTACCAGTAGGACTCCAAAATGGGTAAGATGGTTACAAAAACAGATTGTGTAATTCATATCTGTATATTCCATTTCACACCCCGATGTATTCCAACCACCCAGTCCATCTGTGTAATGGAGAAAAAGGGATTTTTAAGCAGAGTTAGTCATGCTCAGCCATTTATAGCTCTGCAGCTCACAGAATGTGCAAATGGGAGCTCAAGTTAGTGCAGATTGCGGGGTCATTTAGCAGCACACAAGTGAGATTTCACACAGGAACACATCTTATATAGTTGCCTGAGAACCTCAAAACTTGGATGAAAGCCTTTGGTGGAATGAAGAAATATTTAAAGTCATTTACATGCCTGCACACAGAGGAAGCAGGAAGGTAAGGAAAAGTGTGCTGGACTAGATTGTGCTGCAGGGTGTGGAAACACAGAGGCAAGAAATATTTACAGGGCAGAAGATTTGTCTAGAGAGTAGAGAGCGTAGCATTGAAAAAGCCAGATCTTGTCTGGTAAGATTTAATTTATGATCCTATTTATGTGGTGTATATGACATATTCAGAAACAGCTTCTGAATTAAAATTTATCTGTATATTCTAACAGCAATGATTGCAGAGAAAAACCTTTCCCACGTATTAGGAGTTAACCAAATACTTCTCTTTGCTGTCTGAGCCATATTCAAGACTTGACCACAGCAAAGTCCCCCTGAAGTCATCTGATGTTTCATTGCATTTCTGCTTTTTTCTTAGACTAAGTCTAAGATGCACGTAGATGCACCATTGTCCACTGTTGGACACACATCCCTTAGTAGTGACATTGATCACTGAGGTATCAACATCAATGGAAACCAGCAACACAAACTCAACAGGACAACCTCAAAGTTCAAGCTGTGATGTCAAGGAGCCAAAGGCTGCAGCTGGTGACAGCGTAAGCGTGGCAGCTCTGCTAGTAACACTTACTGTTCTTCTGAAAGTCCCAAAAGACACAGTGCACTGCGGCATTGCCCTGAAAGCAGAGGAAAAAGAGGCTGTGACATCTATTTAGTACATCTGCACACCACCTTGCCTGTAATCAGTGTCTATAACTAAGGCAGTTTGATTTGATTTCCTCTGTCCTGAAAGTCTGGTCATCTCTGTTATTATTTCATGGTGGTGCCACAGAAGGTCTGTAGGTCACCAGAGATACCAGCAGTCCAGGGGCAGTTGGACACTTGGTCATTGGGAACCAGCTGGGATATCAGCCATCTCAGCCATGGCACTGGAAAACAACAGAGGCTCCCAATTTTCACCTTCCCCTTTACCAAGAGAAGTCCTGGGAGTCAGTGATTTTCCCAGTTTCACCAGACTTTCTGTATCTTGTGTTGTCTTTTAAGGACAGCAGAAAATCTGACAGGTTGTCCTGCTTAGACCGATTCCTGTGTCAGATCTCATTAGCTTCATGTGGTATCTGAGATGTCATACTGAATTACTGGTGAAATTCAAAAGTTATGACTAAGACCTAGAATAACAACCTGAGATTTTACACAATTAACACCCCCACCCCACCCCCACCCCCCCTGAAAAAAAAAAAATCCCCATTCTTAACTCAATAAACCCTTTATTTTAGCATTTCAGTGTTTCTGCTGTCTCTAAAACCAGGCAGGAAAGACACCTAAGAGAAAATAAAGCTTGCCTGCATATTGCAAACAGATGAACAGATTTAAACGGGTATTCAATGCAATGTTTTCCCTTGGGGACATTCTAGTTTATTACTCATAATGATGCAGCAAACTTCCCCAAGGCACAGATTTATTTTCTTTTATTATTAATAAAGTTTAATAAAGCACAGAGTTTACAGGAAGCTACACTAACAGATAAGCTGTTATGACGTGTGATCTGTAGACTGTCAAATATCATTAGGCAGAGAGCCAAAGATGTAGATTAGGATGATATCTCATTAAATATTTAATTAGGATATTTTTAAAAGGTCGAGGAAAAAAATCTGAGAGGTGCCAGATGGCCTGGTGGAGTAAAGATGATGGAAGAGAGGGAATATCTAGATGAAATTTCTGGGTATCTATTATTTGCTAGAACTGAATGGAAAGAGCATCTTGCCATAAAAGCAACATTTTCAAGCTCTCATTAACTCAAATCTAATCAAATTCATCTCATTGAATAATTCTATTCTGGGTTTGCACTATATTTGTGTGGAGGCTGGACCATAAACAATTGCAACGCAAAAATGTTAAGGTGGAACAGTCAACAAGTTTGACTCATGCCTATCAAAAATAATTTAAGATAAATTTTGGGTTTGAAACAAAACAAAGCAAATCAATTTTGACAACATCTATGCAATGTTTTGATTTTTTTTTAATTTACCCCTTTTGGTGACTAAAATGATTTGCTGAATCCAGAGCAACTAGAAATCATTTCCATCAAAGCCAAAGCCTGGCATTTTTTGGCAAATAAACTATTCCTTGAACAAAACTGCCCAGATCAAAACAAGGAGACAATGAAAACACCCCCTGCTGCTAAGCATGGATTTAGAGAGGAGGCACAAGCTTTACTAACATGCAGGAATTAAAGACCGGGATCTGTGTGGTCGGACAATGTACTGGTTGATACATCATGCAGAGGTCAGGCAGCAAAATGTTTTAAGTGTATTTGTCCTGTTGCCACTTCATTGTAAGGCAAGTGAAATAGGCTGTACTCCAGCAGGTCTCACATGAAATGAACACATCCTACCGTGTTTTGGTCTATGTGCTGAAGAGTAATAGTCACAGGCTCGTTAAGGTTCTGAACCGCTGTGTTTTGGATGCTGGCACTCACAACGTACGTGTTCAGCCTCTCCCTCGTTAAACTGCCATCCTGCAGTGGAAAAATACACACATGCAAAAACAACCCAGGCTCTCCCCTGCTTCTGTTTATTATAATTGTATTTCTTGGAAATGGTGATCACCTAAAAACACTCTGGGATGCCTGGTGTAATTTATCTACTTGCTACTTCATTAGAAAATTGTAGTTGCAAATTCAGCGGCAGTCTCCACAGCAGCTGAAGCAGAACAGTGTCAGATGCACCAGCTGCACTGGGAAAGCTGTACAATCATTTCAGCACATCCAAACATCCAGTTGTACATCATTAAGCTCATTAGACAGTAGACACAATTGTGAATGCTTCTTCTGTGTGAAAACCATTGCTCAGCACACCGTATGCTCCATCATACTGAAAGAAATGTCTCCCTTTTAAATTACACTCCCCTCCCCAAGTTAGGAAAACATAGCAAGTACCAGAATAGTCCTAAACACTGAGTATCAGTGCTGCTATCACTTTAATGGAGATATAAATCTTGAAATTATTTTAATTATATTTGACATGTACTATGCATGCTCCTTAAGCAAGAACTCACTGTCAGAGAAAGATCAGGGTATGATCTTTTCCTACAGAACACAAATACTGTAATAGCATCATCTACAGAAAGTCTGAGGTCTACAAACACCTCTCAGAGCATCCTTGCTACAGAGAAGGTTTGCTGCCTGGGCACATTTCTTACTGCTCCATCAGTTTGGTGCTACACGTGCCCAGGACAGATGATGCTATGGGTATTTTTCTTTGGTACACACCAAGAAGGTTGAACCAGTTACTGCTGTGTCAGCACCTGTTAGGAGTCATAGTTACCGCAAAGAGCGAAGTCGTGCCAAAAAACTTGAACTGGATCTTTGAATGTTTGTCTGGGTCCAAGTGCTCAATCCCCAGGAACTTCTTCAGTGATTTTGGCAGAAACACTGAGGCCAAAGCCTTTTTGAAAGGGTCTTCTTGGACATTGATCTGCAGGAGGGAGAGATGACATGCTCAGAGCTGCCTTCCTCAGGTCAAAGTAGCAGGAGGATTGTCTGGTTTAGTCAGTGGTCCCCGAGGGTGACACTTTGCTCCCACCTTGAGATCCACGCCTCTGTCGTAGGAGGTGACCCCAAAGGCCAGGCCTCCAAACGCGCTGGCATCTGGACGCGTCACGAACAAGGCCAAGGAGGTGGTTAAGACTGATGCATTTCTTTCTGGGTAAGTCATCTTATAGCCTATCGCCTCAGTTGTCTTCAGGATACTTCACCAAGAGCAACAGCAAGGAAAAAAAAAAAGAAGATAGACCTCTTGAAATGTTCTTCTGGCTTCATAATATACATCCAGGAGACATTCAAATAAAAATTTCTGGTTTGATTTATGACCACAAGGAGCAATCAGTAGAGCAGAATGGGTCTGTTTGGGGTAGATGGCATTTTGTCTGGCAGGGGGTCAGGTGATGGCAAGTGGTTGAGCTATTTCAGCAGCCTGAAAGACTGGCAAGTAGAAGATACCCTCCCATGGGGACAATACAAGATGGTTCTGGGAAGACCCGAGTTAAAACTCACACCCCAGATTGATACTACATTTCATCTGGAAGGAGATAACTTATAAAACCTGTTAATTTCATAATTTGCAATCATCTAATTGTACCCTCAGGTAAAATACCAGAGCCAGAATAATTTAGTCTGCAAGGGACCTCTGGAGGTCTGTCATCCAGCTCCCCACCTCCCCCAGGCAGGACATACTTTACAGGTAGGTCAGCTTGCTCAGGTTCTTGTCCAGTGAAGCTCTGAATATCTCTGAGGGTGAGATTTCATAGGCTTTATGGGCCCTGCTCTCAGTGTTGTTTTTTTTTCTAAGTAGAGAGAAGAGGCTGGAATCCAAAGGAAGCAGCAAATTGAGGTTGTTTAATGCTCCGTGTCTTGTTTGGCCTCCCTTAAGGCTATTCAGCAGTATGCAAAAAGGGATAATACTCTACTGAAAATGTGTATGACAGCTGGTCCTAACAGACTAAAGGAAAACCTTCCTGTCCTTCTTTGGTCTGCTGTTATCTTCAAACGGTGTCTGTCCCAGACACCTCCACGGGATCCTTTCAGCCACAGCTGCCCTAGAGCTGCAAATCTGGGGTTCAACTTCCTCAAAATATCTGGGATCCAAAATTTCTACTGAGGCCTGAAAGAAGGAGCATAATGGCCCTTGTGAGGACACCATACTAGCACTTGTCAGCTATCATCACAGTGGTCCTGCTCTGTTGAGGTCTGATTTATGGAAAAATTAAAATACTTAAGATCCACAAAAATTGTAAAGTCATTGTTATTACAACTTGTACATACCAACTCTATCTCCATTAAGTATCCAGAATCCAGGGCCTATTAGATGATCATCCTTGTCCCTAAATCCTTACATTTCATAGGATATTTCACTTAAAAAACCCCACAGCTTATTTGAGAAGGCAGAGGTGTTGAGTGCTGGCAGCTATCACAGCCCCCACTGCAGGGTGGTGCCTTGGAATAGAGAGTATCCACCAAAAGGATCACGATGCTGCTCAGGGCTTTCTCTCCACAGATTTTCTAAGCTATTTTTGGCTCCTCCTCCTCACAAACTCCTGAGTTTGAAAACCCAATGCATAGTCGTCCAGTACAAACAACTGGGCTGTTTATGCCCCACCTAGAACTTCATTGAAAGTTCATTTTTCTTGCTTTTGATATTTAATATTTCTTACTAAAATAATGTTTTACATTAAGTGAGAAAAAATTGCAGATAGGCACAGTCTTTAAAACGAGAGATGCTGAAAGACTTTTTAATATGATGAATATTGCATCTCTTACACTGTTGGTTAGTGTTGGGTTTGCCAGTGCAAAGCAGAATTATCTTTTCTATTTGGAGCTTCAGGAGTGCAGTGAGAAGGGGGCAAGCTGTCTGAAGCAGGTAAATTCTGTGAACTTGCAGTTGCCTTTGCAAAGGCTTGCAGTAGCCTTCTGAACACCACGGTGCTCACAACAGAAGCCAGACATTTCAAAAACAGGTAGTTGAGTTACCTTTTAAGATCTCAAAGGAGAGAGATAGTTTTAAAGGGGGCCTACAAGAAAGCTGGGGAAGGACTTCTTAGGGTGTCAGGTAGTGGTAGGACTGGGGGGAATGGATCAAAACTAGAGGTGGGTAGATTCAGATTAGATATTAAGAAGAAGTTCTTCCCCATGAGGGTGGTGAGACACTGGAACAGGTTGCCCAGAGAGGTGGTGGAAGCCCCATCCCTGGAAGTTTTTAAGGCCAGGCTGGATGGGGCTCTGAGCAACCTGATCTAGTGGGAGGTGTCCCTGCCCCTGGCAGGGAGGTTGGAACTAGATGATCCTTAAGGTCCCTTCCAACCCTGACAATTCTATGATTCTACGAAAGTTATCTAGCAACCTCCGTTCTAGCATGTGTGGGAATCGCATAATGGACATAGGATCCTAAATGTAGATTTTGAAGTCTAACATTGCATAGGTATGCTGAAAAATCTGTACCAGCACAGGTACAGCACTCCAGCCTGGTGTGCTGGTGGGACAGATACACATCTCCATGCTGACCTACCAACAGACCTCAATGTTGAACTGCAAAGATCACCTCTGAGATGAGATGGCAGCAGGCAGTCCCCTAGATCTGCCTCCATAGAAATGCCCATAGAGAGCAACTCTGTGATGGTGACTTCTGCAGAAGCATCTTTGACAACACAATAACTACTGCTAAGAACCACAAACATGCTCAAGATCCAAGAGCAGAAATTGTTGATTCTTGTGGTGATATTTTGATAGACTGAATGAATTACTGCATGGTGCCATTTCAGCTTAGGAAGCCACTTCTGGGCAAGTTATCTGACTTACCTATTGGTCATTTTTCTAATGTCCTGATCTTCTGTTTCTTGCAGCAAAATATAGTTTAGTATAGACAAGGTACCCTCTGCAAGTGTCACGCTCATATCTGCAAGGCTTACAATGTCAGAAATTTTACTTGCAATGATTCTTAATTCTTCCATATGCAGTGTTGCATCTGGCAAGAGGTATAAAATATGCTGTACAATATCTTGTGCATTCTCTGAAAAAAAAGAAAGTACAGATGATTTATGTGGCATGGCTGTATGTCTAGCCATATAGCTACATGTTATGTTATCTATGTTAAAGCAAGGAGTGAGTCTGCTTCTTCTCTCTTTCCATATGGTTATAACGCTTCTGATCTACCCCAAAATTACATCCTAAGAATAAGTCAGTAAGCTGTCAACATGTCAATGATATTGGCAAAAGCTTCAAAGTAAAATCTGAGTATCTCAGGTTGTATTTCAAAGGAAGAAAACAAAGTACTTTTCATTAGAACATTTTCGCCTGCTTTTGGATTATAAAGATTGTCTGTAAATAATATTAATTTTAACTTTGGTCACATTTACAAGCATTTATGAGTTCAAAATTACACAAGATCTGCCCCTCTCCTCAAATGCTGCTTAACTGGTGTAGCAGCAAAAGCAAATTCCGAATGGCAAAGTTATACTTGCCATTCATCATTTCATCATCCTCCTATTTTTTTTTTTTATAGAAGCTGAATTTTACACCCTGAGAGTCAGACAGACTGTAAGCAACTGCAGATATCTTTCAATGATCTATTATTTGGTGCCACTGCTGTGTAGGTGGATAAGCTATGGAATTGCTTTTGTTCACCATTCAAACAACTTGTAGTGTTTGGCATAGCTTAGAAAAGATACAATCAGGTAGTAAAGCACCTGCAAAATTTACCTACATTAAAAACACTTTAAGATGAGCAGGTGAAGAGGATGCACATAAAACAACCTTATCACTTCAGTTCTTCAGATGTCCAGCATAAGCATCATCTGAATATAACTATTTTCACTTTGATTCACTGTGTCACTGGAGTATCTGGGGCCTTACCTTCTGTTATCCTGACATCATCGAGGCCTAGGATATTATTTGGAAGTTCTTCCAGTAATTTACATTGAGTCATATTTGGTTTCTTCCAGAAAGTTTGCTCAAGTTCAATATTAATTGCACTGAAAAATGAAAACAGTGTATATTGGTACAAGAAAAAAAAAAAAAAGTTGCATCCCTCATATTTTTCCTGTAAGCAGCTAACAATGTAATTAATTAGCCCAATTTTGAAAACTGGCTTGCAAGTCAGATTTGACTTTAGTGCTTATTTAGCAGAGTGGGAGTGGAGCCCAAATGCCAGAGCAATTTGAAATGCATCTGGAGGTACTGGGGGGCAGAGAGCCATGAATGGATGGCACAGAATGCTGCAGTGCACCTGTGTCCCCCCCCTGCTCCAGCAGAACGCTGGCTCCCTGCTACGCTGGCTCGCACTGGCTGCAGGTGATGGGAAGGATGCGACACTCCCTCCTCCTGCAGCCCCTGCTGGCCTGGCCCTGCATGCCCTGCACCTTCCTTGGCTCTGCTCTGAGCCAGGACCGACCTCCACCTGGGTCCCCATCACACGAAGCCTGGTGCTCCCTCCTGTTTCCCATGCAAGAACCAAAATGAGATGATCTCATCCCTCACCAACTCCTTTGAGCAAAGTGCAGAGGGTTTTTCCTGCAGCTGACCTCTGCTTTGGTAGCTGGACTTGTTAGGGGCCAGGAATAATTCCCCTTGTAGGCTGTGCGGGAAAAGCTTTCTGGACAATCCATTAGTGCTGGGGAAGAAATACAGAAAAACTCATTAAAAAGATTTAATAGTCAAAAAGAAGACCCCTCCCCGGCACCCAGGGACCCAGCTCTTCTCTGGACCTCCTTTCCTGAAGGGAATGAGCTGTAATTTGTGGGCTGGATAGGAGGATCTTACAAATTTTGTATCCTCAAGAAAACATTTTGCTTAAATATTTTATCTGGTCTTCTACAGTCTTTTTCTCTCTTGTTTGACAAGGTCAGTTCTGAGATAAAGTGTTAGCTTCCTAGCATCACAAACCCTATCTAATGACAATCCATCCCAGAGGCTTCTCTAATCTATCTGAAGGTGCTTTCACACTGCCCTTCATTATCCCATCAGTGTCTTTCCTCCAGGCTTGTAGTTTTGTTGTCTGCAGCTGATGTTTTGTATGTCTTTGGTATAAAATGTGGGTTTGAATTTCAGGTACAGTCTGCTAGCTCTTATCTCTGCCTTACTTCTCTATTTTAAGGTGGGATAGAGATTGTAACCAACCAATCAAAGAGCTTATTTGCCATCTGAGGCTTGATCCAATATGCGGTAGCACTAAGCAAATGTCAGCAATGGGTTTGGGTTTGGTGTTTGGCTCTGATATCCCTCAGTAGCCAGGCTCTGGGGCACTGGCTGTTTATGAGCAGGGGCTCCTGGCTTTGCTGCTACATCAGCCCCACCTTGCCTTGATTGCAGAGGTGCTCCATCCCGCCTTGGCACCAGGTTTCTAGTTTGAGCTTACCTCTGTCTGGAACCCAAGCTTTTGATCTTGGTGTCATTGTGTGATGTTCTACAACCTGTGCTTCAGATAAGGTCAGACTGGCTTACTTGGAAGGATGTTTTCTAGCCTAACCTCTCCAAAAGTTTAAATTTGATAAAGCACTTCTAGCCAGAATTACCAAGTATGTGGTTTCCAATGAGGTTTTAATGAATTATTACCTATTGGCTTGATAGCCACATCTTCAGGTTTCACATATAAGGATAATGGTCCCTCTTCATAAGTGTCATTCAACAACTGTTTGATCTTGACACTCAGCACTTCTTGTACTTCAGGTGATGTGGCCTTTATAATGGCCTTACAGAAGTAGCTACAAACATAATACACAAACAAGACTAACATATTACTAGTATTTCAGTTATAAGTGACTACAAAATTAAGGAGTAACCCAGAAAATTATATTGAATTGGATAATGTATGTCTGTATTTTGTTCACCATAAGTGCAGTCCTATGGCAAACATCACCAAATGCCACTTCTTATGTACACCAGTACCTTATCCCTGGAAATGCTTTCTAAAAACAAATTATTGGGAATACTGGCACGAGATTCTTTTATATGGTTTCACGATAATAGGTTTCCTAAACACATTATCTTGGCAAAGGAACTTCTCTGTCACAAATAATCATTTTTCAGCCATGTTTTAAAGTTTGGAGTGAACTAGTCATAAAACGATGAGGTGTTGGAGTATTCCTGTGTCCAAACAGGTAGCAGATTCTAGGGATCCCTGGAAAACTGAGCTTTAACTGTTTCAGTATCTCCACTGGGTTCCAGCTTTTCCTCCTCAAAACAGCTATTCCTCTGCATAACTATGCTAACTTTAGGAGGTTTGAAAAGACTGTATCTCTCTTTGAGTAGCTTCAGAGATGGCAGAAAGATGTAAGAAGCCAGCTCTCAGTTGTGGGTGAATCACCTCAATGGACCTCTACTTTAACTGAGGACTAACAAGTGAGATTTCCTTAGGACTGGGATGTTTCAAGTGTTTCCAATTCAATCATTTCTCTACGCAGTTGTTCTCCACTCAGCATGGCCTTTGTAAACCTTTTGCAACCCCTTGAAGGTGATGGCAACCCAGGTCCTCTTCTGGCCTGAGGTCAAAAGACAATTCATATTCACAGAATCACAGAACATTAGGGGTTGGAAGGGACCTCGAAAAGATCATCTAGTCCAACCCCCCTGCTACAGCAGGATCACCTAGATCAGGTCACATAGGAACATGTCCAGGCGGGCTTTGAAAGTCTCCAGAGAAGGAGACTCCACAACCTCTCTGGGCAGCCTGTTCCAGTGTCTGTCACCCTCACTGTGAAAAAGTTTTTCCTTATATTTACCCAAAACCTGCTATGGTCCAGCTTGTTCCCATTGCCTCTTGTCCTATCACTGGATGTCACTGAGAAGAGCCTGGATCTGTCCTCCTGACACTTGCCTTTTACATATTTATAGACATTAATGAGGTCACCCCTCAGTCTCCTGCATATTCCTACAGAAGAGGTGCAGGATTCATCCTGGCAGCCTTCTTGGACACTGTCCACTCACTGTTCTGGCCCCAGTGAAGGACACTGCTCACAGCCAGCTCTTACAGTGCAGCACAAACCTCCCAGCCTGCCATGGCAGCACTTTGAACCTCTCATGGAAGTACTTTAAGCCTCTCAAGATATGAGGTATGAGAAGGAAACCTTGGAAGCTAAAATGCATTTCCCCAAGTCAAGCATTACTGTGGTTCTGGCTCCACATTTTCTGCTTTTAACAACTAAAGATTCCACGGTTATTCTGAAACTAGAACAGCCAAGGAGGGGCATAATTCCTCCTCATTCTAAAAATGAAATTAGTATGGACTATGAAAACCCAGTTCACAACCATGGATCCTACCTTTGTGACATCTGCTTTACCTTCATCTTCAGTTCACATAGAAGGACACAAAAAATTAAAAGCTGGTTAGAATCAAATAGCATAAGGTGGATTTTAAGAAAAGCAAACAGCAGAAACTCAAATGTCCTCATTAAAATAGAGCCTGTTGCTTTAAGTGTTACTGGGACCTGACTCTCTAGAGTAGAATTTTTTTCAGAGTACTTCTAGAGGTACCTCAAGATAAATCAGAGCACCACAGTGCATTGATGCTGCCTCATGCAGAGAGCAGAGCAGATCTAAATGTGACACTGTTGAGTGAGTGCACCCACCAGAAGGCTATTGCCTTCTCTGTTGAGAGTGCTGGGCACATCCAGCACCCCTTTGCCCAGCACATCTCCATATCTATTGGGACACCATGGCTCTCCAGCCCAACTATTTACATGGGGTACCCCTACCAGACTGAAGGTCAATAGTTAATAATTTCAATAAAACACAATAGTATCAGCATTTAGGCCGTGCAACTACTATGTCCTCTACATAGACATAAGAAAAAATAAGTTTTTTAATCAGAAAATAACAAATTACATACATGAGCCCTCTTATAGACACTGCTTGGTGGATAATTAGCCCTACAAGAAAAAGAGAATAGAAGAATTATTTAATAGAAAACATATAATGTAACACATTAACACCTCTTGTGACCACAGTGAGCCAGACCTTGCAGCAGAGGAGTCATCTTGAATTCAGCATAGATATATCTACATAAATTGCCAAGACCAAGTGGTGTAACAGCTACACACTCTGCCAAAAAACCCTTATTCCAGAATGGGACCCACTCTTCTCTTACAGTTTTCTGAATCAGGTTCAGCCCATGTAAACAGTGCAGTGTGTAACTGCATTGTCATTTGTAAAGCAGGCAGTGGCTGTGGAAGTCAGAGAAGAAAGTGGAAGTCAAAATATGCATAAAACGATAAAACTCCATGTCTGTACAAGTGATACTTTTATGAATTGCTAAATATCCCTCTCAGCTGCCCACAATTTGGATATGAATACAGCTGGACTGGGCTAAAAGGTATGAAATAGAGGAGACTTGTGCAACAAACCATTATTTTGGAGCAAGGTTTTGGAATGTCAATATCCTTTCATTAGACATTGCCACGTAAGAACCAGTGCTTACAGTGTTTACCAGTGTTACACCAACTAGAGACAGCCCTCAGGGGTGTGTGACCCACGCTCTGGATGGATGTGACCCCAAACTCCTTCACACTCACATGCAATCACTGAAACAGGGCTTCAGCAGAATGAGTGTGAACGAACCCTGCAGGTACCAATTTCTGTACTTTCTGAATTGCCAGGATGGCACAACAGACACGCCAGCCCCCCTGACTCACTGCTCACACACTGCAGGGGCAGCAAAGGTTTCATCTTCGTCAGGAACAATATATATGGCCAAAGACAAGCTCTCAGTTTGGCAGCAGCTACTTACATTAGGCAGGATATATATTTTGAGGTGAATGAGCCCAGTAAACAAAATGTGGGTGTTCCCCAGTTCTACAGATCTGTGGGTTTGGTTTACGCCCTTGTC
>VYZX01009650.1:48484-134182 GCA_013401335.1 Brachypteracias leptosomus | reverse complement strand
GCTCTGACCCCACTGCTGTCTCCCCCTGTGCTGCTGGCCCACACCCTTGTGCTTTCCCCTTTCTCAGGCATTTATCAAACCTCACTCCTTCCATTCAACAGAAACACTGCACCAAAAGTGCACACATCTCGGGGTGACGAGAGCTCTCTGAAGCCTCCACCACTGCTTTCTGCATATTTTTCCCCCCGAGCTGCACAGTAATTTCCACTGAGGATAAGTGTTGTCAATTCAATTTCTAATAACGGCATTAAAATGTATGAACCATTTCTCTGGAGTCAGGGATAATATTTTCAAAGTGCCTGTGTGATACAGGAATGTAAATCTCATTTTTCATAAAGCGATAAGGATCCTGGGTCCCCCTGGAAATCATGTCAGATCAGAGCTGGGCAAAGACTACACTGAGAAGCTTTCTCCATGGGGCCGGTTAGAAAACACTGATTCTCATTTTATATAGAAAAAAAAAATAAATGAATAAAATAAAAAGGAACAAATATCCCTACATCTTTCATCAAAGTGAAGATTCAATTTCAGCCAAAACCAGAGAGACCCAGCCCAGAATGGGTCTGAGCTCAAGGGCAGGAGCCCAGCCCTGGTTTGTGGCAGGGTCCTCATCTGCAGGATGGAGGCTGCTTTGGAGTAGAATTATCCTCCCCACAACAGTCTCTGACTCTATTTTTTTGCTAACTGAGCAAAATTTCAGTTGCTTTTGTAGCTTTGGAACTATTAAGATCAGTAGATTACTACTTAGCAAGAGACAGTTCGGCCCAAAGCAGTATTGGAGAGGCAAGTTTATTTAAGCTGCTAAATTTGCCTCCCATTTATTGAAACACCAAATACCTTAGTCCCCTCCCTCCACAGGGACAGGTCAGGGTGCTTTGGGGCAAGAGAAAGTCCCCTGTCCTCTCCCATGCTCCCATCAAGGGTCACTTTGCAGCATTTCTATCAGTGCTCACTCGTGGAGCAATGGGCAAAGTCTATGAACTGTCACATTTATTAAATACACCCTTTGGAATAAGAAAAATAAGATACTTAGAAGAGTGCTTGATTTTAAACTTAGAAATAAACCAGCTGGAGTTGGTACAACCACTTATGTGTTTAATTAAGCCATCCACTGCTCTGGGGCTGGATCTGGGCCCAAGAAATGATTTTGTTTTCTTTCTCAAGTAGCAGTGAGACAATAAATTGAGGGACAACGAGTAAAACAGTCTGCAAAGAGAAACATCCCTTCTCAGTACAATTGCTGCTGGCTGTCAAACGACTGCCCAAATCAAACTCTTCGAGGGTCGGCTCCATGGGACAAAGAAGCAGCACTAATGACACACGAGTGCCAGAGAAAACTGTCAAAAAGCTAAAGCAGATGTGAAGCAGTGACTTGCTGTCTTTAAAAACCAGCTCGTGCAGCCACATTGCATGAGAGCCCCCAAGCACCCGTGTCCACTGGGAATGCTGCAGGACAATGGGGAAAGGGTGAGGCTTGCAAAGCGTCGAGGTCTTTTCCTGCAATAGCAAGGACTTTACTGTCCCTTTGAGAAAGTTACACCCCTTGAGCCAAATTCTCTTCACAGCTCTGCTGGGGCAAGCCCAGCAGCCAGCCTTGCCTGCTTTATGCCATTGCTGGGCAAGGTTGGATTTAGTCCTGGCCAAGTCCAGGATCTGCAAAGTTCAACAGTGTTTTAGTTGCCCAGAGACAGCCAAAAAGCAAACACACCTTGATACCAAGTAGATGAAATGCTGGGGTGGGGACACGCTGCTAGGGGAGGACACAGGGAAGAGGGACACAGCAGGCTTGCAGGGATCCCTGTTCCACTCCCAAACACCAACACCCACTGCTCAGCCCCGTGATAGAGGTGACATAAAGCAAACAGTTCACACACACGTTGGACATGCTGTGCCTCACCTCCAAAGAGCTGCTGAAAGCACAAGAAAATGCCATAGAGCATTCCATTACCTGCCTGCCAGCTCAGTTATGGGCAGTATGGGGAATATGGTGGAAGGAGCAGCACTACACAGCAGAGTCACACAGACTCAGACCTGGGATGGCCCAGGCACGTCGCTCAGAGCACTGCCAGCTATAAAAAGTAGATGTGTGTGGGTGAACTCATGCCTCTTTCACCCAAATCTTTCTTAGTTATAACTCCATACATTAACATTACCTTCTTTCAAATGCTGACCTACTCCAAGTATTGGTTTCATTCAGCCCTTCCCTAGAGCTGGGCTGAATGCCCTGGTGGCTCCAACAACGCTGCTCATGATGCTGAGAGACTTGGTCATGTCACCAAAGCATTTCCCACATGGCACCAGAGCTGGAAGAAGTCCACCCACAGGCCTGGAAGGGCCTTGCATGAACACAGAGATAGGTCACTCCATGCTTGTAAAATTATAATAAAAGAGTTCCAAAATAGCCCTGCTGAAGCCAATGCCCTTTGTATAAATGCAACCTTCAACCCTTTCTCCAGACAGCCAAGAGATCAATCCAAGAAAAGATGGTGGGTTTGCACCATGTGAGTATGTTCATGGATTGCATTAGGGGCTCAGCTTTTGTCTACGTTGGGGCTTTGGATGATTGTCGCCTGTTTTCAGTCACCAGTAACTACCTCTTAAAGGAATCCATGAAATCCATCAGCAGGCCTCTGGTAAGTGGCTCATGCATTGCTTCCTCAACACAGCTGAGGTATTCCTACATCATTTCATGTATTTGGTAATGCAGCAATGGGGAGCAAAAACCAAGGAGAGGGAGCAGCAGAGACCACTGCCACATCTCAGCCTCTCCCCTGCAGCCTCCAGTGCAGAGGGACAGGCAGCACTTCCTCCTGCAGAGGGGGTTTTAGTGAACAATTGTATTTCTTCAGAAGATATGAATTAATAGAACCCTTAGCAGAGAAAGGTGCAGGATGCCATCAGAGCTCCACCTGGACTCCTTCTGGCTGGGCTGCCAAAAAGACCAAGTGCAGCACATCCTCCTTGTCCTGCCTTTCCAACTGGCATGGTTCTGCAGCAGAAACCAAGAAAGCCATCTCTGCTTGCACACTGCCCTCAGTGCCCTGGGAGGAGGGGACCCAGTGACTGTCCCAAGCACAGGTCCTCCTGACACCTAGTGTCACCACTGGGCTTATTCCTGGGAGCAACTGCAGGGACAGGCAGAGACAGAAAGCTGCCAAATCCTACCACTAGCACCAGCTCTTCAAAAGCCAAGTCCTGATCTACTTAAACTGGGGGGGGGGGGTGGAGGAACAGAACACTTCAGAGTGGAATAATGGCAGAGCACAAATTTTCAAGCTCCTGCCCCAGGGATGTTGGAGAAGAGAGTGAAGTTTTTCCAAGTCCTTGCTCCAGCCCCTGGAGCAGCAGCAAGGGAGAGGCTCTGACCTACCCAGCTGTTTAAAACTAGCCCTTAATCTACAAGCCAAGCATCTCAGTTTCCCACACAATCCTTGCATAGGGAGGGGTTTCCAAGATAGGGGAGATGATGGAGGAGGCCACCTCTGCAGCACTTTAACCCACCCACAGGGCTCTTCAGCCCATGGTCCCGTCAGGAATGTCATTGCCACACTTCCAGGAATTGTAAAAGTCCAGGCTCAGCAACCAGCCCCATGCATGGTCTCATGATCTCATTTACAAGGCAAAAGCTCTCTGGCAAAAGAGCTCACACAGCATCCAAACGTGGAGCAGACAGTTACTGGTGCTGGCTGCCTCTCCAGCTCCGGCACCAGCGCTGCTCAGAGCATGAGCTCATCGCTATTTCAGGTTGACTTTGCACTCGGCAATCTCCCTGGTAACCAAAACAAATTACTCATTGGTTTATAACAGATTTATTGGTTGTTTGTTTCAGTGTCTAGTGAAGTACACAGGGAGCTCCACCACACTGTAGCACCAGCACGAGCGTGAGAGCTCAGAGATCTGTGTTTGCAGCCATTGCTATGGAGATGGGCTGTGTTAGCACTGGAGGTCAGAGGGAAAGCTGACTTTGGGCCTGACCCCAGCAATGTGGAACTGAGAGAAGGAGGTGTGCGGCATGGCCTTGGCTCACACACACCACAGGTGACCCTGCACGGCAGCTCCCTGCCACCCAGACACCACACAGGTGTTATAGCCTCCTCCAGCATGTCAGAGTAACCAGGGAGGTGCTGTCTGCAATCCCCTCCAGCCAGAAATCAAGTAATCTTTCCCCGAAACAGGTATCAGGAAGGTCTGACATTAGCATATCTAACACCAGCCATCATCAGCTTCATTTCACACATCAGGACAATGAGGACACAGGACAGTTATAGGACTTGCTGCCTGTTTATGCTCTTGGGCAGGAATTTCCTCACATTCACCATCACATGCATCAGCACAAAGGGCACTGGGAATCCAGGGAAGAAGGACTAACCCCAGGGTACTTGCCTGCTCTGATCTGCAATGTGTAGAGTGCTTTAAAAAGATCAGTGGTGTCCGTTTTTCTGTCACACTTAGACCTGAGCCAAGATACAGCTCAGAAGTTGCCCAAATCACCTCTTACATTTAACAAAGGGTTTGGTTGGTTGGCTGGTTTGTACTTAATGTGTGTTTGCAAGAAAGAAATCTCTACCCTGAGCAGCTCAAGCCAGCAAGCTGAAATCTTGGTCAAGATATATAATCTTTGGCTAAGCCCCCAGCCCAGCCCTCAGACAAGAGCAGGCAGGTTGTCCCCCCTGCATACTGCAACAAACTCATCCCACCACAGAGAAGGATCCAGAGTCAGTTTCCACCTCCAGCTAAAACTCATTATGGAGATAATAGTATAAGAGACAAGGGAAGATTATGGCAAGAAGTGGATGGTATGCTCATGGATCCACAAAGCAAATCCAGACAGAAATAACTAGGTTTGTCTCCTCTCTGAATGCCCTTGTGCTGCTGTGGGGTGACCATGGGCTGCTCTCCCATCCTGCTGCTGCCTGGCCCGTTTCCAGAGGCACCACTGACATACCTCAGGTGTCATACCTCATACATCAAGTGGCATTTACCTGGCAGGCTGGCCCAGAGAAGCGTGACTGGCTTTCAATGGGCAGGGTAAGGGTAGACAGGAGACTGCATTTGGATGTGTTGAGTGAAATATATAGCTCTGTGTATTTTTAAAGTGAGATGAGAGCAGAGAGAGATGTTCTTGTAGCCTGGACTGCTCATTAGTGCCTCTCCTATGGCACAAGCAAAACCACATCAAGACAATGCTTAGAGATCACCAGGAAATTTTAAGTGTGAGCAAATCAGTAGGAATTACTCAGATCTGTGGAGGAGGACCACACAGCCCCCTGCTCCTGGAGGTGCTGTCTGTGTTTGCATTCCCTCCAGCCACCAGCTGCCCTGTGGTTAATGCTGTACTAAAGAGCAGGACATGGTGCCAGGTCCCCAGGATGCCTTCAAGATCCCAGCACTGCCTCCCTGGGCTGTTCCTCTGAACAGACCTCAGCCAGGACAACTCATCCAAGCCCATCCACTGGATTAGGTAAGTCACGCTAGAAAAATCCCAGTAGTGCCCAGCACCAGTGCACACAGCTGTCCCAGGGCAGCTTGTCTTCTGGTATGCAGGCACTCCTGGGGATGACACCCCTATGGGATATTCTAAAAAGCTCTTCAATGAGAAAAGGGGCAAACCAAGAGGCACAGAACAGAGTAGAAAAGGCTCCAGAGTCCAAAAATGAGATGCTAAGACAGAAGCTGGAAAGGCAGGCATGCAGTGCCTCAGAAGTGACTAATTCCAAACGTTTGCTCCAAAGTTTATTATAGAAAAGAGCAGATAAGAAAGGCGGCTGCTGGTAACAACTGCCAGGGGCAGCCAGTCCCAGGTTAAACAAATAAATGCCATGCAAGTAGCCTGCCAAGTCAGGATGGTTCCCTAAACTTGGGGCATTTCTTTAACAGAAAGTACATTATTTTCTCCCACCCCAGCATCCTATCAGCACTGGGAGAACTATATTTAGGGTAGCTTCATACTTACTTTTAAGGTGATCTTTGATCAGAGACCACTGGAAGCACACAAAAAATGAATATTCTCAAATGAAGGCATTGGGGAAGAGCTGGGAGCCAATTCCCTGCAGGAAAGCCAACTAGAAACCACTGTGGGCTGGACCAGCCATGGATTTTGCTAATTAAAAATAGAAGTGGTTCATCACACTAAGGAAGTTGGCACATCCAGCACACTGGTTCATAAAGATGGTTTTAGAGGACTGAGTGAATTGTTTTGCTGGCTCTGTCCAAGCAAAGCAGTTGAGAGCAATTCTTGCTCTGTCAGAAGCTCTTAAGTCCTCTGCTGCTTAGAGACTGGTGTAACACAAGAACCCTCATATACAGAGGCAGCTGCTTCAGCATTAGAGCTAGCTTGAAGCAAAAGAACTGGATTATTGATCTCTGTACCAACTGTGCCTCCCAACAGGAGCCCCTCAGTATATCTAGTACATCCAATTGCTCGTTAACAGTGGTCTCCTAAACCCATCATTCCAGTAGATAGACATCACTAGAGTCAGCCATCTGATTTGAAGCTCCCCCTATCTCAAAGCACCACTAAGTTCTCCAATGTTTTGAAGACAAGTGGGATGATTTTCCAGAAGAGAAAGCTCTTCCTGTTTTTTAAAAATTATTGTTAAGGTATTTGTCCTGTTTTTCCTATCCATCTACATCTACAGTAGAGATACCACACCAGAACACACTGTAGCTCTGCAGTTCAAGAAGTATACTGGCTCTGAAACATGTTGGTCTCAGTCTACACCTGCCAGGCAGCCTCCTGTGAGGCAGGTTTTAGTCTCCCCTCTTTCATTTTGCTCTAATTTCCCCTTTGCAGGAGTGGAAAGGTATTAGAAACAAGATAGCCAAAAAGCCACTTTGCAGTGCTTATTCCCAGCAGGAATAGGTTTTCTCCTGTTCTTCATTAGAGGTCTGGGTGATAACTGGTATTCTGCAGATCCCAACAGGTCACAAATGCAGCCGTGTCACACCACTTTTAATCTCCCACAGTTAACAACTGTTGACTGTCTACTCATGTGCCAAGCAGCTGATTCTGCCAAGCAGAAAGAAGAGAGAGACACATCCCGAATCACTAGGGTCACCTCAAGCAGCAAAAAAAGACCAGGCACATCTGTGGAATGAGTGGGTCTTGTGAGAACATCAATCTGAAGTCAAGAGGGTTTGAATTTCCTATTTACAAAAATAATGCAATTCACTAACAGTATCCAAACCAAAATTGTAACTCTGCCTTACAGTTTCCAGTCAAACATGCAGCAAACCACCAGCCCTTCCACACTGGGCAGCAGCTCTGTCGCTGTCGGGAGCCCTGCCCTGGCTCTCCTACCCTGGCCACAGCACTCTTTAATTTGAGCTTTTTTGAAGAAGTGCTTCCTTAGGACCCTGCCCATCCCATTCCAGTGTGGCTATAATGCAATCCCTGCCCTGCTTTCAAATCGCTCCAAAGCCCTAAATGCCATTTTAGGCCTGTCCTGCCATAGGACACAAACCCTATTTGACATCTCTGCAGGAGGAGATGAAGATTAAAAACTGGAGAAGTGCAAGACATTCCATCCATCCATCCCCCAGACAACACCAGGCTCTCTTGCTCTGGCAGCAGGAATTTGCTCTGGCAGCATCCTTGGCACCGCACACGCCTGAATTGCTCCGAAAGCATCAAGGGCCAAATCCTGCCCCAGCACAGGCTGCAGGACGCACAGGGAGGGTGAAGGCTGCCATGCCAAGAAGGCTTTTTGTGGCTTTCCACACACCAGCCTGGAGCAGAGCAAAGCCTTTGTGGGAACTACTTCAAGCAGCACAATGAGTGAACCTCTGGGAGATGTTTGGCTGCAGGCCTAGGGAGGGTGGGCGTGTGGGGCACACAGCACCTGCACCCCTGGGACCGAGGGTAAGAGGCTGGACTGGGCTTTGTTTTCCTGCCACACTTCCCTTCTTGGCACCCTGCCTGTTTTGGGGGGCTCAGCACCCACCCATGGGCTCCCTTCCAGCATGCAGACCTCATTTTAACCCAGATCTGCCTCTAGACACCACAGGACTACTTGCCCATATCAAACAACTGATAATCCTTCTGTAAGGGAATTTACACATGATTTCAGAGCCCAAGTTTCTGCAACGCTTTTGCTGAGCCTGCAGGCTCTCTTTGGACACAGGCAGAGGTTAGCAGGGAGAAATGCTCAGCACAGACCAGCCTTGGCCTCTTGGCTCTGATTCACTCCCACAGAAGCCAGCTCAGGTGATGTCCCCAGAGCTGGCCCCGGGCTGCCCATCTAGAAAAGCCCCAGTCAAAGCACATCAGGTAGTTGAAACACACTGGGCTATGTCTTGTCTCTGAACCCCAGGGAAGCCCCAGTGCCTTTGTTCCTGCACCAGGACAAGAGGCTTCCCTTAAAAACCCTGTTTTTACTGAACCCAGGGATAAGAGAACTGAAGCCAGAATATACAGCACAGTCCTAAAACCATGCTGCAGAAGTGCTGTCTAAATAGCATTTAATCCTTCAGAGTCATAGTGTCTCAAGAGCCATCTGCTTAAAAACTCCTCTCCAAATCAGGGTATCTAAATGAAACATGAGGGCTCTTTCTTCCTCCCACACTCCCTCTGCCAAAAATCACACATGAAACGACTGATCTCAGACATTTCTGCTTTGTTACTCTCCTTGTCTGCATCTTCTATGATAGAGAAATGAAAAAAAAAAGGGATCCCAATGAATCAAGCTGAGGTATTTTGACTTTCAATGCATTTTTTTTAATAGGTCAGGTCTGGGAAGGTTTACTGCATAGACATTGTTTCCATTACCTTTTCAAGCAAAAGTGATCCCACATAGCTAAAGTTACAGAATTGCATTTGAAACCTCGGCTTTGCTACCTCTGCTCTCCTACATGCAGAGCACAAGGTGATGGTGTCTGGACCAAGAGGGTGAGAGGCTCTGGGACTTAGGGCCTAAGCAGCACCACAAAAACAGAAGTGCTAAACATAAGCTGGACTCGATTGTCTCATAAGCAAAGATCAGGGGAATTTTCCAATGTTCTTCAAGGCATTGACACCTAAATCCCACACTGCATCCACTGGATGGGGAGTAAACTTAAAAGGACATCATCCACACAGGCTACTTCTGGGGGGACAATAGTCCTGGCTCACATCATTAGGTGGCTAAAACTTCCAGTGCTTCAATGGAGCCACATCCCAGGTCCCACCCAGTGCTAGGAGCTGTATGTACTGACAGTGAGTACGTATTTCCCCAGATGGGGAAGGGGAAGATAGTCACAGCTGTGGTACCCAAGAACCACACCAGAGAAGCACAAGTTTCCACAAGCACACACAGAGCACAGAAAGGGCTGTGGGATACCCTGTGACATGGAACAACCTTCTTTTCACATAGGTATTACACAAAGAAAAGTAAGCTGCTTCCAAAGGGCAAGGAAGGCAGTCACTTAAAGCTTCTGTTAAATCCTAGTGTAATGAGTGTGGACTCTAAGTCTTATTCATGGGATATGGGCTCAGATCAGAGCTAAAGCACATCCTACAGCATCACTCACCTATGCAGGGGAGTGAACAGGGACCTGACAGGGCTCCCACCAGCTGCTTCATACCCACATCTGGATTTTCCATTCATGGTACAGTTCGATGGAAAGGCTGCTTCCAAAATAAAGGCCATCCAAGATGGGCTGGAGAGTGTTTATTCCAAGTGTTTAGTACCCTTAGACTTGTCTCCTTTTGAACAGCTGCCATTATTTACATCCAGGCAGAGAATTACACCAGCATACATGGAGGCAAGCCATCCTTCCCAGCAGGGAATAACTTCTATTAGAAACACGTCAAGAGCCCAGTCCCACAGACCTCCCCCAGCCAAAACTCCCCAAGAGCAGCACAAGCCAGAAACCAGCTGTAAAACCCCATCCCTGAACTGGGGCACCCTCAGAACTGCACTCCAAAAAGTCTGAGCAATTAACTTGCTTTTGCACTGAGCTCAAGGGGAATTTTTGCACTTGTGGCATTAGCTCCAAAACATCTAACCCACATTTTTCTAGCAGGTATTAGTCAAGAATGCATTTTTATAGACTGAGCAATTTAAGGAGAAATTAAGAACTGGTTTGTATTCAAGAATGCTGGACTGGAGGGAAGAGGAGGGTCACTGAAGTGAAATATGTGGGAGCTTTTATCATTAAAAAAGAAAGTTTAAATTTTAAAGCCATATTTGGTTGCTTTATCAGCTATTTACTTCATACCTCATGGTTTAAGAATTTAATCAGTTTCCTTCCGGAAGTTTGTCCTTCTTGTTTTTTAAAAATACTCTTCCTCTCAAAACAAGGTAAAAGACCAATTGGTAGATGGATTGTTTTAATGGGCTTTTCCCCCCTTTCGTGGGCTAGATTTCAGAGATTTAAAAAGCATCCACATCCATTCCTAAAGCACAGACTAGCTCCTGCTTACACAATACAAATCAGACCAGAGTCACATACATTAACTTAATATTTTCTTAGCAACTGGTCAAAAGCTAATGACAGGAACAAACACATGGGCAAAGATTTTCTCTCATGCAAGTGATTCCACAAATCTATAGACACAAGGTGCAGTATTTGCATGAAGATAAAGGTGTTTGCATTCACATGGGGACACCTGCAGGCGTGGCTCCTCAGAAAATCTGCAACTGCCCAATATTCCATCATACAGAAAGAGGGAGATGTGGTAATTATTACTAGGTAGAAGCTTGCATTTCCATATTCCCCAATTCTCTTACTGCCAGCCTGCTCCCAGGATTCAGAGGGTATCAGTCTTGCTGAGAGCATCACCCGAGAGCCCATGAAGCTGTCACTGTTTTAGCTGTTTCCTCCCCAGCTGTCATTAAAAGCTTCAAACAGGCACATCTGCTCACCTGCCCAGGAAAGCAGGGAGCTGGCAGCCCTTGCACAGCTCTGTACACTGCAAATGCTCCCTCAACACCCACTCGCCTGGGAAGCAAAGAGAAAAGTCCTATTTATACCCCAGTGGCTGCCTGTTCTCTCAAAGCCCCCATCTTCCAGGAGGGAATATGTGTATAGGGAATGGGTGTACCAGAAAAAAAGAGGATGCAAGAGAAATCCGAAGCAAGAATTTCAATAAATTCCACCCCCAAAACACCGAATAAACCAGAGGCAGTTTCCGAGGCTAACTCGGCGATCACAAAGAAGCTGCTTGCTAGGAAGTGTTGCAGAAGTACCTCAGACACTCCCAGGCTGCCCGTCTCCCCCAGCCCTGCTCTCACAAACCCTTCCCCAGCACAAGGCAGAGCAAAGCCCCAGTACAAGCCCTGAGACGCGGAGAACTGCGAAGCGCGGGATGCTGGAAGGGTCCCCGCCCCGCTTAGCGAGAGGATGCTCCGGAGGGAGAGCCGAGAGGAATGTGCTTACGGGCTGCCGGAGAGCCTGCGAGCTGCTGCCCGGAGCTGGGAAGGGCTGGACCGAGCTCGGCGTGCCCGGCGCCTCGGTGCGGGACGGGTGCGGGAGCGGCCGGGGCTGTGCGGGCAGCCACACCGAGCCGAGCGGCTGGGCTGGGGTGTCCGGCTGGCGGGACAGCGGCGGGTTCGCCACTTATAGCAGAGAGGCGTGCAGGGGAAAAAAAAGTAGCGCAGCCAATAGCACTGTTGCTGCCTGGGAAGCTGCTGGAGGGGGGGACAGCCTGCTCCTCCCAGGGCCTCTGCGTGGGCCATGGGGGAAAACCCAACCAGCGCTACAGACTTTGCCAGCCTAGCTGCTCCCCTGCCTCCCCACAGCAGTAAAATGCTGTCACTGGGACCCATGGGTCTCACCAGGCTGGACAGAGCCTTGCTACCCCCAAAGCGCTACAAGTTACAGCCCCGGGCTGTTTCACACAAGGAAAATCATAGAATGGTTTGTGTTGGGATTTAAAGGTCATCTAGTTCCAACCCCTGTGCCACAGGCAGGGACACCTTCCACCAGACAAGCAAAGCCCTGCTACCCTCAAAGCACCAGGAGTCACACTCCCAGACTGGTCACACAAGGAAAACATGGCACAAAAACTTTGTGGGTGGGTTTGTCGCCATCTTGTTCAAGCTCCCCTCTCTCAAAGCTGAAGCTTTACCTGGCAGCTCGTTTACAATGTGCCACCTTCATGTTCGTAGAGCTTCCGGGACAGAAAACAAACAAAAGGGGTGCGTTTCAAGGCAGCAGCCTGAAGGGAGGGAAGGAACCCAGCTGAAGAGAGCACAGTGAAAACTATGCCAGAAGAGAAGGATTTTCTTCAAAGCGGGCGTGAGGAAGAAGTACTATCAGGTAGCAAGTCAATCCTATTTTTAAACAGATCTGCCTGTTTGTGCAGCACCACAACAGACAAATCTGACAACACTCTTGCCTGTTCTCCCCCTCCTTTCTCCTTCCCTTATCCTTCTTTTTTTCCCCTTATGTCTTCGAAGTTTGTCCTACTTTCTTCTATGCTTCTGCTATTGAATATGTGGTCCAGTCAGTAAGTTAGTTTGATTTTTAACCGAAGGTGCTTGGGTTGGAGCTCCTGAACTACAAGTAGGCATTTGTGGTGCTTTGGAGGGCCATAGGGCTTCAGACTAATGATGGGAGAGGCTTGTGATCCTGGTGGGTATGCTGGACACACCACTGGTGTCCCTGGAAAGCAAAGCATCACGCTCAGGCCAAGGAACTTTTGTTTGTTTAGTAAAACAAAACAAACATTGCATAAGAGCAAACACGCTCCTTCTACCAAAGCGTTTGTTTTTCTGTATATCTCTTCTTTCAACAGGTAAGTCCCACGGGTTCTTCCAAAATCACATCACCCATATTAACAGTGTTTCTAGCAGGGACAAGAACATTGGGTTGCCCTGGGGTTCAAGGCTCAGGCTTTCATCACTTGCCAAGAACAACTTCAGGCGTGCATAAAATACAGATGTGAAACACCAACATTATTTATCATTATGGACTAACGTTTACGTTTGATTTTCAAATAATCCAAATACCCATTTCTAGCTCGTTTTTCCAACAGTTCTCCCAACAAACATAAAACTTATTTACCATCAGCAAGAGCTTTTCTCCAGTGGCTGTCTGTAACCAGCCATCAGACGAGCAAGAACATAGCTAAAGCCCCCTGTCCCCGAGGTATAATACTGCTTATATGGTTGCAGCTGCAGACTTCTGGGGCTCATGAGAAATTGTTGAGATCAAGGCCCCTCAAGGATGGGACATTCAGACAGAACATTCCCAATGAGATAAATCAAGCCAAGAACCCCAAGGAGAAAACAGGCTTCTAGACTGTGGCAATATAAAGACAAACTGGATATTGCACAGCTGTAAGAAAATGTCACCAGGAACAAGTTACTCTGCAGCCACCTCCTGCAGGGTTTCTTCCTTCAAAGAAAGGAGCTTTCGTGCTTCTGGGCATAAGCAGAAGTAGGAGAACAGAAGAGTATCAAGGTCCCTGCTCCAGGAGCACCTGTACCGGCAGATGCCCCTTCACCATAGACTGGGCAACGCCTCTGCCACCACAGAAGTATTTGGGGACACCCTGATGCAGATACATCTTGGAGAAGCACAACTGTATTATACATCCTGGAGAAGCACAATGTGCTATTAAGTGAACAAGTCCAACAGCAGGTATCTGCAGTGTAAAACATCCCATATCTGCAGGGAGCACCATCAGGCTGCTGCCAGTATCCTCTACCTCTTACTTTAAATATTAGATGCCTTCCACATACAACAGAAACTAGAGATTTCACTGCAAAATCCCAAACACAAGCTATCATCAAGACCAGCTCTGAGACACTATGTCTGTCAGCCCAGTAGAGCAGCAGATAAATAAATTGATCTATTTAACATACCTCCCACTGATTACAGCAGAGCAAGTTGTTATTTGGAGTAAGTCATTGCTCTCGTTGGATTACAGCTCGAGGCCTGATCCTACACTTGCTGCATCCTCCAGGTCCCCTTTGGCTTCCCCAGTCTGGCACAATGTCACATCCATAAAACAGCAGAATAAAAGTCTGCAAAGGCACGGGGCACAGAGCAACTTGTCTACCTCACCTTCACTATTGCTGCCTCTGACAGCAAATGAGTGTTTGCAGGATCAGACCTTAAATCTGCAGACTTGAAATGACCAGTATACCTGACAGAGAAGAATTTAAGTGCTCTTAACCTCATGCATATCACGACAGCGGCTTTATTTTGTTTGGAAAAGAGCAGGAGATGATTTAGAGAGCAAGGACAGCATGCAAGTAGTCAAGGAAAAGGCACTTGGGCATTGCCGTGTTACAGATACAATATAGAGCTATAAAAATCTCTGTCAAAGCATTGGATTAAACAAGAATAAACTGCAGGAATGCCACAGCTCATTTCAGAGGCTTGAGACACCTCTGAGTCAGCGCTGTGCTATCACCACTGCTTGCTAATGAAGCTAATCAGTTACCATGCACATGGGGGTTTGGCAAACACAACAAATAAAAAAAAAATAAAAGGACTCCAATGGTCCAATATATCCCTGACTAGTTATCCAAACAAGATGAACTATGGGCAGAAGCACTTAAAACTGAGTCAGTTGAATTACTCACCCAAATCTAACTGCTAGGAAACTTTATTTGGAAATGGTGGAGCTCGTAGGGCTGTGCAGGGAGGCTGCTGCACAGCCAAGAGCTCCACAAGAAACCCCACAGGGGAGGAGACTACCCAAAGCAAAAGGCTCACCTCAGAGCATGGGCTTGTCCACACTGGTGAAGAGAGAGATGTGTTTGGCACCATCCTTTGGGTCTCCATGATATTTTTACCAGATCACTCTGCAGCCACAGGGAGGAGAGAAGTCTTCCACAAAATGGGACCCAGTTTTGCAAGTTGATGCTCTGTGGGAGGAAGCCACATGCATTTTGAGATGAAGCCATGTAGAATGACATCCACGTACCCTTTGGGTGAGTTCAGCTGTCCTGGTTTCCAGCCAGTCCCAGGCTGGGACTGGGGGTGATGTGCCCCATTCATGGTGTCCCCAGGCCAAAGCTGCCAGTGGTGACAACCACCCAGTGTAAGGGGATGAGGCTGCCTCACTCACTCATCCTCTGCAGGACACCACAGCCACACCAAGCCACAGCAGCTCTCCACACAAACTCTTCAGAGCCCTCCTACCCCTTTCTCCCAGCATGCAGGGTCAATATCCCAGCCCTTCCTCCCACCTGCCTCCAATCCCTCCTCAACTCCAAGGTAATTACCACTCCCCTTCATTAACCCTCTCCAGACAGACCTCCTTTCTCACAACCAACAATGCCCCTTCACCCAAAACACCTGGGACAGGCTCTTTTTTCCTTCCAACACAGCAGCTTGAGGGACGCAGCCATTCTGGGAGTGAGGTGTCATCACAAACCCTCTTGCCTCTCTACCTGCACTGGGTCCCCGGGGTCACTGCCCTGTTACTTGCCTAATTGACAGTCTTTGTCCATGTAAATACAGCCACCTCCTTTCACCAGCCTCTGAGAGCAGGAAGCCTTCCTGCCAGAGGCAGCCACACACACTGGCTGCTCTTGTGCCATCTATTAGACTGTCCCAACTCTTTGTGGCAGTCAGAGCCATGGAATGCTTGCTTTCCCACTGGTATATCATAGAATGGTTGCTTTGGGTTGGAAAGGACTTAGAGAGCATCTAGTTCCAACCCCCCCTGCCATGGGTAGGGACACCTCCCACTAGACCAGATTGCTCAAGGTCCCATCCAATCTAGTCTTGAACACGTCTAGTGAAGGAGCATCCACAACTTCCCTAGGTAACCTGTTCCAGTGTCTCACCATGCTCATAGTGAAGATCTTCTTCCTAATATCTAAGCTAAATCTAACCTCTTCCAGTTTGAACCCATTACCTCTCATCCTATCACTACAAGCCCTTGTAAAAAGTCCCTCCCCAGCTTTCTTGTAGCCCCCTTCAGATACTGGAAGGCCACAATGAGGTCTCCTTGGAGCCTTCTCTTCTCCAGGCTGAACAACCCCAATTCTCTCAGCCTGTCTTCATAGGAGAGGTGTTTCATCCCTCTAATCATCTTTGTGGCCCTCCTCTGGACCTACTCCAACAGGTCCATGTCCTTTTGTTTGGGGGCTCCAGAGCTGGACATGCGCTGCAGGTAGGATCTTACGAGAGCAGAGTAGAGGGGCAGGATCAACTCCCTCAACCTGCTGGCCATGCTTCTTTTGATGCAGCCCAGAATATGGTTGGGGCTTTCTGGGCTGCACTCGCACATAGTTCACTCATATTGAACCTTTCATCAACCAGCACTCCCAAGTCTTTCTCCTCAGGGCTGCTCTCAATCCATACTCTGCCCAGCCTGTGTTTATGTTTGGGATTGCCTCAACCCAGGTACAGGACCTTGCACTTGGCCTTCTTGAGGGCATGAGTTCACCTCTCAAGCCTGTCATGGTCCCTCTGGATGGCCTCCCTGAAAGCCCTCATGGCCCACACCAAAGGTGAGAAGGTGAAAGAAGAGTCACATTGGAAAGCCCCAGTGACAGGTCCCTCCTCAAGCTGTCCTCTAACTTCTCCAAAGGCTGTTTATAGCCCCAGATGCACAGAGGAAGACACAGCGCCCTGCACTGAGTCATTTCAAGAGAGCTGAGAGAAAAGGAGGGAGGGGAGGAAACAGAAAAAGAAAGAAGGAAAGCGATACAGAGATCTCTGCTCCCTGAACCATTGAATCATAGACTCATAGAATGGTTCCCACCATCTTGTTGCCAAACTGAACCCCCGCCCTGCAGGCAGCTGGGGCTCACCTGCAAAGGGCTAATTACCTCACAGGCCATTAGCAAAAAGTCTCCAGGCAGGCAAAGTAATGGAAAAGCTGAAACATTTCGGAGTCATTCCTCTCAGGGAGTAAGTGAGGGTGGGGTTGTGGGAGGTTTTATAACGGTGTGCTTAAGACACCAGTAATGCCAACCCTTTTTCCATGGAGTTTAAACACACAACATGCTGCTTTCCAAGCTGCAGCAAATGAGAGCATCTCAACCTGTCAGCCACAGTCCTCGGTGGGGAGCAGCCAGGCTGCCAAGGGGATCTCTGCAAAGAACAGGCATCAGTCAGATCTCTGTCATTGCATCTGCTGCATCAGTAGAGTTTGGAAACCATGTACATGGATGAGACTGATGGGTTAAATTAATGCTGAAGGGCATCAATGGATCTGTCTCCATCAGTGGCCGTGAAAACCAGCAAAGGACAAAGTAGGAAGTTCTCCTGAATTTAGTGAGTAAAACAGTGAGACACCAAAAAAGGATTGTGGTTGTGTTGAGTGACATGCATAAAACCTCTCAGCTTTCCACCATTTAGTGTCAAAATGTGTCTGTAGCATAGCCCTACAATGGCACCAGCAAACCTGGATCAATGGATCAAAAGAGATTTAAAAAAACCTGGACAGTCCCCTGCTGAAAGATCAGTATCAAATAAGCGTGTGAGTAACTACAGTGGCTGCATTATTCAAGGCATCATCACTACTCAGATTTTCCTGAGTGACACCAGAACCTGCACATGAGAGAGGATCTACTGGAGATTGTTCCCACCTTTAAAAAGCAGCTGCCGGGCTGGCTGAGCTGTCAGATTAAGGGGAGCAGGAGTGTCAGCCCGCTCGGCGTCCGAGGGCAGGGGCCAAAATGCTTCTCCCAGTACAAGTTGCTCCTTGTGTGCATGGAAAATAACAGAGGTGATTCCCATTTATAAAAGATGATGTACCAGGGCCCTGCAAAAATGGACCCATCTGTTGCCTCTCTGGCCCCAGCAAGGTTACATTTTGAAAAGGCAACAGAAATTAAGGTTTCCAACCATCTCTCCAGCAACAATATAAGTTTTCAAGGAATGTTGGCAGCAGCCAAAGCTATTTATCTGCAGGCTGCAGGGGGCTGGTCGAGCGCGTCAGGTTTTCTGCCAAGGGTAGGGCTTGAGGTTTTCTGCTCCATGGTCATTTGAACCTCAGTGTTTCCGTCCACATTCATGTGCTGGGTCCCACTGTTGTTTCCACTGCCTGCTGGATCCCAGGCAGGGATGTGGGAGCAGCTTAGAGCCACGGGCATCGCTCCCGTGGGCACACACCCATGGGACATGGTAGCCCTGCAAGCGTGCACACCTCTGCTTCTCCAGCCCCACACAGCAGCCTCGTCTGGCCTTGTGGTTTGTGTAAACTCTTTCTAAGCCTGAGCAGAGCCCACAAACTGAGGCATGGGGAATAGTCTGGGCAAACAAGTAACTTTTCTCCTGTGGAACTACTGCTATGACTGACATTTTTCATCCATCATCTGCTGAGGTTAAGTAAGTTTCCACTGGCTTCAACAACTGCTGGGTCAGTTTAAATGTTTCCAGATTTTGGCCCTTCCAGTGAACACTTTGGCCAACAATTCAATAATGAAAGAAATCCATCAAATATTTGAGTATTTGCATAAGCAAAACAGATCAAATTTGAGATGAGGTTTGGTTCTTGGTCTTTATCAATTACCAATTCCTGGATGAATACATACCCAGAGAGATTTAACAAAGGATTCTAATAGCAATGAGGCAAAGCAACAGCTATATAATATAAGGTTTTGCTCTGGACAGGACTGAGGGATTTGCAATAGTGTGTGCTATGGACACCTAAAACATGTTTATCTTTATCTTACTGATCTTTTTCTTTGATGTCAGGCTTACCAGAAGTTCCATGTTCCAGATTTGAAAAGATGGCTTCCAGACATCAGGCTGAAATTAAGCTCCTTTATTAATTTTAGATTTAGATTTTAGTCTCAAAAAAAAATTAATTCAAGGTACCCACAGGCTAACATAAGTAAAGTAAGTGTTTTAATAGCAGAGGAGGTTTTTGAAGCATGACAAATTTAATTTTGCTTGAGTCTGCAGCTAAAATCAAATCAATTAGAAAGCTAAGGACCATGAAGAAACATACAAACTGGATTAGATGATTGCAGTGAACATGAGAAACGATAGGCACAGCATGGGCTGGGACTTAAAGCACTTGCCCACAGTTCAGGGAATCAAAATTAAATTCCCCATCCTGGTACAAACTTCTTGCTTGACTTTGGCTGGGCCACATAACATCAGTCCTTCAGGTGCTACCTGCCTGGCTGCTGGCCATGCTATGGACACACTCCAGAGCAGTTGTGCTCAGAGCCTGCAGTCCCTTGCTTAGCTAATTTACAGCTGCCTTTGCCCTGTCTACATTGCCAGGCTGGAGGGGTTTGCCTTGTCTCACTCAGGTTCCTGTGTGTATAAAAATATATATAATAGCACTATTTGCTTCCCATATGTTTCCTAGGGAGGTGTGTTATCAAAGGCATGTGAGCAGCCTGACTTTTGTTTAAAATGCAGGCTTTGCAACAACAGAGGACAAGCTTTCGGATGTAAAAGCACCCAGTGGAGAAGATTCAGGTTCAAAAGGCAGAGCTGGACACATGGCATCCCTGCAAGGGCCTCACACAAACCTCCTCTGCTGCCACATCCCCTTCCAGTTTGCTCTGTCCAGACGTGGGTCAGGATGCAAGCGGCAGCCCAGCCCTCTCTGCTGCCTGCTTTTAGTGTGTCCACGTCTCTCTGGATGCAAAGCCTCAAGCTGGGAAGTCCTAATAATGTTCTGCTCTCTCTTCACATGGTGATTTCGTGTGACTCACAATTAATGCCAGTGAAAGCTTTATTTAGTAAGATAGTTAATGGCAGCTGAAGCTCCACAGAGGCTTAACACGGGTGTGCTCCAAGGCACCAACTTCAACTGCACACATGGTGCCTGTGGCTACCCCAGGGGCAAAGTGGAGAAAGGACAAGGACTTCTCCAAGGACATGGACTTGATCTGTCCCAGGGGCTGGAGCTGAACTCCAGCCCAGCTCACCAAATCCAAGCGCCTCTGGCTAAATAAAAGTCAAATCTTTTTCTTGTACATAAATACACCAGGAATTACGCTTACTACTCCAGGGCTGTGCTGATGCTAACACAGAGGAGCCAGGTCACACCTTTCTGCTTCTTCTGCTCATTCCTTGTTTCCAACAGCACTGGATACACAAACATTTCTACTTTCTCTGTCAGATCAATTTTCCCTTTGCTAAAAAAGATTGTATTAAAATTATAAGGCTATTTATGGAAGGCTTAGTCACAAATAAGGTTGGGGGTTTTTTATTCCCTGTGCTAAACAATTTTTTTATTCCCTATGTCAAACAAATCAAGTGAATAGTATCGTCTTAAGCTATATGCTCCGTGTTACCTTCAGAGTTAGACAAAATGTAAGCCTGTGTATGCTTTCCAAAGGCTTTATTTCACAAACAACAAAAAAGAGGAATAGTCATAGGAAAATTACAAACCGTTTGGCACTAAGGAAATTATGAATGCAATTTCCTGAGCTCGGTCCGCTGAAGGAGCTGCAGTAAATAGCTGTCAGGCAGCTTTCTCTACCAAAAGATTTCAGACGTGATACCCGGCTGTGAAGGAGATTTTGTGTGCTGGACTTTTGTTCTCCTTCCAGTTCAGATGGGATTTTTCAACTGATATAGTTCTGCTGGCATGAAGGAAAGACGGGTTTGTTTTCTTAGGTTTAAACCAAGTTTTCTGGGATTCATCTCCTAGGCGAAAATGAGAGAGCTCATTTCTTTGCTGAATTCTGCTGAAAAAAAAGTGATTTAAAGATGCTTTGAAGTCAGAACTCAAAGACACCCAAGAGAAAGACCTCAGGTATGTGCATGGATATAGAGAAGTTCTCTTCCTGCCACTTCCAAATTGAAATAAATATCTTCAGTAAAAACAGTTTGTGATTTTCTTCCCCCTCAGCAGCTCAAGTGAAGGCTGGGAACAGAAGAAAGAATTGAACCAACAGCAAGGAAAAATATTTGACATTAAAGAGTGTGGATCTGAAGAACAACATGAGAGCTATGAGGAGGCTGTTTAGATTTTGATGAAGGAGCCTCTCTCAGGAGAGCACCACACTACAGGGAAGGGTGACAGAGTCGTTCCCCAAGAGGAGAAGGGCTCAGGGTGCTTGTGCAGTCACCTCCCACCTCCCTCACACACACCTGAGCTGGTCAGTGGGAAATCCTGTCAGGCTGACTTTTGGGGCCCATCAGTGCTTTGTGTCCCCCTTCTCAGCACAGCTGCCTGGGTGAAGGTGCTGGGTGGGTGCAGTGGGTGCTGCTGTGATGTGGCACCACAGCCAGAACCGCATCTCCCCACCGCCCGGTGCCCTGGGTGCTGCCAGACGGGCCCCGATGCCTGGAGAAGAGCCACAGCAAAGCCTCTGCTTCCCTTCAGAGAGGTTCCTGCCCCTCGAGCAACCCTGCCAGTGTCCTTGGCAACTCAGAGCCACAAACACCAAGTGGTAGGAGCCAGGAGGGACCGGCCAAGCACGAAACCTGGTAACTGGGCTATAAATATTTGCCCGCCACGCCTCGGCTTTGCTCATTCTGCTGCAGCAGGAGCACGGCCAGACACACAAGTCCAGGTATTAACTGTCCTGCTTGCTGTGCTCCAGGGCTTTCAGCCGGACCATAATCCCCACCATCAAAGTGTCCTGGGGCAGATCCACTACTGGGAAGTGGGAAGGCCAGGGGATGCTCGTCTTCCCAGCCCAAGGTGCCAATGCATCCTGCTCTATCTGCAGCCCTGGCTTTGCCACCACCCCCAGCTCAGCAGAGCCTCACAGCCCAGCCAGCTCCGTGCTGCTGCAAACACAACTGCTCCAAAGCACCTGGGCACGACTGCCTGACCCCCAGCTGGGCTCTTCTCCTCAGAGCAATGAAATTCAGTCTTGTGAGCATGGCTGAGGCCTAATGCTGGCTATGGAATCTCAAATTAAGTATCTGTAAAGCCAGGATGATCCATTTTTTCCAGGAATTTTTTTACCCAACCCCTACACCCTTGTCACGAGTGCCATCAGTCTATTATCAGCTCTGTCATCTGAGCACAGGCAGATTGCAGCTGAAGCAACAAGTTGCTGATGGGAGCTGAGTTTAGGCATTTAACTGTGCCAAATGGCGCTGGCCTCTCTCTAGTGGGACAATAGCATCCAGCCCTTTACGGCATCTGACCCAGAGCTAAGGCATTTTATCAACAGCAAGTATCTCAGCAACAAAGCTCCAGCTGGTGAACCAGCCCATGCAGAGCAGAAAAGGAGTCACGAGGGAAATTCATTTGCCTTTTGTAACAGTGTGGGCATTCTCATGCAAGCAGCGGACACAGCTGTGAAGTCCCAGGGTGGAGAACACAGCCCAGACATACTCTGTGCCTTTGCAGTGTTGTATCACTTGACCTGCCTCATCAGATGGATCCTTCAGTTTGCACCTTGGAAAACGGACACTGATGCAAATAGTTACCTCAGGCCACTCAGCCAGACACGATTTAGTGAAATAGCTTTAGAGCATTTGTGCCTATTCCAAAGATAAAAAATATGTCTGAGTATCTGGTGAAGGGAAGAAGTTTGTGTTAAATCTGGCCCTTCTGTCTGATTCTGATAGAATCATAGAACCATAGAATCGTTACGGTTGGAAAGGACCTCTGGGATCATCAAGTCCAACCTTCCTTCCAACATCTCCCTGACCATTAAACCATAGCCTCAAGTGCTACATCTACTCGTTTTTTGAACACCTCCAGGGATGGTGACTCTACTACCTCCTTGGGCAGCCTGTTCCAGTGCCTGACCACTCTCTCAGTAAAGAACTTCTTCCTAATATCCAATCTAAACCTTCCCTGACACAACTTGAGGCCATTTCCTCTTGTACTATCATTAGTAATTTGGGAGAAGAGACCAACACCAGCCTCACTACAACCTCCTTTTAGGTAGTTGTAGAGAGCAATGAGGTCTCCTCTCAGCCTCCTCTTCTCTAGACTAAACAGCCCCGGTTCCCTCAGTCACTCTTCATNCTAAGCCATGAGCCACCAGCTTCTCCAGCAGAATGCTGTGAGGAACAGTGTCAAAAGCCTTACTGAAGTCCAGGTAGACAACATCCACCGCTTTTCCCTCATCCACTAGGCGGGTCACCTGATCATAGAAGGAGATCAGGTTGGTTAAACAGGACCTGCCCTTCATGAACCCACCTTGGGTGGGCCTGATCCCCCTTTTGTGCTGCACTTGCCACATGATCACCCCCAAGATGAATTGTTCCGTCATCTTTCCTGGTACCGAGGTCAGGCTGACAGGCCTGGAGTTCCCCGGTTCCTCCTTCCTGCCCTTCTCGTAGACGGATGTCACATTGGCAAGTCTCCAGTCGCCTGGGACCTCTCCTGTTAACCAAGACTGCTGGTAAATGACAGAGAGAGGCTTGACAAGTTCCTCTGCCAGCTCCCTCAGCACTCTCAGGTGGATCTCATCCGACCCCATAGACTTACAGGTGTCCAATTGGCCTAGCAGGCCATTCATTACTATTTCCTGGATTATGAGGGGATTGTTCTGATCTCCACCCCTATCTTCCAGCTCAGGGGACCAAATACCATGAGGATAACTGGTCTGACCATTAAAGACTGAGGCAAAGAAGGCATTAAGTACCTCAGCCTTTTCCTCATCCTTGGTAATGATGTTCCCCCTCACATCCAATAAAGGATGGAGATTCTCCTTGGACATTTGCAATTCTCTCTTATTACAGATCTCAAAAGCTTCAGAAGCTGGGAGAAGTCACACAACATATCCAAAAGCACCAGTGATTAATATTAAATGCCTGTGAAAAAGGAAAAGCAAGAAATGCTGCATCTGCTGTTCCCCTTGTACCCCTGGGAGTTTTAGGAGTGAGCTGTCTCACACAACAGCAGATTTTGCCTCCCATCATCAAAGAGTGCAGAGGAGATACTTCAAGGTGCTGCAGAGAAGGAGGATGCTGTGGGGATGTGGGAGACATACTGTTCTGAGCTCTCTTTAGGGTTATGCCCATGGAGCTGCTAAGCAGAAAAGGTGCATTTTGGTTCAGGCCAGTGCCATAGGAAGGGCCAAGGAGGTGCTGTAGAAAGGATGCACATACAGAACATGCCTGCTGTGGTCTCCCTCTGGTTGTCTGTGATTAGCCTATCCTAAAGCAGGCAAAGGGGTTGTAGCTAGCATGGGGGAGAGGAGGAGGAGGAGGTGATGGTTGTCTGTGGGTTGTAGGGCATTTACTGCTACCAGCACTGAAAAGGATGATAGCTGCTCTTGTATTTGGAGAATGAACAGAGCAGGAGCCAGCCACAGGCTGTGGACACCAGAAACAGGGAGAAGGAGGAGGGGGAAGATGTCCTTGGCAGAAGGATCAGGCAGAATTCAGGTCCCTTACAAAGAGGTCTCAGGGGTAGCTGCTGGGTACCTGTGTCTCTTGGCTGTAGTTTTGTGTTGCTTATAGGAGGAGGAAGGGCAAGAGAAAATACTCCTGCTGCTGTCTCAGCCCAGGCACATTTACATTGCAAAAGGCTTTGATGCTCAGAGGTTGGTATTTTCCTATTCACAAAGCATCCTTTGCACCGTGGTGCCTCCCCAGCTCCCAAAGGCAGTGACCATGTGGGCTGGCTGGAAGAACTAACCTTGCTGCTGCAGGTAGGAGAGCTGGCATGCTGCATAAAGCTGACAGCTTTGATTTACACACTTTTTATCTTTGTCAGCATTCCTGGGAGCTTGTGCATGCAGAAAAGGGATGAATGTTCACACATACCCTTAAAAGTAGCTATGACCACACTATTCTGCGAAACACGCAGGGTTAGGAGATTGCAACCATATATGGGCTCCTTGGGGCTGGAACATTGCTGGCACCCCTCGGAGGAGGACAGCTGGTGGAATTTCCTATGAAAGGCCAATTAATAAAGGCCAAATCCTTTTGTATATACGCATGTCTAAATATTGGACAACAAAGTCAAGGCTCTGCTACCCCAGAGTCCTGAACCTTACAGAGTCTCCTGCAGTCATTCAGGGATCTTGTAGCCTCTGACCAAGGCTCCAAGTGCTCAGCATGGACTGCAAGAGCTGGAATAAGGAAAAGCATTGAGATGGGCCATTCAAGGGCTGCATGTCCCAAAGTAAAATGCTTCAGAGCCCCTGGTTCCCAAACTCTGTTCTGAGAGCAGACCTTTGCATATCTTTGGTACCATCCTGCAACACCAAGTAGGGATAGGCTGGAATTCTGCTTTCCCCAGCCTTGGGCTCTCCAACCACAGTCTCACCCCTGACATCTCACCTCTGCAGCAGCCAACCCACCAAGATTTTTCCTTGTTTCACATCAGTTTGTCCAAGGGCCAGGAGCCTTCAGGGGCATCAGACCCACTGCATCACTGTGCAACTCTCCTTTAGCCATGGCAGAGAGACCAAGGTGCTGGGAGCCAGCCTGTCCCCTGTGCTGCTTCTGCATTTCCCTTTTACTTGCCTCATCTTCCAATTATTCTCCAGTCAACAGACACATGTGGCCAAAATATTTTTTGCAATTTAGTATCAGAAGAATACATTTTGGGCTCACTAGCATCCGACAGACATTTCCACCCCCACCTCCTCTCTTAACCTCACCAAGATATTTCCTCCATAATACTCCCCACAACTGGTGACAAACATTGCTTTGGGGCTGTGAGGAGCAGGAGATAAGCAGAGAGAAAGGTCCTCTTAAAACAGTGGAAACAGGCATCATGAGCACAAATTGGCTGCAGATCACAGCAACTTCTAGTGCAGGTGATGCCCTACCTGTGAGAGCTGGGGAGTCTGGAAGGAGATGCACCATGGAGGAAGCTGTCCTTGCAGGCTTGATGCTGTGTGGGGGTTTGAACCAGCTCTGACACTTGTCAGCAGCTCCAGCAAGGCCTGCAGATCATCTCTGCGGGGCTAAAACTGATTCTGCAACCTGCTTGTGACCACAGCAGCTGGCCTTAGAGAGGAAAGCAAGATGCAGGGCAGATGGACAGTTTCCAGGCACAAGGTCACCTCACCTGTGTCCAGACTCCTGGATGTGGTTGCTTCTGCAAAAGGGTTCAGGAAGTAAAAGCAGCTGGTGTTGCAATAGGGTCTCTTCCCCTTTCAGCAGATAATGCTTGAGATGGATGGTGCACAAGGCTGGTGAGGGTCTCTGGAGCAGGGCTGCTGCCTGGACCTGCAGGGACACAGCAGTGATGGACAGTTACTGTCCTTTCCAATATTGCCATCTAGAGGACCCAGCAAGGACAAAAGCTCCTTGCAGGTCATGATGAGACAAAGAAGAAGAAACAAAAGCTTGTTTGTTTTTTTTATTTTACCTTGGATAACTGCTTCCCCAGCACGAGATGGAGATGGACAGCCAAGTGTGCAGGGCTGCCTGTGCCTTGGATGTGGGAATGCAGGATTGCTCTAAAAACAGCCCTGTGGGTTGCCCAGCTTTGGCCCACTTCCCAGTGCTTTACTGATTCCCAAGCGAACATGGCCAGGTGATAGGATAGCTTGATTGAAAGCTGTTCCTCATCAGCTCACACTGAACTGAACTAGTGAAACGGGGACTATTCAGCGAGTGGCAGCTCTACACAGCTCCCTGCGGTGCAAGGCCCCCTCCCCAGACTATGCAGGGATCTGCCTCATCCTTTCCTCTTGGGTCTCTGAACAGCACCTCTCCAAAATCCATTTGCATGGCTGAAAGGACACACCAGTTCATGGCCCAGGAGCTTGTCCCCATGGATGCCACTGGCACTGGGGAGGGTGGACGCCGCCGGCCTCGGCTGCATTTTAGGCACTGGAGATAGTGCTCACCAATGGTGAGCCCAAGGGCCCGAATCATACCTTATTTCAACAAAGCAATTCATTTGTAAAGGGTGTGCTGCACTTGTTTAGAGGGTTTGTGTGGGCAAAGAGCTGCCAAAAGGCATTTGTTCAATTGCTGAACTACCTCCTTGTTTGTTTTAGTTACGTGCCCGAGTAGGACCCAAGCCTGGGCTGGACAGCATGTGGCCAACAGGATTAGTGGTGTTTATTCTGTCTGTCAGGATTTTGAGGTGTGAGAGAGCATGGTGGAATTAGCATCATTTCATAGCAAGAAAATACACACCATTGCCTCCTCTCCTGCTCCTGTGACTTCCAGTAGCACAGAGCACCCAAGACCAGCTGGACAAGCCCTTCTCACTTGCAGACTCACGGTACATTTGTGAACCTCAGCCAATGCTCTGGCAAAGCCCAGTGTGAAAGCTCAGGCCTCACCACCCCACGTGAGAACCATGGTCACTTTGGAAAACAAACCAGCTGTCCCCTTGGCTGGCTGCTGCCACGGGTGGGAGACAAGTGTGTATACAAGGTTTCAGGGGCTATCCTCCCGCAGTGACACAGGGCTACAAAGAACGTGTTCATACTGTCCAAAAGGGGAAGCTTGTCCTTTGTGAACAAAAGCTCTCAAAAGCAGATTCCTGAAGTTTCCAAGATGCCCTCTATATTGAAGGATTGTAAAGCATTTGAACAACAAACCTCTTCAGCAGCTCTGACAGCACATAGCACCAAAAAAACAGTACAGAGGGCAGAACTGCCTCCAAAGGATGGCAGAGCACCTACCATGAGCCCAACTGCAAATTCAACAGAAACACAGGACATGAAACCCCACTAAAGCTCAGGAGCCTCAATTTTGCAAACACCCTTTGGCAACGCCTCTCATGCAGGTCCACCCACCACCCCAGGGCATGTGAGTAGCTACCCCAGCTGGGTTTTCCTGCTCCTGGAGGAGCCTGGGAGCTGCAGGGCTTTTAGCAGACATCAGTGCCTGTTCCTGCAAGGGAGGACAGCCTCAGGGCTGGGCTGTGTCCCAGGAGCTGGGGTGAAGGCAGGAGCGTGCTCCCCAGCCCAACCATCCTCCAGCCCACGGGGTTCACCATCTGCATCCGCGGCTCCTGCCTTACCCGTTGGCCAAAGGCCATGAACAAACTGGTCTGAGAAGGTCAAGTGGCGTGTCGTCACGTTGCTACAGATTTATTTCCGTGTGAATTAATGAAACGGTACACACAATTCCAGAGGGAAGAAAAAAATAATCTTTTTATAGGCCCGTAATCCTTCTTTCACAGTACAACGCAACAGTAAAGGATTTAGTCAGTGTAAACAGAAGGCCCAATAGTGATCCTCAGCTATCACGGATCAGCTGCACAAACACCACAACTACAGAGTTAATGCCATTACCACACAAATTGACAGTACCAGTACAAATCATAACTTTACCTACAATGCTTTTTCATGTGCAAAAACCATGAAAATTCAATTTACAGAAGAAGGGCGCCTTCTCTAAATCTTCCTGGGGGCTGTAAACTGCCTCCTCAGGGCTGTCTTAACTATTTGGCAAAAGATCTCAGGGCCTGATTCTCCAAGGTACCCTTAATTTACCTGCAGCACGTGAGCCATCGGGGCTCTGCTTCTGAAAACCAGGCACTCGTGTATCCACTGCTGGACAAAGGAAATAATCAGCTGAGGATTAATATGAGTCATGTATTAAATCACTCCTGAATTTCAGCTTAGATTCATTCATTCACCAGGACTATTCATAACAGTCCTGGTTATATTATGTACAGATGGTAAGAGTTCATAGGTAACCCATAAAATCATTTGTTAACCATTTGTTTTCTTTAGTGTACTAACTGAACTGTTGTTGGCGCAGAAAGCCAAAGCTTATGGTAACGTGTGGGCAAGCTTGAAGAGAGAGGATAAATCGTTGAAGTGGAAGGGTCAGAGAAGGAGAGGAAAGCTACCAAGGCTACAGCAAAACCTTACGCTGTGGCCACCTCAGAGCGTTTGGCTGCAAATCTGCACCTCAGCTGGGGACTGCCTGGAGGAGCCTGCTGATGGACCACGGGCTTGAGGAGGAGCAGAACCATCCTGCACCTCCGGCTGCACCATCTTTGTAAATTGAATCCATAGTCAGATTATACAGGAAAAAACAAGAGGTGGTTATTTATCATACCTCTTTGAAAAGGCAGAACAAACAAAATACAGGATGTAGAAGTGATGCAGTAAACCTAAAGTCGACAGGTACCTACTTTCTTTTTTTTTTTTTCTTTTTTTTTTTGTTTGGTTTTTTTTTAAACACATGAAGTTAAGTTACAGACATCATATAAAATGCACACTTTATGGAAATCCTGCATAGCAGGAAACAAAGAGGCTAGCACTAATCCAACAGTTAACAGCGAGACCGACACTTACCGGTGCGAGGAAGATGCCCCATCGAAACAAACAGAGCATTACCCCCTTCTGCAGGGGGCTATGGCAACACTCAGACATTTTGTTCAGGAGGAAAAAGAAAGCATTTTCTTGGGGATAAACTGCCAAAATAATTCGTTTCACATCTGTAAATTTAAGGCAATGTTACTTATACCTGAGAAAATGAAACTAAAAAAAAGATAAGTGTAAATTTCTTTTCTCAACTATACATATACACTCAAAATTTCAGTGTTTGCTGTCTCCTCCGACTCTCAGGTGGTGCTGGGGGAAACAGCTGTGGGGACACTGCTCTGAGGTCTCAGGGTTAGATCCTGAGTTTGTTCCAAGGAAAGTTAATGGGAGCTGTGAGTGCTCAGACTCACTCAGCTCTTTTTCATATATTCTCTTTTTAAACACCTCTGTTTAAGCCCCCTGGAGAGGGTTAGCTCCAGAACGGGCCCGTAGTGCACCGGTAACCCTGAAAGGTTTGTATAGCAAAACTGCAGCTAAAATAGACAATAGAACTACGTACAGTAAATTTCTGTGATTCCCCCTTGTCAGGAGAAAAAGAAGGATGTCAGGGTTAACAACTTCACTGCACTTTTAGCCATTCCTGTAACTACAGAGTAAATCCTTTAACACTAGTGTAAAATCGCAAATTGTTCTGTGCTCTTCTTTGGAAAATAAAAATTAAAAAATAAAAATCAACTCGCAAACATTTCTCATTAAATGGTAAGAGACATGGAAGAGATGGGGATTACAGACACAGCATGCTAAGGAGTCATTAAACAAAGTGCAATGATTTCTGACTATACAGGAGGACGGACGGACAACTCCCCTTGAGTACCACCCAGATGGGACCTCTGGAGAGGTCCGGAGGTACCGGGTCAATCTGTAAAGCTTGTGCTGGAGGCTGCCTGGGCTCCAGGCCCCCTGTGGTTCTGACACCTTGGCTACATCTGGGACTGCAGGAGAAGAGATTCAGTGCACAGAGACACGATCACTTCCCAAAGGTGAAATTTAGTTGCCAAATGAGAATTTGATGGCTGCTTCTAGAAAGCTCCTTGAGACACCACTGAAAGATGGACTCAGCCCTAAAATCTGTGCGCGCCTGGTGTGGTTTCTGTGGGGTCACCTCCTCCTAAACGTTACTACAGACACAAACCATCCCTCCCTCCTGCTCCCATCCGAGCAGCCAGACACCTGCAGCCCTTGCAGTGAGCTTTGGCTGGTGCCTGCTAGAGCAGGGCTTGGGCAGAGGGTCACTAAAGAAGAAACCTCCATGTCCCACCTCAGGTTCCCACAAAGCACACAAGTTTATCACCAGCTGCTGCCTGGCAAGAGGGTCTGTGGGCAGACTTTCCACTGATATTTCAAACGTGACTATCCAAAGATCAGAGACAAACAAAAAAAGAAAACAACAAAAAACATCCAACATTCCTCATCTGAATGGAAAGCGATTTCCACTGCTCGCCAGCACCTCCCTGCCCTCCTGTCCCAGGCTCAAAGGACGAGCAGGGAGTCAGCTCCTTACCCCACTGGGAACTAAACCCTTCGCCAAATCACACATTAAAGAAGCTCACTGTGTGCAAAAGACTCTTACGCTAAAACAGTTCCACCCTACACAGTGCAGTCAACACAGTTTTTAACTTAAATTTGCAGCTTGTCCTTTACAAGTGCTTGGCAGAGAATATTTATATTCTTCTGACACCATATAAATAATATTTATACAGCTTAGACATTTTGAGACATGCATTAGACTTTAGGTAGTACATATTTCTTGATCATATATGCAAATATTACTGTCAATTAAACCGAGCAACCTTATGCTTGACCATGTCTTGTGTTCTCCAGGACGTTTGAGGGTGGCTCCGAATCGTCCATGGGGAGGACCAGGCGCGTTCCCCGGATTACGAGTTCATGGTCCCCAAAAGCCAGCTCCCGATCCAGCGCGTCTTCGGAGCTGTTTCCCACGAACCGCCGCGACGTGCCGCTGGATGCCACCGAGTCGGTGTTGACAGTGGAGTCCCCGTAGGTCAGACTGATGTCCCCATCGTTCAAAATGAGGTCAGAGTCATCGTCCTTCAGCTGCTCTTGATTCTGGGCAACAAAGAGGAGGGAAGTGCTGTTTAACTCCTCCTGAACAGCTGTGCTTGGAATCGCACGGTGAACGAGCAGGTAGAGGCACCGAATCACAGACTCTCCTGCACCATGACCATAACCAGACGTGCCACACACACACCTCTGAGCCCAGGAGACATGCAAAACACACTGACTTCTCTGCAGACTGCCTAAAAGGTCTCTCGGCTCTTCTTTCATGTCTTATGAGGAGCCACTGAGGGAACTGGGACTGTTTAGTCTGGAGAAGAGAAGGCTCAGGGAAGACTTTACTGTTGTCTACAACTATCTGAAAGGCGGCTGTAGAGAGGTGGGTGCTGGTCTCTTCTCCCAAGTAACAAGCAATAGGATGAGAGGAAATGGGCTCAACTTGCACCACAGGAGGTTTAGACGGGATATTAGGAAAAATTTCTTTACCGAAAGAGTGGTCAGGCACTGGAACAGGCTGCCCAGGGAAGTGGTGGAGTCACCATCCCTGGAGGTGTTCAAAAAATGTGTAGACGTGACACTTCAGGACATGGTCTAGTGATCATGGAAGTGTTGGGTTGATGGTTGGACTTGATGATCTTAGAAGTCTTTTCCAACCTTAATGATTCTATGATTCTTTCTGATGCCATGGCCTGATACATGGGGAAGGCAACTTTGAGAGGACTAAAATGCCCATGACCACAGGAACTGCATCACTGACCCATCAGAGCCATCTCTGTTTTGTGCAGGGAACTTGATGCTGATACTTTGTGGGCAGGGCAAGAAACTCCCTGCCACAGAGAGCTGCTGCTGCAAGGGGCTCCTGGCCATGGCCGAGCCCTGATTGCCAAGAGCCATGCCAGCACCAGTCACCTGCAGAGCCACAGGAGGCCAAGTCTGACCAGCAAACCCAGGTCCTCAAGAGCACATATGCTCACAGGCTCTGCAGTGACAGTGGAAGGGGTCATTGCCTACAGGCTCTCCAAAGCTGCTTGTCATCTCTCTGCCCCTCCAGTCTGCTAAAACAAGGGCTCTTTACCATTTCAGGAGAAAAACAAGCTCTAGTTCAGATGATGGCCACCTTTTTGTTTGCAAGTGATGCAGCTGAAGGGGATGCAGGAACAGCTCAGCTGCAAGGCTAGAAGAAAGCAAGGGATGGAGAAATTGTGTGTCCTCCCAGCTGGGCCTGGGGAAGGACAGCTGTGACAGCTTCGTTGAGCCAGTCACTGAGGAACCACCATGAATACAGCCTAAATCCCTTCATGACCAAACAGCCAGCTGGAAAAGCAAAATGCTCACAGGAATTAGCTCATCCATCAGCCCCAGTATCTCATCTGCCCTTCAGGCTCCCAGCTCAACGCTGCAGAGCAGCATCCAAAAGCTATGTGGAAACAAACACTTCAAACTCTACCAACACTGTGACAGAAAGGACATGGATAGACTCACTTCATACGCCTGTGGACTCGTCAGGCACCGGGCAATGGGCCCACAGCACCCCGGGAGTGTGGTCGTCAGAGGAGGACCGCTGTGGGTCAGCAGGGGCTTTAGATAGCTACAGAGAAGGTTAAGGAAGAAAGAGGAATAGGACAATGTTGGTAAGTCAAAGGGTGGGATGAGGAGGCAGCAGTGAGGGACTTGGTGTCTTGAGAAAATTACAGGAAGAAAAGAAACACAAATTCCTGTAAGCATCAGGAACATGAAAGCAACCAGCTATAGTGGGACATGGGCAGACCAGGACACAGTCCTGGTAAGAAAAGGCTCAGCAACACCACTTGTGCCATCATCCCGTGCCTTGCCTGGCAACGTGCTCCTCCACTAATTCATGGCAAAGCATTTGCAAGGGAGGAGAGGCACAGATCCAGCAAAAGGGCTACAAATGAGAAGACTTCCATGTCCTTCCCGCCCGCCTGCCACAGGGATCAAGGACCCCCTGGGCTTCCAGCCTTGGAGAACCCAGCTTTGAACTGAGCTACTGCTGCATCCACAGTTAAGAACAGGTGGAAATGGTCATTTCTGGCAGCCACAGACATGAGGAGATGCAAATCAAAACCCAGCAGTGTGATGGGAACACAAACTCTGGCTCCTCTGCTGAGCAGGGAGCGAGTCACAGTCCAAGTCAATGGAGCTGCTCGAGCAGAGGGGACTTGGCACAGCACACACCAACCACCACTCAAGGATACTTGTGGTCGAAGTTGTACCACATGCGGAAGAGCCAGGCGCTTTCTGCCTTCGTGCTCCTCCTCTCGCTCTCTGGGACGCCCTGTGGGAGTGCAAAACGTTAAACAGCAGCAGGACAACGTGACACAACCCAGATCAGGACCAGGAGCCCCCACGGGGCACCAGGTTATCCCCAGGTGAAGACATTCACCCTCCCACTGTCTCTTCAGAAGAAACCTTTGGGTTGCAATAAACACAAAGACGTTCACACCATGACAAGCTGAAGGTTCTCCCAGCACCACACTCTGCATTTGGCAGTGTACAACAGCCTCAGGGAGGTGGTATCAAAGCACAGAGTGACCATTTTTCTGCTAGAGCCTTCCAGTTTCTCTGGCCCCAAGGTTTAAAGTGCCCCAGAGCCAACAGCTGCATCCAGACATCACATCTGAGAGTGACTGACAGGTCCAATCTCCATTAAATCTCGCCTGAGATTTCAGTATGCAAACAATCCTGTGTTATGGGGTCTCCTGGCTTCCTTTTAGTCAGAGAAAAAATATAAAACTGTTTGGAGGGGACTATGAATACAATTATATATTTCACAGAAATTTGGCTTTCAGATTTATGGCTCTGAGCTGCTTTTAGCATTTGACACTTTCTCTCCAGGAGGTGAACAGCCCAATAAACAGCTCTGAATAAAATGAACCTCCAAGGTGCAGAATCCACAGTGAAATCAAGTAGAGCTACAGCACAACTGGGCTGCAGATGCACAAGTGAGACAGCTCGGGGCTACTGGGCAGGAAAACTCCAGATGCCAGAGGGTTCCAGCATTTATGCCGGCGTGGCTGGTGGTTCCTGGGCTGCCACAGAACTTCCTGTAGGAAACTGGGGGCAAAAGAAGGGTTGAAGGTATCTGTGGGTAAAAGTGGGATAGAAGATGCTACATAAAATGGGCCAATAAATGACAATTTTGTACTGCCCTGGACGCCGGGATGAGACAGAAAGCCTCCACATCATGCACATTTGGAAACATATTTCAGACCTAGCAAGGGAGACACCAAATCTGTCACGGCTGTAATGCGGACTGACTAAACAGTCCAGCATTATTTCTGTGCCCTCCTTTCAGAGTAAAAGCAAAGCCTCATTAGAACCAGAGGGCACAGAAAAGCCCTGACTCCCACTGCCTGCATCCCCAGAGGAGCTAAACCCCTCCTGCAGCTGGAAGGGAGCACAGATGGGCATTCACAGGGGCTCAGTGTAACCCCTGTCCCAATGGACACAGATCAAACTCCTCTATGGAGGCTGCCTGGCAGCACTGCACTCACCACGTTCTCCTGATCTGCATCCACGCCAACTCTGTGGAGGAGAAAGGAGAGCAGGGTTAGCACTAGCAGTGCCAGGTGGGTACATGTCACAGTCCAGGGGGAAAGGACACAAGAGAAGACTTCGGGGGGACCTTATAGTGGCCTTCCAGTACCTGAAAAAGGCCTATAGGAAGGCAGTGGAAGAACTGATCACAAGGGTTTGTAGCTATAGGACTAGGAGTAATGGTTTTAAGCTAAGAAAGGGTAGATTTAGGTTGGATTTTGGTTGATAAGGTTGGATATTCTTTAATATGAGGGTGGTTGATCACTGGAACAGGTTGCCAGGATAGGTGGTGGAGGCCCCATCCCTGGAGACATTCAAGGTCAGGCTTGATGGGGCTCTGAGTAACCTGACCTAGGTAGAGATGTCCCTGCTTATTGTAGGGGGGTTGGACTAGATGACCTTTAGAGGTCCCTTCCAACCCAATACATTCTATGATTCCTTCTGTCTCTTAAAACCAAGCAGCTTAACACGGGAGCAGGATGATGGAGAGGACGTGCTGTGCCAGGAGAGCCCACGCACGCGGCACTCACCGGATGTTGAGGCAGGAGAGCATGGCCGTGGTACCCCCACCAAACACCCACACCGTAAAGAAGACGATGAGGAGCGTGGTGCTGAACATCATCTGCCGGGCGTAGGTGGCCGTGTCGCGGATGGCCAAGGCGAAGGCCATGGCTCCTCGCAGCCCTGCCAGGGGAGGGATGGGGTAGGAGAGGTGTTAGCCCGTGGCACAGGCGGCCAACCCCACCGCAGCCTTCCCCACCCGGGGTTTACATCGTGCTGCCCCACGTGTGGCCCTGTCCCTCAGATGGGACATCCACCACCGGAGGAGACCACAGTGATGACTCCACATCACACGCTCTGAAAGCCAGGTTATCATCACTCTTTCCCAGCCCCCTTGTCCTGCCCCATGCCGTGCCCTCAAACACAGGGGCAGGAGGAGCTCATTCCTACATCTCAAAACCAAGGCATTCACACCACCGAGCCCAAGGGAGCTCTGTTCTGCCAACCTCTCCTCCAGACACTGCCCATAAGAGATTTAGAGTTGAATAAGGAACATTTTCAGGTGCTTGGGGGTAGATGGGCCACACGGTCAGAGGCAAGGATGCAATAACATACCAGCAAACATCATCATATGCTGCAAGTTTGTTCCAATCTTATTTCTTCTCCCCAAATTCAGTAAAAATGACAGTGGGTAAATATTGGCAGCTCTTCCTAGGAAGATAGCAAGCTGTATTTGCACGTTAAGGAAATTGCTCTTCCCATGTCTACCATCACATCCCACCTCTGCACACAGAGACAATTTCTGCTGCCTGATGGAAACGCTGGGGAGCCTCAGAAATGCTGGTCCTCTGGACACAAAGGTAATAACCCAGCTCTGAGTGCTACAGCGGCGAGGGAAGACCCTGCTACTGCCCCACCAAAGTGAAGGACACACTGCGCTTCAGGAATATCACACAGAGACAAGCACAAATAAACAAGGGAAATGATGAGAGGGCAGCTTAGACGAGTGAGAGGAGAGAAAAAACTACCATTTCCCACTGTATGCTCTCCCCTGCCAGGTCCATTTTCCATCCTAAGAAATAGTTGTCCTCTGTGAAGCTCAAGTTATCACAACCCCTCTGACATTCCCCAGCACACCACACTTCATAACTGGGTTTAAGCCTTTAAGCCATGTCCCATTCCCAAAGATTATTCAGCAAAATGAAAGCAGCAGCAGTTGAGAAGGAAAAAAAATTTAAAATCTAATACTTTTTCTGTTTTCATAGCCTCTGAGATACAAGAATCACCCTTCATATTGCTTTTATCTTTGAAGCTGTGCCTTTTAATGCCAGCACCCAGATGGCAAAAGTAATCTTGGAGCGAGTGCTCAGCACAGCCTTGAATAATATGGAAAATGCTTCCAGCTTTTATGTTCTTTCCTGAACACCATGAATTTGCATAAGAGATGTATTTCATGATCTCTCTCATGAATGAGCTATTTCAGCAGTGAGTTAGCCAGTTCCTGCGGAAGAGGCACAGCACAATTTCAGTCTAACCACCCAAATGGCATTTCCCTGCACTTCACTCCCTTAGCTCACTGCAGCCCCACAAAAGCTCATCAGGGAAAGCCTGACCCCACTGCAGACCCACACGCCAGCAAAGATAATAATGTCTTATTCATCACTATGAACCTGCTTCAGTGCAGGGTGAAAATAATTCTGCATGTCTGAACTGGCTTCCCTGTGATATGAAAAAAAAATCCTTCAAAATCCTTGTTTTCCTGAGACATACCAGGCCCTGTGGCATCCGTTAGCAGAAGGGGAAATCCTTTCTCATGACATCATCCAGAGGCATCTACTGTAGCTTTAACTGTGCTATTTGACCAAGAAAAGCGCTTTCTTCAGGGTCAACAAAACGGAATAGCAGAGAAAAGAGGAAACAAACGGCTATGCCAGGCAGCCCCTATCTGCAAAGCCACTCCTGGTGCCACGCTGCCACGTGATGGAGCCTGATGCTTCAGCACCACGTTCTCATCCAACGCTGTGTCCCTGCAGCAGCTGATCCGAATGCCCACAAAAGGAGACAAGACAGGGAAGGAAAAAAAAAACCCACCAAACGGAAAAGCTGGGAGAAGAATCTCCATCTTCTTAAAATAACCAGCAAAGGCATCACTCCACAGGAGAAATCCCCTTTTAAAAACGAAGTGCGACTGGCAGAAAAAAACCCCCACACATTTGAATGAAAAACACAAACAGGAATGAGGCACCTCTCCCTTGCTTTTTTGTCGTATAAAATAGGCTCCAAAGGATACAAAAGCCCCCACCACAAAGGTAGGGTTAAAGACATGGTTCTGGAAGGTGAACAGTGCAAGCCCCATGTAGGAGAAGATGAAGTTTTCTGCCAAGAAATTCAGAAGCTCAAACAACTGAAGGAGAAAAACAAATTACAAGAGAGTTAGACACAACAGATTTAACAAGAAAAACATGTCAGCCCATCCATCAGGCAATAAATACTTCTGTAGAAGCAACCCTAGTGAAGTCCATCTGTAGAAAGACAGGTGCACCTACGCCTGGCTAGAGGGAAGGAAAAACATTGAACTTGAAATTCAGAGAGGCTGAAGGGAGCCGAGGAGCTCTCACCTGCTTAGTTCTGTGTTGGGACTCTGTAGATAGGTTGTTATAGGTATAATGGGCCTGCGTGATCCCGCAGAAGAGCACAGCCACCACACCTGGGGAGCAGAGCATCGTGTTAGACCCCTGGTGATGGAAAGGGAGCGGAGCTGCACCCCAGTACTGTAGAGGACTTAATACAATAACCCTAGAACCCAGAATAATTAAACTTCTGAAAGCAAAGGAAGAGCCCCAGCTGCAACTGATACTGGGAGAAGCAAAACCCCATAGCCCCATCACCCCTGCAGATCCCGTCCCAGACGCGGGGCTGTGCTGGAGCTTGCCTGTAAAGCCACATGCTTCGGCCAGCAGGAACGTGCTCCAGGACATCAAGAAGAACAAGCCAGTCTCCAGCAACGGGAACTCCCGAAGTTTGGTGAACTTGGTGACGTTGCAGATGGTTAAGGACAATGTGGAGAGAAACTGTAGGCTAAAACCAAAGCAAATCCAGTCGTGTACCACAGCAACACTAGACAGCATGCCCCTAAAAAGGCCACGGCACTGCCTGTCTTTAATTAGGCAAGAAATCATGAAACGCTGCATTGGGTGAGATGCAGCACAGCAAACGTATGGGAAAAAACCCAACAAAAAGGATATTAAAGCTGTCACAACTCCAGTAGCTGCTCCCATTGCAAAAGATCCACTGAATATCCCCAGGAAAATCCCGATGGACTTGAACATCGCTGTGACATCAAACGTGTGGCTGTTGTCGCCTGCCGGCTGGTACGCAACAATGGAACTGAGAGAGGGAAGGAAAGCACACACAAGAACAAAACACTCTTTAGTCTGGAAGGAGACATCTCCACAGTGCTATGTGAGCTTTGCAAAGTGCTCAGCCTGAGAAATCAGGGAGACAAAACCCAAGCCCCACACTGCAATCCCTCCCCATTCCGGGGAGTTTGGGATCCCCTTCACTCTCAGCTGGCTCTCTACAGCTCAGCCACCCCTCCCTAGACACAGCTCTGCACTTGCTCCTTCTAGACATGAGAAAGCATCAGATCAAAGCCCGTCTCTTGCATGATCTCCTGCAAATACATTTGCAAGGCAACACTCCATCATTTAGGATGCTATTCTGGGGGTTTGGCACCAGCTCTCTATAAAGTCAGGCACTCTGGGACCACAAAGCATTCAAGTGGGAAGCCCACATTTCTCCGTCGACTCCACAGAGGCAGCTGATCTCAATATCCCCTGAAGAACTGTAAGTTATGCTGGGTTACTGTATTTAACGTGCACTACATTATTCTCCACTGCTCCGAGTTCTGAAGTGAAATATCGCAGGGTAGCAAATGACACAGAGCCAGTTCACTACAGCACCACTATGATCTTCATCCACCAAACTCCAACAGACCTTTGTGATGAGATGGCAATCAGCCTGCTGTGCTGATCCCACCTCTGAATCTGCTCCCTCCTAATTCCTGATGAGCTGAGCCTTGCACCAGCCATTCCACTGCTTTACCTGGACACTCTGAGATACAGGGGTCCTCTATCCATCTCCTAAATCCCTTTTAATATTGACTCCTTACACCACTTTCTTTGATGTAAACTTACTGAAAACATTAACTTCCTAGTTAGCAATCCCTTGGCTGGCTCTGCTTAAAGTCTTGGATGTGAACTTTAGACAGTTGCTGTTTAACCTCCCGAGATAGGCTGGAGTGGAAGCTACTGCCTCACGCACACACCCTGCAGCTTTCTCCCCTAACTACACACCGACATTTTTCTGCACACAAAGGACAATCCTCCCCTTTCCAACATGTCACAGGTCATTTCCCTTGCTAAACTTCCTTGCTTTTAACACATTTCACTTTTCTGCATTGTCTTTTACACTGCAAGCTGCAGATTTCTCCTTGTGATTTGATTTCTTTCGTCAAACCCATCCTCTACTTCCCATTTACCAATCTGCTCTTATTTGGGGGTATTGGTTTGTTTTGTTTAAATCCAGACTGGTTTTGTTTCCCCTCCAATAACCAACCGTTTGTACGTTGGGTTTGTGGTTTAACCTCTTACAGTTTTCCTTCTCATTTTGCTTTTGTCATTGCTAGTAAGATGTTACCATCAGCTGCACTCTGTGTGCTTTATTTCCTCTGTCCCTGCCCACAGGGCTTCCTGTGGCATTTAACTCCTCTGAAACTTCCCTTCAGGAGAAGCAAGTAGAGACTCTGTGGTCTCCACTTACCCCCCTGCTCCTGAACCACAGCCCCAGCACCTCACTCCACACCAGCTTTTGGTTCTGGGTTCAATTCCTCTTCATCCTGCAAACAGTTCCCTGTCGCCAAGCCAGGCCAGGCCAGGCTAGCAGGAGGCACAAACAGAAAGGCATGGATCCTGCTCCCCAACCACAGGAACAGACATTTCTCCAGGACTGAAAGCAGGGAGGAGAGAAGCCTCGGGGACACCCAGCTCCCAGCAGAAACTGCAGAGAAGTCCCAGCTCCTCATCCTCCCCTGGCACGGGGACAGTGCCTGCAGCACTCACTTTCACCATGCTCAAGGGACAGCATTTTTGGGGGCAATCACCACAGTTGCCATCTCATCTTCACCCCTGGGATGAGGTGGGACCCACTACTGGCTGTCACCCAGGCAGCAGCTCCTCCATCAACACAGCCTGCCTACCAGAAACCACCCAATTCCCCACCTTCCCAACTCACTCCTGCACCTCCTATCTGGGGAGTAGGTCTCCTGCTCCCACGGTTCCCCCACTTACATCTCTGCTGCAGAAGAGGCAAATGTCAAACTAAACTTAGAAAAGGGGAACAATAAATAGGAGCTCTGGACTGCTCTTGGAGCTGCTCTCCTCCTTGGAGCAAGAGGCCTTCACCTCCTCCTTGCATCCAAGAGGTGGTTGTGTCCAGGTGATTTGAGGCTGTCCTTGAGGTACTTGCACCAACCAATACCCATCAGGCTGACCAGAGCTGCCTTACACTGCTTATGGTGACCATGAAGACAAAGACCACAGCAAGCTTGGATATGGGTTAACTGCCGAGAAGCCCTTGAGAAGTCACTCTGCTGCTGTGCTGATCTGCACAAAAGCCTCGCAGCAAATTCCTGCTGACTGCAGCTCGGAGCTGCTGTTTTGGTGCAAATTATCTTAGTTCTGGAAGTGGGGTGGATTGAACTCAGCTCGAGGAAAGAGGAAGGTGGGAAATCAGAGCAACAGCTACAAAGCTGGGACTGAAACAGCACGAGAGGCAAATCACCACACACGGTGCAGTCATCTACGTGTGCAGAGATCCACTACAAATGTCATCACCTTGATGCTCAACACATCCAGACCCCGTCTCCTCCCCACTCAGGATCAGTCCTTAACCACGAGCTGGCTGTGCAGCATTTACACTCACACCAGTGGTGACACATCCAGCAGAAAAGCCAGAGCGAGTGACACAAACAGTTCCAGAAACCCCAACAGAAACATCCAATTTGGTAAATACAACTCCTGCGGGTGGCAACAGGCAGCTCTCCATATGTTCTTGCTGCCTCCACCTCAGGAAAACCCACACAACCAGCAGGCCAGGGCGACAAGTATTCCAAAAATATTTTCTGCATTAGTCTTAGCTATACATTAACCTGTCACCATTGCAGATATTATATATTTCCAAACAAATTCCCATGATGACAACACAGTGAAAACGCAGATAAAATACGTCCTACATGCAGAGGACATAAAATATTAAAGAATATAAAACATTTTTTAGAAAGCCAGCAAGCTTCCCATGCATTCAGTATTAACTCCAGCTGTAAGAAATATGATTTTCTTGATGCACAGAAAGTGTGGAGAGAAAGGAAACAGCTGCTTTACCAACTATTTCCACCTCAACAAAAGCAGGTATTTGTGGACAGGAAGGAAGGCAGATAGGAGCAGAGCCATCAGCAAGGGGTTTCAGTGAGATCCTGTGGCTGAAAAGCAGACATGGTGCTTTCCCCATCTCAGAGGGACATAAAAACTTCCTTCTGGCTGGGTCAACTGGACATAAAAGCAAAATGAAACCATCCATCACGCAGGGGGAAGTTGTAAGGACAACCCGCAATCCCCAGCTGTGGTCTGCAATGGGGAGATGCATCAGGAGGTCACTACAGCTTTTGGGGACATTCAATATAGAAATCTGCTCTTGCAAACGCCGGTGCTCCTACGCTACAGGAGCACGGCCGAGCGGCTCCCCCCAGCACCTGACATGTAACATACATAACAATTAAAAATAAAAACAGAACACACTTACGAAGACAGCACTATGGCAACGGCATCATTGAGGACGCTTTCGCCAAAGAGAAGGGCATACAGCTCAACATCAACCTGGAGCTCATGGAATATGGCAAGAACAGTCACTGACGAATAGAAAAATAGAGAGACAGTCAAAAAGGTGCCGTTATTTTGGTGCAAGCAAAGACAAAAAGCCCTTTATTAGAAAGCTGCCTTCCTGTGCATCTATGCCACTCTGCTGTGATGGTGCCAGCTGCCCCCATGCTCCTTTGATAGTCTTCCTTCTGCCTTTGCAGATCTGGATTTGCTTTATCATTTCCTTCCTCCTCCTTGTAGTAAAACACATCCTGGGGATTAGGTCTACTGAGTCTTTAGTGGGCACACATGAGCAAATTCCACTCTGAGCTTCCTGAGGGTCTGAGCTCACGGCTGGACCACAGCACCATGCTAACATGAGCCACCCAGCTCTTGGGATGCCATTAGCTCAGAGCATCAGGCAGAGCCTTCCACCAGTTGCAGAAGGCCAGGAGGACACAGGCTTGCCCAGGACAATGGCTGTCTTTTCCTTCCACCCCTGATAGTCCAAGAGAAATCCTCAGATTCAACACTGGTTGACACACTGGAAGTGCCAGCACTGATGTGTTCACATATCAGCACTAGCTGGGAAAAGTCAGGCGTTGGCTCAATGCCCACGTTGGGGTTTCTTGTAATTTACAGCCACGTGGCAGAGATCAGAGAACCCTCAAGCCCTTCCACAAATCAGCAGCTCCAAGAAGAAAATAAAAACGCAGCAGATTTTGCGTGTTGGCCTTGCAAAAACTTCACACCATCTAAAGCAAGCAAGAGGTAACACATGGTGCACCATGCACAGCTCAGGCTGCTGCAGAGAACTGAGCTAATTCCAATCAACTTCTCTGAAAGTCCTTTAAAACAGCACTCCAGGACTCCTCTGTGCACAACGAAGGGGCTTTAACCCATTTATACACAGGGAAACACTCCAATTTCACCTGTGAAATCTCCTTGTTCTTATTTCAGAGCCTGAAGAAGGGACACAAGGCTGACAGCTCATTGCAGTTTTTCTAAGCATGACTTCTACCTACAGCCCTTGCCTGGCCTCTGCCCATCTGCCATCAGATCTACCATGCCACCATCACGTCTGGGAGGTGCCCCCCGCTTTGCAAACGTGTCCCCTTCTCAATGTTGACCCCCTGAATAAGTAATGGGGAGGATGCTCAACCTCACAGCCACACAGGAACAGCTCCCTGATAAAGGAACCAGTGACCTCAACACATGCCCACCCAAGACACGCTCAAAGAAGCTGGGAAATCACTTTACCCTATTTTTTACATGTTTTTGGTTGGTTGGTTGTGTTTGTTTGTTTTTTTAATAAAAATACCAGCACTAATAGCTACACCAATACCTAGCAAATCTTAGGGAAACATAAAAAAAAATGATTAAAAACTCATGGTGAATGCACATCTCCACCTGTTCAGACAGACATGGCTACTGCCATGCTACCCTGCAGGGTATGCTCTGCAGTGTTATTCTTGCATATACACACAATACACCTCATTTTGCCTTTGAAAATAGAAATTGTTAAGAGCAGGTAAAAGTCCAAATTCATCTGGAAACAACAGCCACTGGCACTTTTTTCAAAGGGGCAGAAGACTCTGCTTATCCAGGGGTGCAATCCCTCCCTTCCAAGCAAAATTGATAATACCTGCATCTAAAAAGATCTGCCAAAGCTAGTGTAAGATCAGGAGGGGGGCAATGCTGCCACCCCCAGCCCCACCACACTGGTCTCAAACATAGTAGCCAGGCTGCAAAGGGAGAAATTCAAATCCTGTTCAGCAAAGGGCAGGAGGAAAGAGAGACCTTTCTGTGGTCCTGTGTTTTTAGGTGAAGTTGGAACATGCAAATAAACAGCTACCACGTAAAAGCAATTGTGACCTAAGTAACATCCAGTTGGGCAAGGCATGTTTTTCAGAGTTTTGATTTATAAAGTGCATCAGTAGATCAAGATGTCACTACTATCCTCAGTACTGCTCATTAAGATCAATTTTCAATTAGATTAGCACCTTCTAAAATCCCACCCAAATGGAAACGGAAGAAAATCACTGAACTAACTAAAACTATCAGCTGAACCCTCCCCACATTACACAGCTTGTTCTGCATCAGCTGTTGGCACAAGATGGCAGAGACACAGTGGACCTGATCCAAAACCCAGCAAAGTCAAGAGAGAGATTGCCTAGGACTTCACTGCACATGCAGATTCAGGGAAGCAGAGGTTTGGAAGGTATATTACATATAACTGGAAGGAAATAAAAAGGCATGGATACAAATTTGACCTGTGGGAATATCACAAATAAACTCCAAAATTCAGATGGAGGGAAATGGCAGGGGTTTCAGACTTTCTTCTGCCCTTCACAACTCACAATATATCAAAAAGTTTGTAAAATGAGGGGGGAAATAACCATCTAACATACCTGGGTCAGTGGCAGATACGATGGCACCAAAGAGGAGGCAGTCAGTGAAGTAGAAGTCTCCCCCGAGCTGCCCAGTGACTTTCATCAGGGCCACGCAGCCATACACGACAGAGCTGGTGATTAGAAGAGGCAATTACTCATCTCTACTGTGCATTAAAATGACATTCAAATGGGCTCAATTCCCCTCAGTTTGCCAGATTAACCCCTAAAGTCGGTTACGCCAGGACACCAAAGAGCTGTGCTGTGTGAGCTGAGCCTGGTGAAACCCCAGGGCTATGGTCTCAGAGGTGAGTGCTGGACCACAGACAAAAGTACCCACCACACCAGACCACAGACAGGGTGCCAGTGAGGAACTGGGACTGAAACTCCTCCACAAGCACAACATGGCTAAAGAAAAGCAGCAGCCAGGCCCATGGGCTCGTGCAGTGTTTACATGAACACATTTCAGTGGGATGACCTTGACCTGACTTTGAAATGGCTGAAACTTTCAGCTAGGAACAGATAATGCAGATGCTGAGTTTGCTTGAATGCACTGGACTCTCCAGTGGAAAACACCCTACGCCAGCCTGCGGGCTACTATTCAGAGCAGGAACCATCCAGCTCCCTCTGTGCGTGGGGATAAACACTGTGAAACACAATCCGTGCTCACCAGGCACCTGCTCCCAGCCTTTACAATCCTGCCCTCTACTCAAGTCTCACACTCCTTAGGGCTGTGCTTCCAATAACTTGAAGTTACTGACTGTTTTTTCAAGACAATCATCAGGGAAGCGTGAAACTTTCCTTGCCACGCACAGAACTCTTCTGTATGGGATGCTGAGAAAGCACTGCACAATTAGACAGCAGCCACCCTGTCCACACAGCAAAGGTTTGGACAGTAAATAGTACTATTTGCCACTGAGAGCAGTGGTAGCAGAGAGCCTGTGTGATCTTTCAGGGCTGGCCTTAGTGGCTGCAGCTCTGGGCTTTGAGCACTGCCCCCAAGCCCAGCTCAAACCCCCATGGAAAACCAGAGCACCTCCAGCTACTCACCCAATCACCAGGCAGGAGATTGCAGTGCCAAGAAAAGCGTATGCTAGGATGGATCCCAAGTTTCTGAAGAAGTGTCTCTAGAAAGAGGGAGAAAAAAAAAAATTATATTTTGCTAACAATTTATTTCAAGCCTGCACAGGCACCCACAGAGTGTTCATAGCACCTTGGACCTAGCTCAGACACCACGAGGTGGACAAGCAGGGCTGAACAGTGCCCAGTCTGGTGTAACTGCCAGACCAGTAAATGTTAAGGCAGCATTAATAAACATGAACACACGTTTTCTTGCATCCCTGTATTTAACAAGGTGCTGTCCCAAGCCTTGGGAACTGATTTCCTAACCCAGCAGCATTCCTCCTTCCTTCTCCTGCAAGCTAAACAGGATCATTTTCCTCTCCTTCCAAATCAGCATTTCAGAGAGCTACTGCTTCCTAAAACCTTCCCCCCCTCCTGTGTGTGTCGAAAGCTGGAATGGGATGGCTGGAATGGCCCAGCTGACCTCAAAAACCTCTGCACAAACCTGTGCTGAGCATGGCTGAAGTTGCTGACCCTTCCCAAGGCAGAGGGATGGATGAGACTGACCAGGGCACTCTCAGCCCTGCTTCTTACCATCCCACATGTACTGGGCAGAACCGTACCCAGCTCCACAGCCCCGGCCTGCTGAGCAAGCACTAAAGCACTCTCAAGTATTCAAAATCCTCCGGAGGCAGAGGAACTAAAAACGTGGGTGCTGTAAAGGCACGTACCCTTTTCAAGCTGTAGCCTGCATAAAATATAATTGGAGGAAGCAAAATGTTGAAAAATACTTCAGGATCAAAAGTCACCTGTTAAGAAAAAAAGAAAAATCAACAGTAAAATGGTTTGTTAAGACTCTGCAAGACAAAAACCAAACAAGAACGTCATATAAAACACATAAAGGGAAACCCTGTACCACCCCCACCAGATGAAATGCTGTTGGGTCAACACTGAGGATGTGTCTGGAGACACAGCCCAGAGTCTAAACAGCTTAAATTAAGATCAGCTGAAACAATTTCATTACATTGTCTGCAACTTATAATTTATAGCTGATCACAATCTGATCAAAGTTTAAAAGTTTAATAAATAAATCACTTAATTCAGCAAACACAGGACCCGTCCCCATGGAGGGAGTGGGGAGCATCGCTCACCTCTGCAATCACCAACTCCCTTACCTTCCTCAGCATCTCATTGTCCTGGACGTTATTGAGCTCCTGGGCACTGATTTCTCCCTTCAGGGTGTACTCGTAGAACTTCCCGCTGACGTTCACCAGCAGCGTGGCAGGACTGGTCTGCACTTGGCAGCTCAGCGTCACGTTGTTGACATCACTGGGGACGTGGATGCCATAGCGCAGGACCACGCCAACCAGGACCCCTGGGGAGGGACACACGTTGGTGAGAGGAGCCATGGCAAACTCCCGGGATGATCTCTTTGGGCATGGATGCAGCATCAGGCACGCCAGGATCCTCACCCTCTGCTCAGCTGCTGAGCACAACCACCATCCAAAGCACTGCCCAGATGGTATTAAACCATCCACATCCTCCCAGGAGCCATGCAAATGCTCCATGCTCACGCAGACTTTCTAATACCAGCCAAGGACTGGTCCTGAAGGCATTTAATTACCCAGCAATCAGTCAGATGCTCACTCTAGTGTACTAAACAGCCAACATTGAGGGCACGCTGATTTTCTTGGGGTGAGCACCCTGGCATTGCTGGCACACAGCTGGGGATATGGGCAAGGAGCTGCTCCCATGTGCCCAAACTGGGCATATTGCACCTGTAAACCTAAGAGCATCACATTTTGCCATGACAGAAATAGATTAAACCCTCCATTTTTGCAGGGGATTAAAAAAGGTAGCAAGCAACCACCACAAAAGCTTTAAGGACCATGGGCATCCTTCGTAAGACACTGCACCACCACACAGCCTTCTCCCACACCAGGGAGCTTTTGCAGCATGCAGCAGCAATACCCATTTTATAAAAAAAGGGGAAAGTTTTGCCTTCCAGGCTGACCACCTGGGTCACCTCACCCCCTGCAAGCTTCAGCTCTGCACCACGAGCAGTAGCCCCGGGACAGCCCCACCAGCCAACACTGCCTGCGGCTCAGCTGCTGCCCAGGAGTATCTCAGGAGTATCACAGGAGAACCAGGGGGTTAATTTGCAAGTCAGCAATTTATCCAGCACTTGTCATTCAAAGCTGATGAGCTGTGCTTTGAGGCCTCACATCCAGATTCACACAGCTCCTCTGGCTCACTCTCAGCCACATGGTGTGCCCTGTGCTCTCCTGGCAGAGCTTTTTGACATCTGCAGGCTGGGGAGGAGGGATGTCCCACAAGACACCTTTCCACATAGCCTTCAGCACGAAAGGGTTTGGAAACTCCTTGATTAAGACAGCACTAAGCCACCACAGAAATCCTGGATCTTAACCCCATCTCTGAACCACATATTTATGAAAAGCTTTCAGACACGTGGGAACTAAATGGAGACCGCAACACTTGGAAGGCTTCTCCATTTGCCTCCTAGGATGCTCCAGCTTCTTTACTCTTGCCTTAATTAAGACCTTGCTTTGTGCTTTCCTACAGGCAGGGCACAACCCCGACCAAAGGGAACACCAAACTCTTGCTCTGCCACCATCTCATTGGTTTCAGAAGACCATAAGACCCTGCCACATTCAGCAGCTCCTGCAGCCAGTTCCCAACCTGCTGCCTGTTTTTTGCCTCCTCTTTCCTTGACAGCAGTTTTCCAGGATATTTGCTCATTTTGCCAGTGGCCAGAAAAGACGTCCCCACCTTCCAACCCAGGGGATGCGATGCACAGCAGGGCCACCCAAGCACACCTCAGGCTATGAGCAGAGGCAGAAGAACTGGCTGCAGAGACTCACCACTGCTAACCCATCACACAGTGACACGGCTCCTCTCAGGGACAGGGCTGACAGACTCAGGAGCTGCACCCAAACCCCAGTCCCTGGTCTAACATGTCACTTCTGCAGCACAGCTGAGCTGCTCTCACCAAGCTACCGATGCTTTTAAGCCAAGCACAGTTGACCATGTGCTCACCACATGCTTTGGGCTTTGTCCTGTACTGCACCGTTGGCACTGAGTTGTCCCAACAGTAGCAGAAAAGGTGCCTCTTGGCACAACCAGGCATGGTCAGCTCCAGCAAGGAGAGCTGCTCCAGGGAGTGTCACGCTGTGCAGAGCATCTGAGAGCTGCTTTTACACCAGCATCACTAAGAGGAGACACCAAAGAGGAATCCTTTTGCTGACTTTTCTGCTAGCCTCTTTGTTCCTGTGATCTTCCAGTGCTCCAGAAATAAAAGTATGGAAATGAAGGCAAGGATGTCAAGAACATTGAGATGCCACAGCATGTATTTACACGAGCATGTGGCAGGGGGTGCCTGGCACCACAGCATCAGGACAAAACACCCAGGTTTCCTTTCATCCAGAAGATGATGACCCCCAAGGTACCATGGGAGACAACCACAACTCTTCACTGGGAGAAAGCAAGCTTCAAAGGGTTATTTACATCTGCTTATGACTATTAAGCAGCTGTAAACAGTTACAGCAAAAATTCAAATGAAAGGGAGGGAAGTCAGACTGGAGAGCTGCTCATCTACCCTCCATCCTTGCAGCTGCTCCTCCACTCCTATGGAGCAGCACCAGGTACCCCACACTCTGTAGCCCCCCAGAGCTACCTGGAATGGCTTTTAAAGTCTTTTTTTTTTTTAAGAAAATTGATTTTAGAGCTTCACACAGCAGTTAGAAAGCTCCAGCAGCAGCAGCTGCCTGCTTCTTCTCAGATGGAAACCCATCCAGCAACTCCTTAAATGCCTGGGCTCAGCACTTTGAGATGAGAGGCCCTGCAGGAGGAAGGAGGGACGGACAGACGGACGGACATTGTTGCTGGGAATTCAGAAGGGATCCTGACTCATCCACCTCCCTGCTCTTAATCCTCATCCCAAAGCAGCACTACACCCGAGAGCACCCTGCCCGTCCTCGCTGTCTCCCAGCTGCTCCCAGCCCCACATACTGGCCGTGCCCTGGCCACAGCCAAATTCCCACTCTGGCCAGGAATGGGATGAGGGAAAAGGACAGATAAACCTACAGCATCTGCCAAGACCACTGTGCTTGGGGCTCCCAAAATCAAGCATTTTATCCTGCCCGGTAACACACTGCCAGGAAGGCTCCCAGAGCTCTCCAGACTGGACTGGGGTGGGAAAAGACACCCATGTGCCAATATCTGCTGGTGGGCACCAGGTGTGAACCAGCCAGCACTGCACCAGTGGCTCCTGACACACAGACACCATCAGAGCCACTTACAGGCAAAGCTGCTGCTCTACTAAAGCCAACATTAAGATGATCCCACCACCAGCCCCTCGAGTTCAGTTGTGGATCTCTAACCAACCCTCCCTGACTGATGATGCTGACTAGAGGCACCCAGGACAAATCCAACTTGGATGCCACCAAACCCAGTCCTGGACTCAGGCTACCTGGACCAAGCCCAGGGGACTGAGAAGTGCTCCTGGTCCTGACAGTCTCTTAGGAAATGGTTCAAACTCTCTTGGCACTCAAAGGGCTGTCCAAGCAGCAACTCATGAGCTGCTCTGTCAGTATCAAGGTGCTTTTGCAGCCAAAAGTTTTAAAAATCTGAGCCCTGGGAGGGAGCAGAGCAGAGCAGAGCAGAGCAGAGGGAACCTGACACGGAGGAAGCTGCCCAACCAAAAGCTGCAAGGAGTAGAGAAGCTAAAGGCAAAGCTGGTAAATTAATTGAGTTTTTTTAATGCAAAATGCAAGGCATTACTTTCATTGCATTTCTCCCAACTTCAAAAAACAAAAAGAACAAAAGCCCATGGGCTTTTTTTTTTTTTTTAAGGTGCTGTTGAACATTTCCGAGGTAAGGTTTTAAATGGAGACTAATATATTACCATCCCAGCATTTAACTACAATGGAAGCACAGGATCCCCAGGCAAGCATTAATCTGGACACCAAAAGGAAAGAAAAATGTAGCGAGCAAGTGAAGACATCCCAAAACCAAGCAATTTAGACATACACAATCCAGGGGCCAGTGGGAACATGTACAAGGAAACTAAACTTCTAAAGCTCCTGCTACATCCACCATCAGACCCTGAGAACAACTGAAACAAAATTGGTCAATTAATCATCCCAAATGTGGAGAACCTCAGATGCGGGAACCTCATTTTAAACACTGAAATGAAGCTTAGGGGCTACTAAACTCTGATTCCCTACCACGGTGAAATGACTCCAGCCTGTGTTTAAACCCTTGAACATCAACTCTGAGCTGACAGTGTGATTTGTAAGATATAAATCCACCCAGAGCAAGACCTTGTAATTTACAGTGGAAACACCAAGGAAACTCTGATGTATTTCAGCAAGGAAAGGTGTATGAAGGTTTTATTTAACTTAATTGTTCTTTGGGGTTTTCTTAATTTGAAAAAGACAAGCTTTTACAATTTTCTTCTCTTGCCCAAATTCAGGGTCTGTTTTGCAACCTGCCTGCTGCAGCACTTCCACATTCTGGGTGGAATTCCCCAAGGCTGAAAGCACCGTGGGGGCTGAAAGCAGCACAGGGGGCCAGGGACAGCGAAGCAGAAGCGGCACCTGCTCTGCTCCCTGCAGCTTTTAAGTTGTCACCTTAAAACGCCAGCACCTCACCGCTCCTTGGGAAATGACACATCCCTTTCCTCTGGCAGCTGCCACAACCCGAGAGGCCAACGCCAAAAGCCTTGACAGCAGGGGAAAACTCGGGATTTTCTGCATGACCAGACAGGTGACGTTACTGATTTTGCCAGCAAGTCTGCAAAAGAGCAGACTGAAAAGATGCATTTTGCAGCTCAGCGGGAGACCAAAACGACCCAGGTCATCCTCTGAGAACAAGGGGAGCGCTCAGGTGGGTCAGGGAGAACAGGGGACCAGGAGGAAGAAAACTCCAGGGTTAGAAGAACAAGGTTAAGGGCAGGTTTGAAAGTATGAGAGGAACAGAAAGTCCATGTGTTGGCAAGCTCTGGGGCAGTAGAAAAAGGAAAACCTTCCGTGCTGGAAGCGCAGCTCCCATCCCAGGGAGGTGACCACCCCTGCCCCGGGCAGGAGGCCAGCAATGCCCGCACCAGCCTCAGTCATGGCTTGCAAGAATCTGAAGAGGCAGACAAGTATTTTGTGCCTCTGGGCTGACACAAGTGTCTCCACCCCTTCGTCTGGAAACACACTTCCAACTAGCTGAAAATTAAGATCACAAAAGCCAACGGCCCAAACGGGTCAAGCCACAGCCTTCAGAGCAAAGCTTTCTGCTGGGCAGGGGACTCAGCCATGGTGCTGCTCTGACCAAGCTTGGTCACACATCACCTACAACCAGCAAGGACAAGGACAGCACAGAGAAGAGACACTAATCACAGCACTCAACAAAAGGTCCTTTTCAATCCTAAACTCAAAAAAACTTGTCTAGATAAGGACCCATGGAGGCATTAATCAGTCCTCATGCACAACTCCGAGTTCTACTCTGGTTGAACTCCAAGTCATAGTAGAAAACCCAGGCAGAGCCACGCATGACATCTCCATACAATGTTTCAAGCCACTTCAGAGGCTATGTCACCCCAGTAAATCACAAGCCACCATTAAAATCCAACCAGCTACAGATTTGCTCCTCTGACACACAGCCTTGCTCTACTTCTTGTGGGAACACATGTGGGACATCTCATCAAGAGGTCCTGTTGCAGCGGGAGGAGGAACCCCAAAGGCAGGAGCTCATGCGCACAGGTCCCTGAGCAGCAGGACATAAGGCTGCTGGCCCTGTGGGTCCCTGAGCATGGCAATGGGTAAGAGCATCTCCCCAGATGGCTTCTCCACTCTTCTTGGACAGCTTCTGGAAATTCAGGCACTCTAAACATAAGGTGGAAACACAATGTCCCCAGTGTTGGGGATACAAGGCTCCTGATCAGTGCAAAGCCTGGTCTTTGCTGCTCCAAGTCCCCCCACTCCACCCTGGATCAGGTGAGTGGGACTTCCCAGAGCTCGATGACATGGTTCTGAGCCCGCTTGGCATTTAGCAACCCCTGACCCTGCCAGTTTCACTCGTGCCGCAGCCACACCTGGAAAAACCCAACCAGTTCCTCACTGCCCTCGAGAACCTTCATATCTAGGGTTGGAAAACAATCCCTGCAGCAACACCCAGGTCAGCACCGGGTGAGCCCCAGTGAGACTGGGAGGGGACGCAGCATGTCCCCCTGGATCCCCACACCCCTCCACCCACACAACGAGCCCTGTCACAGCCCCTGGGCAGGGCACGGTGCTCTGCTGGTCCCCACGGGTGATGCCACGAAGCGGGCGGCCAGGCGCCAACCCAAGCGCTCCAGTCGGCCCAGCGCTGAGCCGGGACTGGTTTGGATGGGGGTCCCAGTGCTCCAGGGCAGCACTGCCCATGGAGGGGGGGGCGTGGGGTGAGGGGTCGCGCGTGGGGTGCCGCGCCCCTCACCGTAGATCATGGCCAGGCCGGTCTCATGGAGGAAGCGGGCGCGGCGATGCTTGAAGAGCCAGATGGTGAGGATGGTGAGGGTGAGCAGCAGGATGAAGACGAGCAGGTTGGCGCTGTCCTGCCGGTGGCTTTCCTCCGCCGCCTTCTCCGACACGATCTCCTCCTCCAGCGCCCCGGGACGCGCCGCCACCACCTCCCCGCCCGCCGCCCCCCGCGCCCATAACACCACCGCTACCGCCGCCAGCACCGGCCCCGGCTCCGCCATCGCCCCGGTACCGGCCCGGCCCCGCCGCCACCAGGAAGCGGCGCTGGGCGCAGGCGCTGCGGGGCGGGGACAGCGCTGCCGGGAGCCCGGATAGGGACGGGGATGGGGCGGGGGAGCGGTGCTGCCAGGCCGGGGGAAGCTCTGCGGGGGAGGAAACGATTTTTAAAGTCAGCGAAGGAGAGGAGCGGGGTGTGGAGGCTGGAGGCTCGGCAGGGGCGAAGCGGGTTGCAAGGGAGCAGGGAAAGGTTTGCAAGGGGAGAGGTGGTGTGGCTGCGAGGGAGGCGAGGATCGGAGACCTGCAGGGGAGGCTTCGGGAGCGCTGGGAAACGGCTTCCCAGGGAAAAAAACATGGTGCAAGGATGCAGAAAGGAGTTAGCAAGGGGGGAGGTGGCCAGGGTACAAAGAGGTTTGCAAGAGGGATAAAAAATTCCTAACCCAGACCTGCTGCAAGGAAGTTTTGCCCAGGCCTTGGCTTTGCGCAGCCGCGCACAGGAGGGATGGGGATGGGGGTGTTGTGCGTGGGGTGTTCGTGGAGGGATGTGCTGCGGGCTCCTGTCCAGGCTGCGAGGGGGATGAGGCCCTGCGGGTGGGGATGGCAGCAGCCCACGCTGCTCCCCGGAGCCGGGGCTGGGGGGGATCCTGGAGGGCGGTGGCATGGGAGTGATATCAGGAGCCGTGGTCAGCCCTGAGTTCAATCCCACCCAGTTTACCAAGAAATAGGGGGATTCATGCAACCAGTGTGGCAAGGGCTACGATAAATGCCACAATGATCAGTTTAAAGGTGATTTGCAGAAAAAACCCTCAAAGACTTGGTTTTGCACCCCTTATCTCTGTGCCTTGGGGGCATGGATGTTTGGCCCTGCAGGACAGTCCGGTTTCCTTGCGTTGCCCCAGGCCTTGCTCGACCCAGGGACGAGGCACCTGTTCCCTCCCACGCTGTAGATCCTTTGGCACCGTTTTTTCTCGCACGGGTTCCTCGAGCTTTGAGGCTAAACACGTGGAAAGTGGGAATTACCCCGGGCCCCCCACTCTCTGCCTTCCCTCGGGAGGGAGCGGGTCTGGCCCGGGGCCGACGTCCCTATCCCCGCTCAGCCGCGCCCCGGTGCGCACCCAGACCCTTCAGTTTCCTCAACGGTCACGTTCCCGCGTGGGAAAGCGGCGGCGAGGCCCCACCCCCTGCCGCCAACAGCCCCGCCCCGCCGCGCGACCCACGCTCCTCCTCGAGCGCGGCGTGGGACCGCCCCCTCCGTGACGCCATCAGCAGGCGCCGCGGGGTACGAGGCGCCCCTGGCGGCGGCGGCGGGGCAGCGGCGATGGCGGCCGCCTCGGTGTGGAAGGGGCTGGTGGGGCTCGGCCTCTTCGCCCTGGCCCACGCGGCCTTCTCGGCGGCGCAGCGTGAGTGAGCGGCGGNCCATCATCATCATCATCATCGTCCCCCGGGGAGCCCCGCGGCGCCCCGCGGCGCCGACGGGCCCGCCGGCCTCGGTGACTGTGCCCTTGCGGGCCGGGTTGCGGGGAGAGCGGAGCTAGCGCCCGCCAGGAGCTTCACCGGGGGGGAGCGCGGGGCTCGCCCGGTGCGGGCGCGACGGCAGCCGGGNCGGGAGAGCTGCCGGCTGCCGGGTTCTGGCTTGGTTCCCTGCATCTGCCGACCCTGCTGCCGTCCTCCCTCCGGGCAGCCAGGGCAGGAGGTGGCGGCGGGGACTCCTGAGGCCCGGGATCAGCCGTGAACGGGGAGGTCCCGAGGGAGCCCTGAGACTCCCGGGAGCGGAGTCTCAAAGACCAGCAGCCTGGGGGAGGTCGGGACTGACACGCCTGAGACCTGCTGCAAATTCTTGTGGGGTTTTTGTGTAGCTCTTCTCTTTATTTGTGTGGACAGAATGTTTGAGACGTGTCTGTGTTCTGTTTTGTAGATCGCTCCTATATGAGATTAACAGAAAAGGAAGATGAAACGTTGCCCATAGATGTAAGTTTTTACAACGTTTGGGAGGTATAAAGCTGTGGATAGTTTAGTCTCTCTCAGCTCCTTTTTTTTTTAACGTTATAAGCAAGTATAGAGGGTAAAGTAGTTTTTAAATTGCACTTTCATTCGAGCTCCCTCTGTCATTAAGAACCATGTTTTCTATCCCAGCTTCCCGTGGTGTGTTACATCTGCCAGAGAGAGCAAAGCCCAGGTCCAGACCTCCCACTCCTTCTTTAGAACTACCCCGAAGCATCTTGTCCAGGAATTCCCTGAACGTAGCTCAGAGGATTTCTGCATTCATCTCCTTCTCTGCAGCATAAACATCCTCCTCCCTCTGGCTTTTGTTGGCTGACATTTGTTTATCCAGCGTGGCTGCCTGCCCGTTTGATCCCAGCACAATTTGCTCCAGGAGTGGTGTTTTTAAAATTTGTTATATTTACTTTTTTAAAAAATTCCACTTCAATTATTATCTGTTCCAATTTTGGCTTAATCAGGAGGGCAAGGGGGTCAAATACCCGTGACAACCGGGCATGGCATTAGAACGGAGCACAGCGTGTGTTGGCAGCAGCTCCTTCCTCAGGGAGAGTGTTAGATCCCTGCTTGCTCCAGAACACGGTGTTGTGTCCCAGGGCCCTTGCTGAGGAGCCATGTGATGCAGTTCAGTTCGTGTGGCACAGGCCGAGGTCAGGCAGCTGAAGCTCTTCTCAGCTCTGCCACCGTTTTTCCACGGGTGGGTCCCCCCATAGGTGGGGACTTTAATCTTCCCGTGCCTCAGTTTCCCTACCATTGAATTGCCCACTTCTGTAAAGCACTCGCTGTCACTGGATGAGAAGTGCAAGAGACACTGAAAGATGAGATTTTTTGGTTAATATGAGGAATAAGTAAGGTGTGTGTTGTGCTGTGCTCACCTCTGTTACAGATAGTCCTGCAGACACTGTTGGCCTTTGCAGTGACCTGCTATGGGATAGTACATATCGCAGGAGAGTTTAAAGACATGGATGCCACTTCAGAACTAAAAAATAAGTATGTTCTGTTTCTTTTTTTCCTAAACGCCCATATCTGCTATTCTCTGTACAAACTGAACACTCTGAAATAACTCGCTCTTTAGCTCAGCTCTTCTTAAATCCATGTTTTAGACAATAGCACTGGGAAGAACAGTCACCCCGAGGAAAGCCAACAATGTCTTGAATTTCAGAGAGAGTTAGATGATAACAAATTAAATAAACTTCTTGCTTTTCCTTATCCAAATTCCTGCTGCTGTGCAGAGTTGGTAGAGGAATTAAATGTCTATGAGGGAAGTAAGAGCTCAGCAGTCACACACTGCTGTCGTGAGATGGATGGAGCAGTAGGCCTGGCTCACCCTCTGGTTGTCTTTGCTTCTTTACAAGAGTCTGAATTATTTGAATCTCACACTGAACTATTCAAGGCAGGATATCTGAAAGACTTTAAGAAAATAAGGGATTTTGAGTCAAGATTCTGAAAAGGATATGGAATTGGATGGGCAGATGTGGCCTCTCTGGCCGTTCCCCAAAACAGGGGAGTATGGAGAAAAAACAAGTTGACATTCTTGTATTTCATAGCATTTACCTTAAACCCTTGTCTTTGGGCACAGAAAGGATGGAAAGCTGGTAGTGAACAGCGTCAAGGTACTAACACAAGTGGCAGCTGAACTGGGGCTGGCACATTTGGTTGTCCCTCAGGCTCAGGGAAGGAAGATGAAGTTTGTCTGGGGGGTGAACAACCTCTGCCTATTGAGCAGCTGGTGTTTTTCACACTTGGTTTTGCATTTCCTCTGTGTTTTGAGTTAGGAAACTTAAAGTGAGCAAGAGTTATGGATTCAAAACTTGTATTTCTGTGTCTGTAAACACTGACATACCCCAGCCTGACTCTTCTAAAAGAGTATTAACACTGACTTTTTACATTTATTTTGAAGGACGTTTGACACATTAAGGAACCATCCATCTTTTTATGTATTTAATCATCGTGGTAGAGTATTGTTCCAGTCCCCAGAAACAGTGAATTCTTCTTCAAACCAAGATGCTTTGTCATCCAGCTCATCACTGAAATTTCGAAAACTTGAACCTCTGCGCCGCTAAGACTTTTACAGATTATAATAATAATCCAGGACACTGAGATGTAATATTGAAGTCGGGGATGTAAACACTTTTTTAATTTCTGGAGCAGTATTTATATTGATCTTCCAGACTTTATAAAGTATATATATATATAAACTAAGGACCTTCTTTGTACACTGTTAATGAAAATGACTGAATTGTGAATTGGCAATGCAGTGTAAATTATTCAATAGTTATGCTGTGAAACACATCTTCAAATTTTCATATATTAAAGCAAGTTGCAGCTGACTTAACTTCAGTTAAAACAAAAAGCAAGCTAGTTTTTATTGCAATTAATGTTCTTTGACAAGAGGGAATGTTTGAGTGGTATTTATTTTCTGGGTTTGCTTGCACTACAGTTTGTGGAGCTCCTTCAGAAATACTGTATGCACTGCACCACTTAACAGCAGAAGAAGGGGCAGTGTCTCCTGTTCCTAGAATGCCTGGGAGACCTGCATGGTGTAGGCACAGGAAGGCAAAAAGGTTGCTTTCATTTTTTTTTTAATTTTTTTTTTCACAATGCTGAAAAATAGTTGTGTGAAGGGTTGGGTTGGGTTTTTTTCCTAGTTTTTCATGATCATGTTTTTTCCTTGTTGCCCTCCTTCGTTTCAATGTAAAGTGTCCCGTGTTGCCCCAGGTTGCCTGGGATGTGGCTGTGCATTGGTGCCTGTGTGGGGGAGGCAGCTCACGTCTGATCATGTAGATAATTGACCACGCTCAGCTTCTTTACCTGGTGTATTTATGTTCTCTTTGGTTGTGAACATGGGAATGTTCATTTAAAGGCTGGATGCTGTTGGCACGAGTTCCCAAGTCATTTCTATTTAAGTATCAGTAAGAAATGCCTGTTCTGCCAGGGGTCCAGGGGTAGGGTCCAGCAGCTAGGTCTGTTTGCTGGCACTAGTGCAGAACAGGTAATAACTGCTCATGGTACAACTACCCCCTTTACTGCAAACAGAACCTTTCAGTTTGATTTCTCTTTTCCAGCTGAGCCCTTTGTTGATTTGAGATCACTGTCTTGATGATTTCATGTATTAGGACAGGTGATACAGTCCTTAACTCTTACTGACACCTAAATTCTCATCTCCCCTTAGGGGCTGAATCAATGCCAAAATTTCTCTTGGTTTGGCATTTCACCTACCTGACATAGCAAAGGGAGGGTGGTTCAAGATACTGATGGGGCCAACTAGAAGTTTGCCTGGTCTGAGGATGTCTCACTGCCGCCGTGGAAACTCAGCCTTTTGTCCTAGCATCTGTTTTTTTAAACTGTTAAGAACTGTCAAAGGCAAAAAGCTTAGCAAAAATACTGTGTAAACCGAAGCCTCTTTTTCTAGCTCTGCCCATCCTATGGAGTGGGTGCCCCAGTGCTAGAGCAATATCTGTAGCTGCTGCTCTACAGTCACTCTTAAGCATCCAGGTTTGGTTAGAAAGGGTTACTCCGCCAGCTAAAAGCGTCTGAGCTGCCGGATTACTTCCTAAAGTGTCCTGGTTCCCCCCCAGCTGGTGTCACAAATCAGCTCCTGCCAGCTGCTGTCACCAAAGGCCTCAAAAATAGCAAGTATCAGGTCAGCTCTACTGCAGACAGAGTCTTTCCTTGGTGGAGAGGGCTGCTGTGCGGCAGCTGCTGCACGGAGGAATGGGCTGAATGCTGGCCAGGTGACCTTGCGAGGCACAGATGAAAGAGAATTAGCAGAGGGAGGGAGAAGCAAGGCAGAAGGTCAGTAACCACTGTACCAGACTGATACTGCAACTGTGGTTGGCAGTGAGCCATTTGCAGAGGGTCTCTTAGAGCAGGGCTGCTCACCCTTAATGTCTAAGAAGCCCCATTTGTGCTACTATAAGGCTACGTGGGCCTGCCCGAGGTGGAAGGTGCTGCTGTGGGACAGCGTAAGGGGAGAACATCGTCTCCTTCTCCCTGGGACTGCCCTGTTGGCTGCATCAGGTCACCTCTCATGACAAGTAGCCTTACTCTGCAGCAGCAATGGTTATATCACAAAGCTGTACAAATTATTTTTTCTTATTGATCTTGCAATGTCAAATAAAAATTGATATCCTTAAAGTGGTTGGGTGTTTATTTGTTTATTTCTGATCATCCTGGAGCCTGCTGTGGCAAATCTGTGATGATTGAATATTTAAAAGTGACTGTCTGGCATTGACAAGAAGTGATGCAGTGCTGTGTGAAGGCCTTGCCTGGGCTGGTGTTCCTTACTATGAGAGGAGATCAGTCGGGGAAATCAAAATAGCTTGCTACAAATAGCTAAGCAAAACATTTAGGAGGGACACGTTACCAGCTTGGGGATCTGCTTGCCCTTGAGATGCCTAGTCAACTTATCTGGCAGAGCTGACACATTTTCTGTCTTCCATTTGACCATAGTAAAGGCTTTTGTGCCACATGCTGATCTCCTGCCAAGCCCTGGGATGGGCTCCTGCAAGGTCTGGTATTGCAGCAGCTGCTGGGGGAAACACTCAGGGGAAAACTGCTCAGGGGGTGGAGATAAAATCTTGGACTTGAGCAAGATGGCTTTTCACTCCGTTCTGCTTTTCCACTGGGGGAGGTTGAAGAGTTAGCAAAGAACTAGAGGAGTTTGCTTAACCACAGCATCCATCACGATTGCACCAGAGCGAGCAGCAGACTTGCCCTTTGCCAGCTGAGCGCTGCTGCAGCTGCCTGTGCCCAGCGCCCAGTACTGGGGTGTAACAAACCCCAGTCACCACCGGTGTGAGGACGGGGCACCTTAACCACCTCCCAGAGCTACCTTGTGCTTACCTTGCAATGCACAGCTCTTCACAGGCGAGCTGCCCTTCTTCAAAAGCAAAACAAAACTTCTGCCAAGAGCTTCTTGGATTAGACCGAAGCGTTTCCAGCCTGGCCCAGTGAGCATTTGCTGCCATCACGCCGTGAACTGCCTTGGCTACAGGATGTGATGTTACTACTGCATTAAATACTAAAAAGAAATGTGCTGATAATTTGCATTCACTGCTGGAGTAGCAGGTTTAATCTGCATTCATTTTGCTGGGGTTTTTTTCTACTCTTTCTCTCCAGCCAGAGGGAGTTCAGTGGGGAATTCTTGTTTGTTTAAGGAGGGCAGGAGTTACTTTGACCCTGGTGAGGAGATGGGACTGTAGTTTGTCAGAGTTAGGTCACTGTCACTGCTCTTTCTGTGTCAGAGACAGGTGGGAGCACAGCTGACAGAAATCTTTTTTCCTCGAGAGTTCAGTGAGGGCTGAACCATAGCACCACTTGTGAAAATAACTCCCGATCACACACATCTGGTGGTGGTGGAGGAGCTTTGTGCTTCCCTTCCTCGTGTCAGCAGACACAGAGCACGCTGGAGCCACGGCTGGGGTGCAGGGAGGCAAAGTGCAGCTGCAGGAACCATTAGTGCTGTGTGAAGGGGGAGGCCCATGTGCCCAGTCCCGCTGCTGCCCAGTGCTGCGTTAATGCTTCCTCGGAAAAGCTGGAGGCTAATGGCCCCTTCCTGGGGCTCTGAGCACCCCCTCCCTGGAGAAAGCAGAGGATGGCAATTACTTGCTGGCTCTAAAGTGATTTTAGGCTTCCTTATCACTTGTTTCCCATACTTTGGGTCCCTTTGCCTTTCACCGCGCTGCAGCAGAGCTGCCCTTCTCTGTCACCAACACCTTCAGTGATGACATTAGCTACTGGGACATCCTCCAGCTGGATACAGCCCCCCCTCAAGAGCATCACTGTTTCTGCTCCTTTTTGGTGTCACCAGCACCATAAGGCAGCAGATTTCGACCAGATGGTTCAGAGGGGCTGAGGCTTACCCCATAGCATCCAGGGCCATGGTGCCTCCAGTGAGCTCCCTGAGGGAACCCCCGTGCCCATCCCCGCAACCTCAGTGGGGCAGGGAAGCTGCAGCTCGCTTTGCCCAGCTCCCTGCTGTCCCAGCCAGTGCCTGTGTCTAGCTGGCAGGCTGCCTGCGTGGAGGGGGAGGGCAAAGAAAGGCTATTTTGAATGTTAAACAAGCAGAAAAAAACCCTTTGGTACTAGCTTTCCACAGCCGGCAGTAGCAGCAAAGGCAAAACACTCCTTTGATTTGGCCTTCAGGTTCACCTTGAAGCTGTCATCACCTGAAGGAGATCCACGATGGAAATAAATCTGGTATTCCAGCAGGTAAAAAGCCTTTGAATCAGCCCCAGGTCAGTGTCTCACTGATACAATGTCATTTCAAAACACTTCGGACTGCAACAAAAGCTACATCCTTAAAATGGCAGCTAATTAATTTTCCTGTCCTGCTAACTTAATCCTTTTTCCAGCCAAGAAAGGCAAATGGGAGTTCACGAAGCAGCGAGGCCACCAGGAGCCTGGCAGTGAGCAGGAACACAAGCCCTAGGGCTCCTTGGCAGGGGCCCAGCCTGTGCGGTGTCACGGCTTTTACCAGGCTCTTTTCAAAGGAAGGGAAAGAAAGGAAAATATCAAAAAGGTGACATTTGGATTATTGAACCGATGGTTCATCCTCTGCTAGCAGTCCTGGGGAACCCACAGACCCCCAGGCAGGCAGATGAGGCTCTTCACTCCCAGTTCACATCCCTGGTGTGCCCGTTGCTGCCAGGCACAGCACTCAGCACCGGCACTGCCCTCCATGCCCAGGCTGGTGCCGGCTGAACCAGTTTCCCCAGGATTTGCCAGAGGCACGCTGTGCTGCAGGAGGACTTCACTTTGGATTAACAAAAAAAACAAAGAAAAAAATTCCCTCTCCTCCCCCAGGGTATTTCTGCCGCACATCTCAGAGCGGCTCAGCGCCAGCCGCGCGGGGCCCCAGTGCTCCCAGTCCCCAGGAGGTCTCTGCTGCAGTGCAGGAGGCAGGATGAGTGCCCGGCCCTCAGCGAACGCTGAAGCAGCGATTTTCTCCCCATCCAGGATGCAGAAGTGCAGAAACAAGACACTTGGCACCAACAAGCAGTTGAGCAGTGGCTCCAGGAGCAGCTCGCTTCCCCACGTCCACATGAAGCTGTCGCTCCCCGGGCCTTGACCGGAGCCCCCGAGGCACCCACAGGCCTGGGCTCAGCCCCAGGGAGGACAACCCCACAGCAAAGCACCAGCCCCTGGCACAACACAAAGCACAAGGAGGGGAAAGAAGGGGCCAAACAATCCCCACTCCTTCTCCAAGATAACTACACAGCTTCTGGTTCGCAGCCTCCCATCACAGGCAGATCTCTGCCCAAGGACCTTGGCGAGAGCAGCACTATTCCGATGTCAAAGTTACCACCAGTTTGAGGCAGAAGTTGGCTGCCAATTCACTCAATACCTGTTTGAGCACAGCAGCTACAGATCACTAAAAGAGAAACCACAGCAGAGCAAGACCCATGTTCACCTCACATGGGAGTGACCCACGTATCCTATGGAGCACACCAGGTCTACTCTAAGTACAGCCGCTGATGCCTTGGGTGGGCCAGGGCTGGCAGGAGTGGACAATCCTGGAGTGGACAAACAGACAGGGCAAGATGCCTCCCAATCCAGGGAGGTCTGCAAGGTGCTCTCCTCTCTGCCTTTGCTTCTCATGCTCAGGCAGTAACTGCAGAGCTTGAAAGGGCCAGAAATGAGGCTCAACCCCACCGTGCTGTGGGAAGCAGAACAACGGGACACTCTGCAGAGATCTGCTAATGTGCAAGTTAAGACAAGAGCACTGAAGGGAAGAGGTGAGTTGTGTCAGACACAGCTGCAGAAAGAGCAAAAGTCCACCAGCACAGCACCACAATACCCCGCTTGCAAGGCACTGACTCCAGCCTCCCCAAAGACACTGTCTTGGTGCAGGCTTTCACCCTTCTGAAGAGCCCCCCATCTGCATGTCTGTGCCAAGGATGAACAGGGCAAGGCTTTCATTGGCATTTTCAACCTCTTACTGGTTTCCTATCGTGACCAGAGCAGTCCCTTCCATTTCCTTGCTTTCACAGCACAGAGTGGGCCCACTGAGTCCAGGGGTGCAGGGCAGACCCTGGGAAGGAGAGCCTGATCTGCTTACATCTGCACAAATGCAGACAAAAAAACTGCTTTCAGCTGCACCACAAGGTCAGAGCCTCACTGGGATCCTGTTGTGTGCACTTCTGGAAGAGCCATCACTCAATTACCCAGCAACAGTTTCCCATCACAGCCCAGACCATGACTCACCAGCAGCCACCTTTCCTCAGGGAAATTCAGGGCCAGTTCCCAGGAGCCTGTCTCACCTTGTCTCACCCGCTGCGAGCGTGGGGACAGCCTCAGGGACAGCCGCAGGGACAGCTCGCTGAGCGTCCTCCCAGCACCTCCTGAGCCCCAGCCTGCCCTGCCCTGCCCGCATCCTGCTCCCAGCAAGTGCCACACGCCCGTATTCCTGGCTGCCAACAGCCCTCCTGCAGGAGGGCTTGCTGAACATGATGCACTTAAAACAGCCTCTTCCAGAGCTCAGCAGCTCCCCATCATCTCCATTCCCACCAGCGAACGTTTTGGATAGTGGCTTCTATGCTCTCTCTGCTTCTTGTGTGTAGAGGGAGGAGCCCTGAGCCCAGGGGTGCCAGCAGAATTAAAAATACACTTCTCCATGGCTGAGAAAGAAAAGGCGCCAGAGCAGCTCAGGCCAGAAGCCAGGACTTGGCTTTAAAGAAGATGCAGCAACACCACAAGTGCCTACAGGCTTCTGTGACTTCTCTGCAGCCTTCCCACCTCCCTCTTTCCAAGCTTCCGCTTTTCTCCAGCCCCAGCAGCACACTTCCAGAAAAACACACCCACTCCAGCCACCTCTGCCTGAAGGCCTGTCCCATCCCCACCCCACGCTGTCCCCATGCCGGACCCAGGCTGGCAGGTCAGAGTGCAGAGAGGAGCCCACCAACACACACATGAGCCCAGCAGCCAGCGTGTTGGTTTGTGGTGGGATTTTCAACACCAGGGAAATAATTCAGTGTACAAGACCAAATTAGGGCATGGATTTTATAATCATCTTTGCTAGTGACACACTCTATGACCTTGGGTAAGTCCCTCCATCCATCTTTAAAGACTCTCTCAGAGGAGTGCCACGAGACTTTAATTAGCAGCCCTAGAAGTACTCAAGATAGTTTGTCTCTCTTCCAAAATAACCAACTGCAGATGAATTGGAACAACCTTATTTTCAAATTCTGCAAGCAACTGGGATCCAGGCTGCTCTCAGATCACTCACTTCAACAACATAATCAAAGTTAAATGTGCCAGCTGTGCATGAAAGATCTCAATATGCTGCACGGACTGGAAAATAGCTCCAAGAACCAATGTTATTTTTCCATGGCTGGGATGTCACTGTTGAGCAGCTGCATTATAATCATCTGCAATCAGCAAAATGCCCTTTTTTTTTTCTCAATCATTTTTCAGTCTTGGGGAAGAGGGCTCATTTTTATTTCTGTCCTACTTACGAAAGCACCCTTGAATCCTGAGGCACCCACTACTCAGAGACCAGGCAGCTACTACAGCAGCGTAGGCCCATCAAAACACCTTCAACTGTCTACAGCCAAAATCCAATTATATTGATGGGCTCCTGAGCCTTAAAGGTTGCACCCAAACAGTAACTCTTCACTCTACTACAACCACCTAAAGAAACAATACACACATGTCCACAAACACAACAAAAATCCAGCTCCCGTTACCAGGAGGCACTTGCCTATCATCACATACCCAAGAGGTGGGACAGCTCCAGAGCTGAGTCCCACCCCATGGAAAACCTGGGCACAGGCTGAACCTCTCTTTGATATATTCTACATATAAATATTTACAGATAAAATGTAACATTAAAATAAGCACGTACTTTGGAGAAAACACCAAGAAGCAGGCTGGCCACACAGAGCTTTGCCCTTGGAGCTACTGAAATGCTTTATAAACCTCCCCTCCCGTTTCCCGTGAGGCTGGACTTTACAAAGGACACACACCCCAAGGATGCTCCACAAGTAGCTGCTCAGCAGTGGTGAGGAGAGCACTGGAACACGGCAAACTGCCAGAGGTGCCCATGTTTTAAGGGACATTATGCAAGATGGCTTGCACTAGAGGAGTGACAGTGATTGAGATGACAGCAAGCATACATAAATGCCAAGGATCCGGCTACTTCCCCTGCTGTTGGAGCTGATCCAGGACTAGAAAATAGCTGTGAAATTCCCATTGGAGACGTGAAGATGAAAACTCCCCAAGCTCTCAAATAAACAAATCTCCAGCAAAAATCTGATTGGAAGTTTCCACTCCACTGCCTTTCCCAAGCTATTCTTTTAGACTTCACCAGTTGTTTAAGAGCTGCAGTCTAAGCTCAGAATCTTAAGAAATATGCATCTTCTTTGATAGCTTCTCAACTCATGGTAAAGGGTGGCTGTTTTCTTTGCATGATACCAGCAGTCACCATTCCTGGCAAACTCCCGTGCCTGCCAACTTAAGGAATGCTCATGCAGCAGTGTTCTTCCTCTGTGTATGAAAACCAACTCCTTCCTTGGCATATTCTTCTTCTTAACTCTTGAGAAATCAGCTGCTAAGTTACCAGACTTGCACTACCCTGAGCAGCATCTCAAGCACTTTTAAAACAAAGGCTCTGAAGTGGAACAGATGAAGTTGAACCAGCTTTCACAGCACACAAGCAACGGTTGCTTTTCTCACCAACTCTACCCACAACCTCTACTCGTGCTCCCTGCTCAGCAGACAACAAGAGGGTTCCCACAAGACTGCCACGCTGCTTTAGCTCCTACCAAGAAACAGTCACAAACACCGTCAATGCAGAACCAGAGAAGAAAAACACTAATGCTAAAGCCAAGTCAACAGTCTACTTTCAAGGATGAAACAACGTGCCAGGTTGAAGCTGACCTGGAATGGAGAAAATTAGGCAAGACCAGCCTTCTTGGTTCAGTCTTCCCTCCCTGAAATGACCACAAGATTCAGATTTAGAAGTACAGCTTAACAATTCCTGCAGGCCACAAGATTTTTGTTAAATCCCAAGGCATTATTCTTCTCCAGTTTCTTCCTTTTCCACTTAAGACAGACCAGTTTGTTTTTGCAGACCTGAAAGAAGCAGCTCCTTTTAAATCCAGTGACTAACCTCCTTCCTCCAGATCTCTGCCAAACCTCGTTTCCGCCAGATTTGAAGTGTCTTTGGCCTTGGTTTCAGCTTAACTAGGTTGCATATTTGAGACAAGCACTGTAGAGTCCGTTTGCTAAAGGTGTGACGTTGACATGTTGCCAGCATGAAACATTGTTTAGCTTCACAGGCTTTTTTGTAAGTTTGTTTGTTAGCCAATGCCTTTCCACTCCTATTTTTCCATCAGTTTCTTAGTAGGTATTAAAGACCAGAACAAAAGGAAGGAAACTGAATACCCTACACTGCTGCCATTTCAGCCAGCCAGTTTAGAGACACAACCTGGAGAAAATTACCAGAAGAAAAACAGGCAAAAAAATAGGGGTTTTTTGTTTGCTTCCTGTGAAGGGAGATACACAATTGCTTGACCACTGCAAAGCAAAGCAAAGCACAGCACAGTAACGGCCTCTGCAGCTTTTATTTTGGAAGATGACAATCGCCTTCTGATGCTGGTTAAACCTGGGCAAGAACACACTTGCCCACCACAAATGCACTGTGCACACACGTTTGGAGCAGCAGCACCTAAAGACAGTGGCCAGCGGTGACTGGACTGGGAGCTGCACAGATACAGGCTCATTTTAGGAAACAGGCTCCTCAGTGTTTACAAGGGAAAAAAATAACAATAATGAGCAATGAGGATGCCTACTTAAGAGAGGGTCAGGAAATGGAAGAATTCCAGATTCCAAGTGCCACACAACTCTTGTACCTTTGGCAGAAAGAGAAGCACTTATTTCAGATTAATTCAGATTATTAAACTCAGATAAATCAGGTTGCTAAACACCACTCCTTAGAGGAAACACAGCAAGCCACTGCTTTTTCCCCACTTTGTAACATTCCAGCTTAGCTGTGTCATGTTATTTCAACCTTAGGAAAGGGCTCAAAAAAAATCCAAGTTTGAGCAAAGCACATACAGCTTTGGAGTCTATCCCCACATCCACATGTATTTGTGGACCTGTGCTGTCTCCTGAGCCCTCGCTGAGGAACACTCCTGTTGTGCAGAGGCTCCTCTGTCATGCAGACTGGACATGCTCTCAGTAATGCAGCTGTTGCTTCTGGGGTCATGGTGTCCACCTAGAAAAGCTTGACATTGGTGTGACCTCTCCTGGCTGTCCCAGCTGCACATCGAAGTGTGTTATTCAAAGCCTGTAGCTGTTTGTTCCATGCAGGTTCCACTCACATCCAGCATGGCTGTGCTGTATGGTGGGTTATCTCCATTAAGACTCTCCTTAACACAGTCGTGGAGCATTTACTGTTTCCTAAGCAAGGAGTGTTCATTTTGTGCTCCACTGGGGACACAGGGCTGTGCACACTCTTAGATGGGTGACTGTCACTCATCTCTTGACACAACCTGTGAGGATGGTACACCTTCCTTCCTTCTTATGAAGACTCATGTCCGGTCCACTGTAAGGTTTCTTCTCCTCTAATATTCTGATCCAAATTCATTTTATTCAGATAAAATAATGGTGAGGTAAGTGAAAATTCTTGCTGCTTGGACTGTTTCGTCTTTTCTGAGGTACAAGACTCCAAACAAGTGAATGAAAGTCACCAGCTTCCTGTAGCCCTTTTGGCAGCCAACTGTCTCACATCCAAAGAGCAGGTTTACATACTAACAAGGTCACTAGTAAAAAACTCAGCCCCTGCTCAGACACACTATGATCAAATGAGTCTCCCTGGAACTAGGAAAGAAAACTAAATAACCATTAACTAGATAGAAGACAGCTGTCTCCTCTTACCAACTACTACTTCAAAAATAGCATATTACATGCAACTCGATGCATGCAACCAGGCCATTCTAAAACAAGGTATGCACAGTGTAACTGACCATCCATAAGTAAATTCCCTTTAGGAGTCCAACACTACTAGGCACAGGAGGTCTGTCATGGTGACATACAGCTTCCCCATAACGATTCTGAAGGAGTGAACCTCCCTTTGTATCATTCCAAGGTATTTCTGTGTTTTTTAAAAAATGCTCAACTGTACAGACAAAAAGTTACTTCCAAGAGAAGAATTAGGACACATTTATAGTGACATCTTCCCCTTTGTCACTTCATTCATGTAACACTGACAGAGATTTCCCATGGCTGGATTTTATTTCCTTCTTGAATTTCACTGGTGTAATTCCAATGGTCAAACTGTATCCTCAAGAGAGACAAGGCCACTGCCTCAGAGCAGGTGGAAAAGATGTCTCACAGACTGCCTAGTACTAAAAATACCAGTAGGAACTGAAAAGTACAGGCTCACCAGATAAAATCTCCCTCCCTGCCTCTCACGCACTGGCTAGTCAAGCAGGATCCCTAGGATATCTGCAGTACAAGGTAAAGAGCTAGTTAACAAGTGCACAGCTTCAACCTGTCTTTAGAAGCAAGCTGTTAGAGGATCAGAGGATGTCAGGTGTGAACAAGTGAGAATACACAATTATGAGAAGAGCCACGTGCTCCCGGCGCATTACTGGTACTGCTTTAAAGGAAAAAAATAATTACAGGTGCTTCAGTCTTCTTGGTATGTTTTGTGATATATGAAATTACCTTTGGACAAAACAGTAAGAGGAATGGAGGACAGGATACCAGCTCAGGTAACCAGGGGTCTGATAAACTGGAACTTAGTGCCTAATGCTGAGTAAAAACGTGCACCCGGCGCAGGCTGAGCTGAGTGATGGGGCAGGTGCTCCAGGGACAAACACACTCTGCAGCTATCACCACAGCCTGGGTCTGAGGGTGTGCAGATCAGGTTCAGCTGCAGTACAGCTACACTGCTCACTGGTTTTGACAAAAATAAGAGAAGTCTGCTGGTAACAGACAATCAGAGGAACTCAGTGCTGCCCGCTACAGACTCCTCAGATTAGCACTTCTTAAAAATTAATAAAATGGTTTATTTTATATATACATATGTTCCAAAAAATTTATACAGTTAAAATATCAAATTAGTGATCTGGTAACAATACTGTTCAAAATAATCTCTTTTGTATGAACATTAAAATACACGTTTTTAAAAGCGTTTCCTTTTAGTGCTTCCAAAGCACAGCGTGTGCCAAGGCCACCTGAAGAATCTCCGTCCTCCTCACAGGATGAAAGAGAACTGAAGTCGGGGACCTGGGAAGCCTCAGGTGCACTTTCATAATGTCTGCAGACAAAACAGAAGAGAGTCTGAGGTAGATTGTTTAGTGACCATCAGGTGGTAACAGTCACAGGGCTGTCTTTAGCTTTCATTAACACAATAGCAGTTTCTTTACTCTCAATCTACACTGAATCTCAAGTTTAAAGGCATGGCTAGCAGTTCTCGGGAACAAAACCCTTGTCTCTGTGGTGGCAACATGCAATTTTACCAGTGCAGGTGTTTCTGGGAGGGTTTTTTTTGGGAACACACGGGCTCTCTCCTCGATGCAGACAGTGTGTGCATTTGACAGTGCCCCATTTTAGTGCAACCTGCTGCCTATAGCACGTAAATGTCTAATGACAGCGTTCAAATGAGTAAATTCTCATCACCTGCAGGAGGGGCAGCAATGGTTATTTTCTTCAGCCTGTTGAGCAAATAGCACCCTCCACAGGAAAAAAGCCACACCTTTCATAGCAAATCCTTTAGGTTATAGCCCAGCTTCTGCCGATAGAGGTTCTTAAAGTTAAAGCTCCACTGCTTCTTCTCAGACTGTGACAGTAAAATCACTTGACTGCCAAGAAGGTGAGGGCAGCAGCTACATCCTCTTCCACTCTTCTGTGGCACAGCAAACTCATTCCTGGTCCATAGTCGTCTGGCCGGTGTATTATTATCTACTGTTGACATGATTTACTCTGTTGGGGAGGCTGTTGAGCTCTAGTTCCTCTAGTATTCTCTCTAAGTGTTGTATTAAGACCCGTTTTTTAAACCTAAGAAAGAGAGGGAGAGCAATTTAATTTTTCTTCTTCCAAAAATACAGTTGAACAACTCAAGACTATTCAGACATGACAAATCCTATTACCAGAGGCCCTGTTTCCAGCATGGAAGAGATTGCTTTATTTCTGGTATTAGAATGGCCAGAAAATTTAATACAACCACCCTTCTTCCCCAGTTCATTCAAATCAGGGGTTGTTCTTCAATAACAACCCATCTCTCTATTTCACATTTAATGTTTAAGTAAAGACCATTTACTCTGTAAAATATAGTGATATTTTGACCACTAAAACAATAATAACTGAAATGTGTCAAAAAGGAAACCAGAAAATACTAGTACTGCAAAAGTTTGGTTTACTGCCATGCTCTAAAATAACATTTATGACTCCAATTTCATTACATCTATACAAACCTTGCTGCTTCCTTGATAGCAAATTCAATGAAATACTTCTGAATTTCCACTGGTCCTTGCACCTCCTCAAGAAGAGAGAAAATTCTTTCATAATCTACAAAAGAAACAAATCCAACCACGTATTAAAAATAAATCTTGCAAATGCATTTTCCACAAAGCTTAATGGCCGAAAGGAAAAATAAAGCCCTGTTTCACACTTCTGTGAATGATTATACATGGAAGGCAAGAAAAAAGCCCACATTAGCTTTCTGCACAGAAAGCAGGTGATACCTGATTTGAGGTGATACTGACAATCTGGTATTCAAATGTAGCACCAAAGAATTAGGTTCTCTTTAAGAGCAGCAGCTAGAAACATCTGTTCTCAGGAAATGCAGGCTAGGGAGAGAAGCCTTCTATCCCCATGAGCACAGGGCCAACACCAGCAGTTAACACACAGGTAAAACTAAACCTAAAGCTGTTATGTCTGAAAGCAGAGGTTAGGATCAGTTCTTAGAAAAAACAAATTTTGAGTGCTTAGTGTGAGCAAATTAATATGACTGTCTTACTGGTACAAAGTAATTATGTCCACTGCAAAAGAATGGATGCAAAATTATAAACAAATTTTAAAATAGCACTGTTTCACTATTTTCAGTAACTGAACCCAGTATGAAGATTATTTATGGTCTGTGACTAAAAAGCCTGCTCAGAGTGATGCAGAAGGTACAGAGAGGATCTATGGTCAGACTGTGAACATGCGTACACATTTCACCCACTACTATTTATCTTCTTTCTTTGGTGACTCCCTGAACTCTGCAACAAGACAGGTGACTCACACTGAACACAGTACTATTTTACTCTACAGCATCATTCACGAGACACAAATTTGGCTTAAAATTAGATGAGCCCCCTTTGCAAAACAGGAAGCAAAGATATAACCAAGTAGGAAGTTTTAAAACATCTTAAGAATAAAATAAAGATGCATCATAAGAATGGTTTCATCTTTCAACAGCCTCAGCCTGCCACAATCATTCTGTGTCTCAAGCAAACACTAACTTTGGGGAAAGCAACATGAGATCAGAAAAACAGAAGTGTTAAGAATACTCCTTTATACTAATTATGGGCACTTGACTATGTATTAGAAAAATACGCAGTAGTTTAATTTGTAGAAATAATTCACTCAGACACAGATCATATTTGGGACATCTGTGATGTAAGAAAAAAAAGAGAGATCATGCCTATGGCAAACTCTACAGCATAACTTCAGGTTAGTGCTTTGGTTTTGACCCTCTGTAGCAGTACAGGCAAAACATGTAACAGAAGCCAAGGAGGCAAGCTACTTTTCCTCACAACATTTTAGATTTTCCAGGGTTATCAAATCTTACAAGAAAAAAAGCAATCTTTAGTCTTCGGTTCTTGAAGAGTTTATTTACAAGTGTTCCCATCACTAGTTACACAATCTCTGAAAATAAAGAAATTATCACTTCACTATTAACTGTTAAAATTCCCTTTCAAACACACTCCAAGATGCACCATTGTAGCTATGAAAGCCTTTGCCCTCCAAAGGAAGTTTTCACAGACACAAAGCAACAAAGTACACCACACAATGCAAGGAGCAGTGCAGCGTAAGGCAAAGTCTATCTGGTGTCATCAGATCGCTGATAACACCTTCGTAGAGCTACAAAAACAAAACCTCTGAAAGGTGCTTTCCCAGGGTACCTCTCACAGCAGTTAACCCATCTTCTAGGGCAAACAAGGCCACTGGGCACTTGACTTCCCAAACGCTGCTGTCTAGACTTCAACTCACCTGCCCAGTACGTAAGAACTTTCTTTTTTTGTCCCTCCATTGCTGATATGTAAGCAATCAGAATTACTCAAAATACAAAGTTGTACATATATTGAAAATAGCTCATTTCAAGGAAGTCTTCTCTCTAGCACCTGGTTTAATATGCTAATAAAAAACCCAAACCAACAAAGAACAAACCCAAACTAAACCAACAAGCAGCCCCAAAACTTACTTCTTCCAGGCTTGCGAACCTCTTTCATCACTTTGATTTTGATATCAGCATTGTTTCCCTCCAACATCATCGGTGTTATTTTAAATGAATTTGGCACAGATTCAGAAGTTGACTCCATCACCCGTTTTTGGTCATCTCCAGCCACACTGTAATTGAGAGGCCCTCGAACAAGAGCGTTGGTACCAGGTTTATGATCCAACCCGTCTTCACTTAAACAATTGAATTCAACAGGTAGAGAGTCTAAGTCATTGGGTAACATTTCATCCTCTCCCATAGCAGCTGGAACCGAAGGAGCCATTTGCACAGGTAAGCCATCAATCTGCTTTTCCAGTGACTGACAATTTTCTACTTTCTTCTCTCCGTTGCCATCTTGGACAATACTGTTATTGGTATCTATAAATTAAAAACATACGCCTTACTAGTGCATGACTGCAGTATCAAGAAACCAAAAGGAAATAGTTCTGTATCCTTTTTAGTCTGAAGCACTGTGTAGTGATCTGACAGCATTGAATAACTCTCCAGTACATTTATGCAACCTTTGATGTGACCAAGGGAATACTTCCCTTTGGACTGTTACCATCTCACATCACTATCATGAAGTCACCATTTTCTATATTCCTATTGCAGTGTCATGGTTTCTAAGTAAGCTAATGTTTTCCTTCCCTCCCTCAATTCCAGCTAACAGAGGGTTTTTTCTGATTCCATTTGTTGGTGGGTAAGAAAATTAATATTTGTGGGAAATGAAAATGTATCCATACTTTAACTTCCCTTCCCTACCACAGAATACACAATGAGAACTAAGAGCTGATCTGAAATCCTTGCTACCTCCAAACCATCTGGTGAAATGTTTCGGTATTATTTTTTTTTAAAAGCAGTTCATTAAAATTATTTTTTCATTCCATACTTCATTAGCTGCAGCAGCAGCCTCTTCATCTAGGCCAACAAAAGGAACTCAGGCCTACACAACCCTAAAGCCTGTGTTCATGCTGATACACCCTTTTGAAGCAACTCGGAAAGCACAGAAAGCTCTTTTATATTTAACACAAATATTCCCACTTGTGACCACACAGACTGTCGTGTACAACTCAATGTACCTTTATTTGCTGGGACACCTTTGGGGTTCAGATACGCTGGTGATCCAGCAGCAGAAGGGGGCCCTTTCCCACCAACGTGATTCGTTACGACGGGGGGCGACTGCGGCCGCCTGAGCAGGGGGGAGAGGCTGCGCCGCCTCTTCAGCGAGGCCGGGGTGTTGAGCTCTCCGGGACGCTTGATCTTATTCTGAGGCCCAGCCACAAATTCATCTGCTTCATCTATCATCATACCCTGAAAGGAAAAAAAATAAAACTTCTGTTTTAAAACCCATTTCTATTTTGTACTGTTTCATCAATTCATTGATGGAGTAAGTCCATGTTAAAATTCAGGTGGCTTCCAAACCACTTTACAGCTCTCAGAGCAGAGCTACCTCATGTACACTGCAACCAGAGAAAGACCAGGGCCACTAAATCATCATGAATCTGCTCCTTTCTCTTGGACCATGTGAAAGCCAGCGCTCCTTTCCACACACGACAGAGGAGCTACACAGGTGAGCAACACACTGCTGTTGTGGGAGAGAAATTCTACTCACAAATTATTTCGAGCCATGTTAAATATAAAGATACAGCAGATAATGTGGCCTCTCCTACCTTCTTATCCTGCTTAAATGGATTGCCAAATGTATGAAGTCTTTTTGGTTGATCTGGGTCAATCTCCCGAAGGGGTGAAGGCATCATTTTCAGGTATTCCTGGTAATTCCCCATTTGAGCAACAGGAACACTATGAAGACAATCTGCAACAGAATGAGAGATACTAATTTAGTTTACCTTAAAACTAAGGCAATACAAACTTCACACACTTCAATTGCAAGTGTCAGCACTTACGAACTAGGAATTGCTATTCCTTTTCGCTATGGAAGAACTGAAGACTACAATTTTGGAAATTAGGCTGGCAAGAGGTGAGCTTAATTGGCAGAAGAAGAATGAAAAATAAGCAAGTGTAATCTCTATGCTAACAACTGCACCTTTAGACCACTAGCACCTAACAAGAGTAAACTGAAATAAGCTCCTCTCTGCTTTAAGCCACCATTGCTATAAAAAACATGTCTACTGAACCTTGCTGTAAGGGAAAGCTCTCCCATGAAACTTATTTTTAAAATTCAAAGCAAGCATGACTTCTTGCGTGACAGAAGGCAAAAATTTCCTTCTTTCCCCTTCAGAAGCAAGAAAAGGACACTGACTGACTCAACAAATGATGTAATGTCCTCTTTGCTCCCACACCCAGGACAGAACACACTACTTCAGGGAATATAAAAAAAAAAACAAAGCTGTACTCTCTCCAAACAGAAGAACAGTGGCTCACAAAGAACAGTGACGACTTACCTTCATCCTGCCCCAAGATAAGCCTGTGTGTTTTCAGAAGATTGGCTCTCATTCTAGTGAGCTGGTCTAGAAGACTGCGGCGTGGAATATCATATGCATTCCTGAATGCCTGTGGCTTTACATCCTAATTTTATAGCAGAACAAATAAATAACTCACAGTGAGCCCATCAGTTCTCATGCACAGACAAATTCTTTCATGAACTGTAATAATGTTAATTATTAAAAAGAAGCTCTGAAATAAATTCAGAGCTTCATAACTGGATACATCCAGATTCAATGACTGTTCTTTCAACAAGACCTTATTCAGCATTAGCACTTTCAGCTCCATTAAGACTCAGCATGTTAATTCCTGGATGAACAACACTAGATGTCTTTTGCAGAGATTGTCACTTAAAACACAGTAATCTTTGTTTACTGCCCTGGGATTTTCAAAGCGCCCCAAAATCAAGTGCAAAAATTTGCATTTACTCATCTCAGTATTTACGCCTATGCAGCACTCTCCACAACTCAGTGGAAGTACTTCCTTCCTTCTTCTACACTAAGTCCATAAAAGTTACCCATGTGAAACAGATGGGATCAACTACTTAATCATGCAAGATCACTCTGCCATTTACCTTGTTTAGAAGTCCTATGTGGAAGCCAGCAAATTCTTTAACGTTCATATCCGCCAGCCTCAGTGGAGATTCCCCAGTGATCCCTTGCAGCAGTTGCTTAAAATCCCTACTGTGTACCAAGGAGAGGCCACTGGAGTGATTTTTCACTTTTATTCCAATTTCTTGTGGAACTTTCTTACCCACTGAACCTATTATCCGTTCCGACTCTATTTTTGTCTAAAATGGAATCACACCATGAGTTAAAGAATCAGCAGGAATTGCAGATTTCCAGTAACAAACACACAATACATTAACAGAATAAAACTACAAATTTAGTTCCCAACTACTCAACAAACAGGAGAATGACCTACCCAGGGATATATTGGATTACACAGACTAGATCTCAAGTAGAGAAATCCTAACATGCTAGCATAGCATATGGAAAAAATATTTAGCCACTGTATCTAAATTTATATGCCAGTAGGAGGTCTGTGAATATCCCTCATTTTACTGCAAGTCTGTGACTCTCCTGTGTCCCTGAAGAGTCATCTTTAAAGGGAACAAAACAACAAACAAAAGAAAACAAAACAGAAGGTGGGATGCCTTAGGTTACTGTAAAGTTGCATCTAAACCAACAGTATTATTCAGATACAGTAACATAATTTTAGATTTTATTTTTGAAACAACCTATGAACTAAGGTTTGCACTATGCATTTGCAACAAGAGAGAAGTCATAAAAAACCAGAAATTTGTTTCATCAGTAAGTTTCTAAAAACATTACTTCTCCAATTAGCACAAATTTCTTATTATAGCTACAGATAATTTTACTGTATTAAGCATTAACTGTATTCAAAGTAAGATTTTTACCCACTTGCAATACCTCCAAAAAACCCCAACCAACCAAAACCCCAAACCCCACGGTGATTGCAACCCACTTCCCCCAGATCTCATCCTCCGCAGGGTCTGCTTCATTATCTGGTGAAAACTCTGAATCTAAGGACAGTGGGACCACAGCAGAACTCTGGACTTGCTTGTCCCTGAACAGGAGCTTATAATGCATCCAGAACATTTAAACTCTTTCCTGTGTCTGTGAAAACCACAGTAGCCATCTCAAGCCATTCCAACTCCATATTGCAGATAAATAATATCAATTTGCATATCATTAAGTTACCAAAATACCACAGGAAATTTTATGTCTAATAGATGCTCAGTCATTCAGAGGCTTTTGGAAGGTATTTTGTGCATTCTTTAAGGCGGAGGATTTTCAATTTGTAACTTTAAGGGCTGCACTGCTTCCCCACCAAGTTCTAGATATTAAACTACTGTTGTAAGAACCACTCGTGCCAAGGAGGCACAGCTTTCAGCCAGTTACACCTGCAATGGCATCCCTGACAAACAGAAAAGGGTAGGTAAGGACTATTTCCCACCAGGTCACACTTAACACACAGAATGGGTTTGACCTGAAGGAAACAGGAAGCTCAGATATGAAGCTGGAACTGTGATTTTACCCCCCGTGGACAAGAACATACACTTTTTTGGGAACATACACATTGCCAAGGCACACATGGAAATAAACATGAGACTGAGAGAAAGCCTCTGACTTCAGCTGTGAAGAACAATGACAAGAGCAGTCATAAATCCAATTACTGACAATCTTTGGAGCAGATAATTAAAATAGAGCTGAAGAGGTCTCCTTTGTACTCCCCTCCACCAGTTACAGAAGCCACAATCACTGGCTACAGAACCACTCAGGATTCATCCATATGTGGTGGAGATGCTCACCAATCCTCCATTAGAATATATGCTGTACACCCATACAAACTCCCCCAGGGATTAACTGCTTTATAATGAGATTACCACAAACTAAATAATCAACGCACTTCTAATTGCAAAGGTTTTATCAATACTACCTGTTGGCTGAGTTTTTTAAGGTAAGAGATAACACTGTAACTAAGTCCACAATCTAAATTATCTGATATCAGATTTGGAGCTCCCATCATCCTTAGGGCTTTCTTTAATGGCTATAAGGAAAACAAAATACACAATAGTAAGAGAATAAGTATTTAAAAAAAAAATTTTATAAGATCAATTACAGGAAGCTAAGGCACATGGATTAGTGCTCTAGCTTTTCCACTTTTGGCCACTAAAATTCAAGTCTATTCAGAAAACATGTGACATGAGTTTGGTAGTCTAACTAGCTCACAATGGACAGTATATGCCACGGTACCAAGACACCACGCAGAGTGGTGCCACTGGCAATTTCCACTCAAAGGCTCCGTACCAGAATAGCCGGGATGATGCAAGTCCATTTTGAGGTGCATTGTCCAAGCTACATGTGAAAGGTGACCCGGTGCCTCCCCCCACCCTTTATTTGGCCCAGCCAGTTCTCTCAGTATCAGCTTCCCAGGTTCTAGCACTTCACCCACATTAATAAACAGATCTGCATTTTCCTTATCAAGTTACAAAAATAATGCCAAATTTGGTTTCTCTGAACAGTCTAGAGTACTTTAGGTCAAAGCTTATTTAATATTTAATGAACAGAAAACATTTAATATCTTAATATAGTTACTACTACTCAATATTACTAGAAATTGATTTATTTCTTAAAAACATTTAACCTGATCTACATACCTCTGCAAAGCAAAATGTTTGCTACCTAAAGTGTCATCATAATTATGTAAACAAAATTTATTAGGAAGAGGTATGATGCACAGGACTCTGGTCACACCAGCCATTATACCCAGGAGGATGAAATGAGAAAAGGAACATACCAGTAAGTAGTAAGGAGGCATTGTTTTTAAGTAGTTGTCAAAAGCCTGTCGCCACTTCAGATTTGGCTTAAGTTTGTGAACCTTAAACAAGTCATCTGCAACAAGGAAAACAATAAAAAAAGGTTTCATTTATATAGTCCCAGACCATTAGCATTATCCAAAATTCAACGTGCCAGGTTCCCCCCACTTCTCATCTCCCTCCACCCACCTCCCAATGGGGCTTCCCCACAAAAACTGTTCTTAACCTTAAGTTCGAAAGATTGTGAATCCCCAGTCCTAGCTGCAGTAGATAATCCAGAACAAGTCTTCCTTATAGGCAAGCTTGCAAGGTACACCAGACTTAAATACTGCACACAACTACTAGCAGCACGGAGGGTACAACAGATCCACCTGTTAAAGCATTTCACCTCCCTTGCCTCTCTCTTGCACCATCAGGGACTCCCTGTATCTGATTAAACCAAACAACATTCATTTGATTCAATCTCCATTTTCAGCCCAGCTTTCTTTTATTAAACCTGTATGATGAATTCTGGTCTCCAGTAAGAACATTCTTGGGCACCAAAGGGAAGAAAAATCCAGACACACACACAAAAAAACCCCCAAAACAAACCAAACCCAGCAAACCAAACAACCCAGAGCAGGGAATCCTTCTGACAACAGCAGCAGCAGAGGAGGGTTGCACCTCCAGCCACACTGCCTGCCTCCTGCCAGAGCTGCAAACTCTCCCACACAGACAGACAACAGATAACAATTAGCTACAAAACCTGCTGCCCTTTAAGAGATGGGCAACCAGACAGATTATTTCCCTTGGGTACTGGTTTAGGAACACCTGGCTTGCACTAGAGCTGTGCATACTGCTGTTTAGGAATCACTGAGTTCAAGCATGTACCCATTTGCTGTGCACACTATAAACTGCAACTGCATCTCTAAACACCAAAAACGAACACAGTATCCTGCAATTCATCATTTGGAATTATGAATTACCAACTGAAATCAAGTTTCTCCTTAGTAGGGCTGTAACATGTTGGCAGAGTGAGGCTGAAGGAAGGATATGTGGGACTGGAGAAAGGGATGTCCAAAAATTAACGGAGGAGAGCTGCAGAAAACAAGAGATGCACAGAAGAGGGTGTGCGAAAGACAGATGCAGCAAGGAAAATTGTTTTCTCCAGATTGAGCTTTCAGAAGATGTATTTGGAGAAGAAAATTTGACTTGCATAGTGTTCTGTACAAATCAAACAGATGTTAAGAGACGATTTTCCAAGTTCGCAGACTCAAACCACACTTAAATACAGGTATTTTCCCATCTAAATGAATTCTGTATCACATGTAAAAACCACGCTACAGATGCTACTTGTTCTCTTTCCTGGCCTGAAGGAAGAGGGGTGGAGTTTGAGAGGACAAGTTATAACTCCATTTAAAATCTCAATATACCACATGCTTAACACTATTATCCAAAAGAACCTGTGATGGTACCATGACATATGGCAAATATAAAATAACATCCATACCTATTTTATAGGCCTATTAGCTTTTTGCAGCAAAATGGAAGTTAAACTATATCCCTCTCCCAAAATAAGTGTTCAAGCATCATAATATGTCATAGTATTTTCAAAGTCTGTGAGTACAGCTTGAACCTTAAACCCCTTATCAGTGCTTTATAACTGTCTCACTTCCTGCACCATGAAGGCTGTGCACTATGTAACCCCTGCAGTCCAACCACAGCCACTCAAACAGCACAGACATTCACAATGCATGTTGGCTCAGCCAGCTACAGTTCTTAATCCACAGCACTGCTGGACTCTGAGACACCAAATGCAAAAGAACCTCCCTGATCTCTGTTATCCAAGTAAGAAGTTCTCAAATCTAAGCAGAGCTTCAATAAAGACTCATCTATTTAAACTGAGAGCCTCTCCACAGCATGAACTCACTGCCCTCTAAAAGGAAGACAGTCACGGTGGTAAACACAGCCACAAGTTTCAAAGAGAACATCACCATCAACATCTTACCTGCCTCTGTTGCAAGAGTCTGAGACATGCACTGTCAGCAGATTGCAACACAGGCACTTGAAATGTACTTTTTGTGCCCTGGATGCACATAGCAAATTATATCAATAAGCAAACAAAGACTAACCCAGTTAACTGTGTCTTTCATAGAATGAATCCTAAACTTTTGTAGCTAAGATTCAGAAATACTGAAAAAATCCTTTAATGAGTTATTTTAATCCAACCTATATATTTTCAGATGCTACTCCCTGTATAGTACACTTAATGCAGAGTTCTTTTTACTTCTAAACTCAGAGAGCTAAAAGCATCAGAAAATTTGGAACATGGTATTAAAAACCACTAGGAAAGGGCCACAAGCTGCAACAATTCAAGAGCTCATGTAAAATCACAGACAGACCAGTAGTTAATATAAAACTGTGTTGCAAAGTCTTTATCCACTTCAGATTAATGTACAAAACAACCAAATTGTGACAAACAGGATGCCAACACACATCTTTAATACCCAGGGCCACCCAAGGGGGCTTGACGCACTTTTAAGCTCAGTGAAGAATTAAAAACAAGAGCATGAGAGAATGGTCAGCAGGTGATCTCAGCAGTTCAGCTGGAGCCTAATGAACTACAAGAACAGCTCATGTGACAAGAGCCTAGTGGTGAGAGACAGTTTGCACCATGGAACCCAAAGTAAAAACTTAACACTGGGGTTTTTTTAAATCACCACTCACATTAAATTCCACCTGAGCAAGTACACCACCATTCCCTGCTGACTCCTAAAATCCTCTGAGCTTTCTAACAACCCTACACTAATGTACTACTTTGTTTCAAGCAGTAGAGATACATGATTTTACATTCACAAAAAGTAGTGTCCTTCCCTGCAAACAGTTTATCCAAAAATAAAGAAAGACAATGTAAAATAATATCCACCATTAAAAAAAAAAAAAGGGTATTCTGGCCCTCTTTCTTCATTGACACAGAAAGTTTGGCTCCATCTCCCAGAGCTGTAGCATGCTATGGTCACATCTGTGACACAGACAAACCCTGGTTTCCAAAATATAACATCATTACTTGCAGGGTCTCTCATGTTTTCTTTTAGAGCATCAAAGGAAACTGTCCATGCTGCAGTCCTTCACAGGACTTCTAAATGCTCATCCTTCTGCACATTTAGACCCACAGAGAAAGGGTATTAGCCACCTTCTCATGGTATCTTCACAATGGTTGTTGCTGCTGCCTCTCCCAATGAATAATCACTCCTATCGCCCAGCAGTGCCTGCCCTCCACTAATGCAGCTAAAATCAGCCCAGGAAACAGTTTAGGCAAGACAGGAGCATTTAGAAGTACACTTCATTTTTGCTAAGCTCTCTCTTTAACCCTTTGTTTGACTTCCAGTTCATTAACTTGGCTATACAATTGTTTTTAAACAGAGTAATACCTGAAGTACAATAGCTTTGCTAGTATCAGTTAAAGGCAACAATCCTTCAAGAGGAAATTTCTACAATCCATGGGCTAAACATACCCAGCACCAAAGTATGTCAATGTCTGTGAAAAATTCTGTCTTCAAGTCTGACTCAGAAAAAAAGAACAAAGAGAAGAAAAAGAGGGAAGACAAGAAGCACTCTCCACCTCCTCAGTTTTCAGAGCAAACCACCCCAACGCCTCTCTAGTCTTTCCCGAGCAAAAAGGAGCTGCTGGCACATCCCACATAGTCTGTCTTACCTCTGCAAAAGAGCTAAAGACCAGAATTTTTGTCAGACAACCAATTTACCACAGTGCACGGGTCAGGTTAACATGGACTGTGAGGCTTCACTGTTTTATGAAGCCTCACTAATTGGCTCCTTTCCTTACAAAACTTCAGATTCTAAAAGCAGACCCATTAAGTTACAAGCTAGGAGAGGCTACAGCTTCCTCAAATCCACTCTTGCAGAAAACAAGACATAAAATCACCAAATCTACAGGATGTGGTACAATTTATCTCCCTCAGTCACAGACCAGTGAAACTTGTTTCAGTTTGCTCAAGTATCATCTGCAAGGTTCCTCATGCGTAACTATCTTACCTGTCTCTTACATTATTTTCCAAAGCCAGAATTAAAACTTCCCCTGCTCAAGAATGCAGGAGGAAAACAAAAATGCAAGAAAAAAAAAATTCTTAAGCATCTTGCTGTCTGTTTATAAGGTTGAACACACAAGAGCCACTGATAAGACAGTACAAATAATACAGTTGCAAAATGGTTTTGGCTTTGTCTGAAAGAGTCGCTAGAAGGAAGGGAGAGAGATTATCCACGGTACTATCTCAAGACAAGTCCCAGTCCTTCAACACAATATTCTACCAGCAGGGGAGTAGCCCCTAGAACTGCACTGATGCAGCAATGTGAGACATAGTAGCTGGATAGAGCAGACTTCCCCTGGGCTTGGAAGTTCTCACATCCTTTTGAATCCAGGTGAGAGTAATGAAAGATTGGTTTTACACACTCCAATCAGTCCTCTGCTGAACCATCAGCATCCACTACTGGTATGTATAAAAACAGAAACAACCCCTACCTACCTAGACAAACACAGAGTCAGCATTGTTTAAAACATCTACAAATAATTTAACAGGTATGCTGCTCATCTTAGTCATTTTCTGTACTGCTAAGCAGAAAGGGGTGACCTCTGCTTTCGTGTTTCATGTATATTCCACAGAACTTAATTCCACCATGCCTTAGAGACCAAGGATAAACAAAGTCCTGGAATGAGATCTGAATGTAACACTTTATGTATATTTTAACAATATAGAATGCACAGTATTTATGTCCTAGAGAAAACGGCCGCTTTGCAACTCCAGCAACATGGAAGCTCTGCATTCTCCTTTAAACAATCTTCAGAAATTTAAGATGTCTCCTGGTATCCCAGTAAAATGCAGAAAAGCACTACACATATTGAAAAATGCCTGTCTCCAAAGAGTAGGAAGAGCTTTACACCCCTGCAAAAAAAGGCAGGGGGAAGACAAGAGCTGCCAGGGAAGACACAGCAGAACTGCAAATGTCAACATCAAAATGAATAGGGAAATTCATTTAATAGCAGTGATGGCTTTTCAGCGAGTGGATCTGCTGCAGTAATTAAGTAGCCACAAACTCACAGGAACTCTGATTTAGTCCAGAAGTATCCTACTTGCAGACTTTCAGACAATTATTAGGCTATATGGATGACTATAAAGACACATCCAAATCAACAGCAAGCACAAACTGCTTCTTGTGGTTATGCCCAGGATTATGAAAAAGCATTCCTGAACTATTGGGGGGGTTTTTTTCTAGAAATGAATGGAAAAATTAAATTGGTAAGACAGAAAGAGTCAATGTTAATTCTCTTGATCTGCACTGTTACTCTGTGTCACTAAACACATCCACAAAAAAAGAAAAAAAAAAAGAAAAAAAAGAACAAGAAAAGCCTTACAGCATCTGCAGCTAAGAGGGTTAGTAGCACCCAGGAAACTTCTCTCTGCCATTACCTTTATGCCAGAGTCCTAATGGCCACAATTATTATGGCAGTTATTCACACAGCCTCTTTTCATACCATCTTTCCTGTGGAAAATAATTTCATTGTGGGAGTGAAAAAAAACCAAAACACTTTGGGCAGGGAAGAAATGCAGACTGTCACTGCTCAATTCCTTCTTCCTGCTCTAAACTGCGCCAGGGAATTCCCTCTTCCCAACACCCATGGCAAACACTGCATCTCATCTTCCAGTAAAAAATTAGCTGCTACAAGAGCAACTGCAAAACCTGGATACACCACACCCTAAATGAGGGAAAAGAATGGAGGTTGAAGCTTACTCCAGGTTAAGGAAGAGGCTACGTGTCTAGGAGGTGAACAGCATCAAACATGCACTGGAAGCAGGTAGCTCTCCTCCTCTGCTGGAGAGAAAAAAAGGGAGAGGGGGTATGAAAATCCTCTCCTCCCAAATTATGTTAAAGAGTTTGCAACATTCTCTACTCTCTGATCTCCAATATTTTATAATGTCTCAAACTAAGGCAGAACACCAACCATTACTGTTTTTCTTTTACAGTGAAGTAACTGCACGGGCAGTGCAATGTAAGCATGTTACCTACCTAACAAGGGAAGTAAAACAGGGTAGTTGTAAGGCATCACAAAGAGGTTTACACAGGTTAAAGTAGTGCTTGCTTTTAAATACCCAAACGGATGGCCAAGCTCGCTGTATTTTCCACTGCTACTCACAAATACCTGATAAAGAATAAGAGATATCACTTTATTAGAAGAATACATAGAGTACTAAGCATAGGACATTTCAAAATTCAAATCTGAATCCAGTTGCATTAAGGCAGCAAATTATCAGGAACAGCCAAGTCTGAGATTGCACACACCAGGATAAGGAGGCACTTACATTCCCCAGGCACCAAACTGACACATGCAACATTCAAGGTACCCCCAGTCAGTGTGGAAATGTTCTTCACAGTACAATTATTAGCTCTTTAGTGAAACTGCTTTGAAATGATGCTCTGAAAAGTTTTTGAAATTATTTAACATAGGTTAGGGGACATCTGTTGAAGGTATGTTTAAAAATATTCTAAATTAGTCTTCTGATTCACAAAATAGCATGACTAACATTTACAACACTGATAAAAGAAATCGAAAACTTGTAAAGCATAGAAATAAAACAAAACAAATATTCAAGAAACATCTTTTACTTGTGCCAAGTGTCAACATTCTTAACATTGACTTTCTGGGTTTGGGGTTGGTTTTTTTTAAGTGTAGGTGTATGGGAGTATTAACCTTGAAAAGCAATACATGCAAACAACTATTTCAACAGGATAAAGGTGGTACATATTCTTATTGGGACAGTAAAATAACCCACACCNTCCCAAAGGGAGCATGTAACAAAGGATCTCAGCAACAGAACTTTGACCTCTTCAAGGCCAATACAGTCAACAAGAGCAACAGCTTCCATTCAATTCCCATTAGCAGTTTCAACCATCTAGTGGAAATTATTTGTGGCTGTTGATCAGGTAAGATGGAAACTAGAGGTAGGTTTTACAGGTTTTCCCTGTAAGCAAATGGAAGTCTACGGAGAATTTCAATTTAGCCAAAAATGGAACCTTCAGGACACATTTCTCAGCAAAATGAGACAGACCTAGAAACAGAATTAAATGAGTTTACAAAGCCTGCAGAGGGAACACTCCTTCTGACCCCCGATAATTCTGTCAGAAAGGAGGTAACTGAAACCTTGACATGTTTCTTCTCATCAGCTGCAGAGGCTGCAACCAGACCCCAATCCTCCAGGCTCAGACTG
>VYZX01009650.1:21391-42608 GCA_013401335.1 Brachypteracias leptosomus | reverse complement strand
CAGGAGTTTGCTGAGGTGCTGTCCTGCACAGTATTATAGGAAAGCTTCCCAATAAAATGACATTAAGTAAGCAAAAGGAGAAAAAACAATATATATACAGCAAGAAAAAGGTGATTTGAAAATGAAAGCAGGAATAAAGCTGCTAGGATTTAGGATGCTATAGGTATCCTATTAAGTTTCTGACATTCCAGGAATATCCTCATTTCCTACATATGAACTGGTCAGCCTGCTCTCCTTCCCTTCAGCCATGAACTTCTGCAAATCTGAAAAACTGCTCCACATTAATAGTGTATTTTCCTCTTCTCTCTNAGGGGGAAGAAAACCCAGTTACTGTACCTTCTCCAATGGGAGCTGGGTCTGGTCCTGACTTTTCAAAGTTAATAACAACTCCACTTTGGACTTTTTGAACTAGAGATTCTAAACATTGATTCAACATTCTCTGCGTCCGAACGCAGTAAGAACGGCCTATGCAAAAGATAAATTACACAGGAAAAAAGCAAAAGAAAGTTTTGAGTAATCTTAATTAAGGAAGATGTTTTATTACACTAAGTCACACTGCCAAGGCTTTCAATTTTATCCAAAATAATAGCAACAAAATTCGTCCAAGTTTACATAAAGGCAAAATACTTTTCAAATGCAATACAACCAAGGAAATAAAAACCAACCTGCTGAGCTTTCACTCAGTAAAAGAGGTCATTAAGGCAAAAATCAGGCTAGTCCAAGGCCAAGTTTATAAACATCCTTAAGAATGTCTGATTTCACCAAGTCTATGTAATCTATCTGCTTTTGTCTATCCAAACCTTACCAACTCCCATACTCCCAAAACTTTCCCTCCCAGGCAACTTTTTTTTTCAAGCACCAATTCAAAAAAATTCTGGTGAACATCAAGGAACAGGCACCAGAATTATTTATTTTAAGATTAAATTTGGCTTATTAGCCCTGCAGCATAATTAATATCTCAATGATACCTGTCCCACTCAATTCAACATTTAAATAACAAACCTCACGACCGAGCAAAGCCAGCCTCTGGAAGGACTATCTAAGAAATTTTCCAATCCCTCCTACTGGTGTATTAAAAAAATTCTCTCATATCTAGAAGATCTGAAATAGGAATATGGTTTTATTTTAAAGTTCTCCTGTGCTACTGGAAACCAAGCTCAAAATGCACCACACAGATTCACGTGGACACCAAGTAATTCAGATGGAGAAAACAGCAAGAGGTGAAGTTGAATCACTTCAAATACTTCAAGGCAAATACCAAACATGAATCAAAGCAGAGTAATGTCCAGTTACCTCCTGTAACTTCACACATCTGTGTGATAGCAGACTCATCAGTAGGCACACTCCCAAGCTGCTCTGGTTCAGCAGATGCAGCTCCTGGCAAACGCAGCACTAGAGCAAACAGCCTTTGATCCCAACGAAATGGTTCTTTGGTTAGTTCACTTCCAGGCAAAGGAGAATTCAAAGGAAGATGAAGCTGGTAAAGAAAGATTTAAAAACCAGTAGTAAAGTTTATTCACTTCTCTGTAAATGACCCCATTTCTCTCCTATCCACTAATTTATCTGAAGTTACAGTCTGGAAACACTCATGAACTATGAGTTTAGGGGCTGAGCAATGTCAGCATAGCTAGTTTTTGTTCTCTTTGTTATAAAAGAGGTTGATGAAGCAGAAGTACTGTTAGCAGGAAAAAACAATTAATATTAATCTCAACATAGCAACAACTTGAAAGAACTGAATGCAGGTTTACCTCCTCTTGAACTCCAGCCGTATTTGTCAGTTTGTTTCCATCTGTGATGGTAATCAAAATAGATGGCTCCAAAAAGAATGGATTCCTTCCCTAGAGACAAAAGCAGAGGAATGCCAAGAGTAACCTTAACTCTGGGTTATAGGCTTATATTTTTGTCATTATAAAATAAACAGCAAGATGAGCAATCTTCCAAAATAATCCGATAATTTTCTTTCAGTAGGTGTGGAGCCATAAAGAACTTATGCAAGACATGCTGCTCTGTGCACTCACACACACCCCCTAAAGATTTTTAGAATTCCTAGGCTTTTTCCTCCAGCAATAGACTAGAACCCCTGTAGCCCACAAAAGCAGTATATAAATGGGTAATAATACAGAGAACTCAGAGCTTCATGACGACAGTGGGGCAAAATCCAGAGTACTTTTAACTGGACTCTTCAAATGTGAGAGGAAGTCAGGACATTAACTACAAGCAACATCAAGCTGCACAGCAGATTCACTGCCATCAGTGCACATACTCTCACACAGCAACTGTGCATCTACAGCCAGGGTCATTTACACCACTGCTTTCTTTGTATTCAGTAAGGAAAAATGTGCTGGTATATTCCAGGCTATGCTCAGTAGGTGCAGTAAGAAAGAACTTCACAGTTCAAGTTCTAACACGCAGCTATCCAACATCTGAAAAAAAAAGTAAGATGAAAAGAAACTTGAACCACCAAAATCCCTCTTCCAGTAGAATTTAAAAAAACACATAAAAATAAAAAAGATACAAGACTATAAACAGATTTGTTACCTGTCCATAGTTGTCTATTCCAGACACTAATCTATTGAGATTTAACAAGTCAAACGACGACCTGAGTGCCTGACCAAGGGTTGTTAGTCCTGAAGCCTGAAGATTTTTCAGTTCATTCATAAACGTTGCGTGGTTTTCCTTCCATCCAGCCTATTACATAAACCAAAAAAGCTTCTTAGTTATTTTAGCAACAAACTGCAATCAACTGCAAGCTGTTGTTTATCTCCCTTCCCACCAAAAAATAGACTGTATTCCTGATTAATGGATACACTGCATTATTTACAGGCTACACACACCTAACCCACGTATTGACAATTTGATGTGAAACAGAGTTAAGCCTACAAAGGGAGACTCACAAAACTCATATACTGTCAAGCATTTGAAAAAAATTCTAAACACCCAGCTCTTACCATAATAACTGCTGTAGAGGTGATGCAATTAATAGAAGTATTTGGATATGGCATGTGAATATTTCATTAGAAAAAACTGTCAAACTTGGAAATCAGCGATGCAGCTGCCAAAGTAATAGCAGCGATAAAACAAAGATACAGGCAGCACAATGCTGCTGCTTCTGTCATGTACCCACTCCCTTTCATCTGGAAGGAAAGAGAAGATGTGCATGCAACATGTACTAATGCAGGGGTTAAAAATCTAACAGTGAGAGTTAAAAAGGAAAAAGAGAAAGAACTAGCAGCAGCAGTGACTGCCATCTTTGCTCCCCCTTCCACAATTTCCCCAAGTAGGAAGCATGCAAGCGTATTCAAAAAAATCATAATCCGCTATTTTTAATATATTACATGAGTCCTGCTCAACTTTTCCATTTTTCCTGTACTTCCTCCACACAACTCCCTCTCCTGGCACATTTCATGCCTTTTAATATACTATCAAGCACCCTCTGTCACTTCTGCATTACAACCCCTCTGCCTTTCTCCTGCCTTGGTATTTCAACTGCCAGCCCTCTAACTACCCTCTTCTGTCCTTAATTCCCAGTATAAAACTTTCTATGGTGTGGTTGCAAACACCCCATTGCAACACAGAACCAAATCATCCTTTAGGGTGTCTCAGTATCACAGCCTGAAATTTGAGGTCATGAAGAAAGCCATTACTGCTGACAAAGCCTGCAGAACGTTCAAAGGAACAGCAAAAACTGATGATGGATGAGTCCTACCAAGCACTCTGAATCCCACAGCAAGCAGGACTCACACACGCTAGCATCAGCTGCTATCCTTCTCTTAAAGGGTGCTATGGTGTAGAGTTCAGAAGCTATTTTAGAAAACATCAGCTCACAGGGAATCAGTGCAGGACTTAAGCTGCCTCAACTGAAACAAGCAAAGCTTGAAAACCCCAGGTATTGACACAATTATCAGCCTTGCTATCACATCTTACCCTCCACTATCATCTGGCACCCGAGACACTCCTGTGCTACCCATGGAATTTTAGTTAGGCAGACATGGAAAGAATCATTTCAAATAGTCTGACTTTTTAGCAAGAGAGAGGGAGAAAACTGCAATGGGGCAAAGAAAGACCAGACTTTCAGCAGGACTGGCCCAGTCTTACCAAACTCAAAGGAACGGTGTAGTTTCATCAGCCAGATAATTCTCAATAAAACACCATCAACACCCTCTCACAACTGCAGCTTAACAACACAGAGCATTTCATCAGCCGAGTCACTGCAACTCCCCACATGTGTCTCAGCCCAAGGCAAGAATAAAGTACAAACACAGGCTCTGGAGTAAAAGCAACTTAGTTAATGATCTTTGTTTCAGAGTTAAAGAGCACCAAATCCCAACAAGATAATCCATGTTATTAAAAAAAAAGGTTTGCCTTAAAACAATTTAAAGTGAGCAATTACAAAAATCTTTCTGAATTAATTCTATCTTTTCCAACCTTAATGATTCTATGATTCAGTTCTATGAACCCTTAGACGTAGGTCAAACGGCTTCATTTTGTCTGGTAAAAACATCCACCAGGTTAGTCCAGCTTCTTGGGAAGAGCAAGGCTATAGTGCAGAAAGTGGCTTTACAGAGTTTGGGTTGGAAAGGACATTAAAGATCATCTAGTTCCAACCCCCCTACCATGGCAGGACATCTCCCAGCAGACCAGGTTGCTACTAAACCCCAAAGTGCCCTTGAACACTTCCAGGGAGGGGTCATCCACAACTCCCCTGGGTAACTGTTCAAGTGTCTCACCACCCTCACAGGAAAAAATTTCTTCCTAATACCTAATCTAAATCTACCCTCCTTCAGTTTAAAACCACTACCCCTATCCTATCATTACACTTTCTGATAAAGAGTCCCTCTCTTTCCTGCAGGCCCTCTTTAGGTACTGAAAGGCTGCTGTAAGGTCTCCCCTGAGCCTTCTCTTCTCCAGGCTGAACAGCCCAAACTCTCTCAGTCTGTCTTCATAGGGGAGGTGCTCCAGTCCCTGATCATAGCCCTCCTCTGGACTGGACATGCACTGCAGGTGGGCTTTCACCAGAGCAGAGTAGAGGGGCAGAATCACCTCCCTCAACCTGCTGGTCACATTTCTCCTGATGGAGCCCAGGACGTGGGCTGGGAATGCAGAGTTTCCAGCACAGATTGCTGTCTGAGTTACCCTGTTGCTAAAGCACATGAAGGGGAATAAAACATTGACAAAGGAAACACTACTCCTAGCCTACAACTCTTTATTTGAACTCTAATGAATTTAAGAGCATTTCTTTACAAAACAACCAGTAACAATCTTCACTGGTATTTGGAGATTCTGCTGTTTCCCTTTTCTGAAAACCCTGGTTGGCTTCCAGCTCCTACTGTGTCTGAACCAGCTGCACTATGTGGTCAACTGCCTCCAAAACATGCTATTTTTCCTTGTAACCTGTTACTTTTCCAAGGAAGCTGAAGATACAAGGAGCAGCTGATCATCACTGGTTTGCCTTAAAAAACCTTATTTTTCATCTTACAAACTCTCATAGGATCTTTAAAGATAAAGCTGAGGACAGCTGTACCTTCTAAATAATGAGAAACGCTTCAGTATTCTGGTTAAGTGAACACAGGCAGCAAAAACAAGATTTCCCATTTCCATATCCAATTTTAAATAAAGGTCTGATTAGTTAGTGTACTCCATACTCTAGCTTATCCTCAAACAAGCTTTTTGAATCAAACACACCAAAATTAATGACAAGAAGCTCTACTTCTGTAAAGTGATTTTTCCAGAAAGATTCTAGACAATGTATATAACCAAACATGTATTTCAGGGACAGAAACTAAAGCCCCAAAGAACTCTGTATATTCCCTCTTCATATATACAGTAGGATCATTCTTATGGCAAAATAAAGAGTCAAGTACATGGTACAGAGCATATGCATAATGAGTTCAACATAGCACTTTAAAGTGATTAAATAATAATCTTTCCTAAATTCAAAATACTGCCACTAATGATGCTTAGAAAAAAGCACTGCTTTTATGCAGCACTACTTCCATTTGCCAGCAGAAACACTAATGACAGAAAAAACACCCCACCAACAAAAAAACCCCTAACTAAAACCCCACAACCTTAGAGGACCAAACATAAACATACTCTACAAAAACCATGTACCCTCTACAAGCCAGTAATTATGAAGTCAGAACTAAATATTAATTAATTCAGTTGTTTATGAACCAGTTCTGACACTGCAATTTCTCATCATCTTCAATATTATATTCCTAGCCACTTTTATGCCCAGAATTTATTAATAGCAATCCAAGCAGCCTTTGTCTTACTGCTGTTACCAGCTTCTCCTTTGATAATTTACATGAATAAACAATTTTAGCCTGTACACACATACCAAAAGCCTTTCAAAGATATCTGGGGAAAAAAGAACCAAGTACTATAAGTAAAAATCTCATCCTGTTGGTTCATGCCAAGAACTGGCAAAAACACAGTGTCGTTTAGCCTTCTGTGTTGACAACTGCAAGCTTTGGATACCCTCCTAGGAAACCCTGAGATCTGGAAGCAGTGTATCACCTTCCAGCTCCTGGCTTCAGCCTTTGCAAGCAAATCACACTGAAAAAATAAGATATTTACAAAGCAACATTTTTTTCTGGTGACTTAGTTTTCAGAGAAATCCATGCCCTGCTTTATTTCACCATACAGCTCTAGAAGCATTTCAGCTGCTTCATGAAGCTGCTACGGTCAAAATTGTTTTTTTCAGCAGTAGTAAGGCCAGATTATCTAGAATTCAGACAAATGTCAAGGTGAAAAACCTAGTGAAGAGGAGGTTTTATTTACCCCAGCTAGAACCAGGACTATCTGAACATCAGAAGGAATAGAGCTGAGCTGCAAAAAGTCTTATTCAGAATCAGTAGCTTAAAAAGACCTTTGAGGTATCAGGAGAAAAAGTAGATTTTAGCTGCAAAAGGCAGGAAAGAACATCTTCTGAAATGCTTGGGGGGGAGGAGGAAGTCACTACTTTTGTCATACAAAAGACAGCAACATTTTAAGTAAGTACAAGTAAAACATTACCAGGCTTTGAGCATGTGCAACACATGGTAATCTCACCTACACTAGCTTAACTGTCAGTTTTACTGCTTTTACTGTATCAGTTGGTTGTTCTGGTTTTGTTTGCTTGTTTTTTGAACAATACAACATTTTGGGGCAGCATGGTTGTTTTCAACTACTTCTTAGCACAGCTTGGTCAGGGTACAAGGGCAGACTCAGAGGTTGGGCATTAGAGCACAAGAATTCCAGGTTGAAAGCAGTCTTCCCCCATTTCACCAGCGCCATGAAATCCAGGGAGCTGGGGCTTTTGCGGCTGCAAGTCTTCAGCTTTAGTGTTTCTACAGACAATGCCAAAAGAGAGAAGAGTTTACTGCTCGCTGGACTGCTTTCAGATCTGATTCAAAAACCTATAAAACTACTAAAAATAATCTTCCAAGGAAGAAGACAATTTGCAATCCAGCACGCCACTCGCAACAGGCTGGGTTACAGGGCTCAATATTTATTTAAACATACAGATTTTTAGAGTCTTGCTAACGTTTCCCCAGAAAGAAGAACTGGATTTTTGGTATTACAACTTGCTTAAAGTATTTAAGTTTCTTAATAATTTAAGCTATTATTAAATACACCAACTTAGGAAAACTGAGCCTAGTTCAGGATAACATGCCTGTGGTATGCTAGGTTGTCAGTGACATCCATTTGGTAAAAAAATAAGGTAAGAAAGAAATCCAGCTGTTGAAATCTGAAACCACTCCTGCTACAGAATCCCCAAGAACCCTGTGAGGACCATGAAACCAGCAAAGCATTTTGCCTTTCAAATCATTAGAATGGTTAATTTTTAAGTTACCTTTTCGTTCGCTGGTAACTACGCATCACCACTCAAATCTGTTTGTGTGGGGGAGAAGAGAGCAGATGTTTCTTTTCTAGGGAACTGAAGTATTCTTTTGGCCCCTCTGTAGCATCAGAGGCTGCTTCTCAAATTGCAAAATATCTTCACCTCTTTGTAATCTCCTGAACACAGCCCCAGCATTGCTCAGCGGGTTCTGCAGCAGAACACCCCCTCCTTGGTAAGCTAGAGCTTCCCTGCCTCAGCTTCAGCAGCTCTGGAACAGGAATTCTAGGAAATATCAAGACTTATCTTGGTCACCCCTCTTTTGCTATGACAAAACTGCACAAAGAGGGAGAGGACAAGAGGTCCTGGTATCATGTATCTCCCTTCCTCATGAAGGGCAGGGTCATGTTGCTTGTTGGTACAGAACAGTCAAGGCCCACACTAGCTCCATAGTTTTTATTTGGTGTTCAGAGATTGATGAGTAAGGAATAGCACACAGTAAAAGAAAGTACTGACTATACTATAAACATTGGGTACGGTTTTATTCAATATTTAGAAGTCAACATCACACAACCACATCACCCACTAATGTCATCCTCACAAATGTTTGTCCGCACTCTACAAATGGGACAGAAGGAACAAGCTCTACAAGACAGACACCACCCTCCTGTCCAAGCACCTCTGAATGCCATTTTTGAGGCAACAGAGTTCTCAGGTTCTACCTATACCTTGGTTGCAGAACAACACTTCTCCCGTTTCAGTAGCTGTGCTCTCCAGTTACTTTTACGCAACATATCTGTCCTGTCACTGCACAGGATCAAACAGCCCTTAGTAAAGGAACTCAGAAGATCAATTCTTTTTTGTTCTTGGCACAGGCCAGCATCACAGCACACCCTCTGAGATAGGAGATTAGAGTACCTCCAGCACAGAGTGATACTGGCACGCAGGCCTGAAATCAGCTTATCATCGGGTAGCATCGAACACAATGAGCCAGCCTGGATTCAAGCTGCACTGTCCTTGATTTGGAGGACTGGTGAGTGCTGGTGGAAGGACATCAGTAGGTCTTACTGCTCTGATGCAAAGCTGGTAGGAAGAGGAGGAAGAGTTGGTGGGACCAAGCCAGCTGTATGTAATTGCTCTCACTATGTCAGGCTCTCCAGCACACAGTAAATCACTTATATTACCAGCTTTATTCCCTACTCTTCCAGTCTCCCCCACCTTAGATAAGGGTTTGAAACACAGACAGCTGCTACCCCTATCCTTTGCTGTAACAAAGTGAGATTCTAGGGCAAGAATGGATGAGACCAAATACATCTCAGTTGGCAAGCCAGGGGAGCCTGTCTCTAGCTTTTCCCGTGGAAATCTGGTTCTGCAAAGCAGAAGAGGGAACAGAGTTCCAGGACAAAACTTAGATGTGACCCTACTGCAGGCACCAGAGAAACCAGCCCAGGTCACTCAAGCAGGTCTCCGTTGCTGTTCACTATGGGACCAGCCTAACAACAAAACACTTTTTCGGTTTTCATTTGAGGAGTATTGTAATGCATAGTAAATCCACAGGTTTAAACTACTTCCTCAATAAGCCCCCAGAGCCTTCAAGTACAGTGAAGAGTCTACAAGAGTATCTTGTCACTTGGTCCTCCTTACACTGATCAACAGGTTAGCTTTTTAAAGCTAACGCATTGTGAATAGCAAGCAAATTATTTCTTCCTGTCTAGTTATTTCTGCTGGTTTTGTAGGACACTCACACTGAAACATAGGGGCCAAAGGCTTTTTTAAATCCAGAGTGGACTTTCAAAAAATTTTATTTTTTTAAAAAAACACTTGCTCAAGTCCCAGTCAAAAATATTTACAGAAGTTTAATATAAGTAAAACATCTCCAAGAGAACAGAGAAGCATAAACTGCTTTAATACATCTTTAGAAAAAGACTCTGGAGTAGATGACTCTTAATCCCACACCACTGAGACATTTTGACATCAGATTTTATCACAAAGCTGTCACTTTGCTTGTCACCATCCATTTCCAAGCACCACAATTCTTCCCCTCTCTCCAGCTCTGGGACAGACCAGGTACCTTGATAACAAATGCAGAGTCTCTCCCCTAAATTATTTTTTCCTACACAGCTGGGGACCACTTTAGTGCAAGGAAGAACAGGCCAGACACTGGCTACCCTTAGAGCAGTGTTTGAACAGCCACACCACTGCGCTTCAAGGGTTTTACTGCAGGAGAGCTGTCCTGTAGTGCAGTCCTGTGGACTCATCACTTGGGCTGGGGTGCATCTTCCAGTCTCATTTCATCGGAAAGCAATCCAGTTCTTACACTCCAAGGCAGGTCTGCAGTGGGAACTGAGGTGCACAGGAGATCCCCTTAATTGCACATTTCTAAGCTGAACTCTCCTGTAAGCACACTAATCAAAGACTCATTCTTCTATAAAATAGACTAGAGCAGCTTGTTCTTAAAAGCATATTAGTGAATGTGAACAAGATCAGAACAGCACTCTAGTGTGATATATAGCTGTTATTGGCAGGCAACTACATGAAGTATTTATCCATGGTATCCTCAAAATAAAGTTGTTAAAAAAAAATCACACACCTTAGGAAACAAGCTCAGCCAAACTACATCATGTAGTTCATCATGTAGTTCACTGTCCTTTTAAGATGACTTCAACATTAAACAAGATATAGAAATGCTTTTCCATCAGGAAGAATTCAAAATGTTTATGCAAGAACTCATATTAATCTTTAAGCATGGCATCCATGGAGAGAGTATCCTTAAGAGCCTCTCTTAAGCTCCAGTTACAAAACAAGTACCACAGCCTTCTGTTAATACTGGCATTTACAGAGAAGCAGAACCTTCACCTGTTAGAAATGTCAAACAGAGATGCTCAAAGCTGAAACTATGCTTGGAATCAGGTGATAATAATCAATGCCAAGGAAAAAGAAAAAAAAAAAAGAGCCTGCACTGCCTTTTTATTTATTACCTGTTGCTCCTGATTTAATCAGTCTCTGGATTTAGCTTTTTGGTCAACAATATTTCATGTGTTTTGACAGCTATGCTCACCACACAATTTGCTGCACAAGGATGAAAGGACTACACATGAAGAAAGGAAAGTATAAATACCAAAGAGATCATGGTATCACCCTGTTTCAAAAAGCATTCTCATTTAAATAAAAACATTATCCAGTTTAAAAAAAAGTAGTATTTCTCATAAACGCTGGAGAAGCTAGGGTATTTCAGCACAGAGTTGACCCAGAACAAGCTACATTTCATACAATAGCTTAATGGAGAGGGAACACAGACATAATTATATAATTTGCAGCTCTAGTACAGTAAGCAAAATCAGAGGCTACATGCTTCTGTTCAGCAGCACAGCAGTCATTTCAGAAACACCATTACAGGTGCACCTAAACTGTAGAGAGGACAATGGCTGAAGCACTGAGGTTTCAATCAGAAATGTGCATTTACCACAGCGCCCATTGCTCCTCCAGGCTACCAAACACACTTTCCATGGCAGGCAGCCCCCAGCTCTGTCCCCCTGGCCCCTTCCTACTCCTGGCATGGTTGGAAAAGTCACAAGGAACAAAGGCAATAGCTAACTGGTTACAGAGCATATGCCATCAGCACGTGGGATTCTTCTTCATGGTAGATTTTTGGGCATCGAGTGGAAGAGGATTACTGCTGATCCTTTAGCTTTGCAGCCCAGAGCTGAGAGGACACAGCATGATCCACACTCAGTTTGAGAACTGCCACATTCCTCCCCACCCCACTTCCAGAAGCACACCCCAGACTAGAGCAGCACACCCCAGTGCTACATGTATCACCAGTTTACTTTGAATCTCAGGAAGGTAACGAATCTGGAGGGGGTCACCTAACCAGCACGTTTCCTCCATTCACCTCTGAAATTGTGATTATCTGGAGACACTCTCTGACTTGCTCTACCCTGTAGCACCCTCAACTCTTCATCACACACTGCCATGCTGAGCACCTGGCTGGCCTGAGACTATGCCCAGCAAGCCACCAGGGCTTGCAGGCTGCCTGCCCCGTCCTGCTCAGGCCCAGGGCACCCACCAGCACCCACCATGACCCCAGGCCACAAGCGAGGGCACCAACAGGAAAGGACCTGGCAGCAGCTAAAGGCCCCAAGTGTTCTAGCTCAACAGAGTTTCCCAAAAAGCAGAGTTTAATTTTTTTTCTTCCCTAATAAAACCTGACTAGCTCACCTGTTACCACACTATGAAGACCAATACCAATGCATTCTCCTCACTCACAAGCAGAGCACACCAACATCAGCTTAACCACACTATGGATCTTTGTTTGCAGTCAAATTAGTCGTTCAACAACATCCACCTTACAAAGATTTGTATTTTTAAATACCATTTTACACTTTGAAGAGTTTAAAAGCATCTGTTGAAAACACAGCCAAATAAACCATCATCTTCAACTTTAAAAAGCAAAATTAAGGAGTTCTGAAGTGTTGGTTTTGTAGCCTAGAACAGCAGTGAACACATTAGTGCTGCTTTTCCTAGAGGGTTTGCAGAGGAGCCCAAGCAAAGAGTCACAGTAACCGGGTAAAACGTGAGATTGGCCCTTTACTTAGAAAAAGGCTAAATAAAAAAAAAGGTTATTTGAGAGAAAACAAGGCTCTGGATTACTTATCTGGCAATAAGTAGTTCAAGTTTCAGAGATATCTGGAAATGGCAGATCTTACATGAAAGGAAACTCTTGTCTTTCAAATACTGTGCAGAGTGAACATACAGACCAAGACAAGTCTATGGGCAACAATAATCGGGTCTCATTACAACAATGTCCTTCATACTTGGCACCTCACTAAAAACTCTAAAACAAGCTCCCTACTGCTGGAATTTTTTACCACACAACTTTTCTCTGATTATTCTAACATTAGCAAGAAAAATGCAAAGTAAAAGACTCCTTTAAATTACCACCTGCTGTACCTTTTGGGGGGGGGGGGGGAGGGGAAGGTAAAGCATAAGAGTTACATATTAAGTGTACACTGTAAAAATGATGTTTAAGGAGGAAGGAAAAATTCCAAGACTCTAAATGTTTGACTACTTAATTTGTAGCTTACATTATTCAATAAAACCAGGAATAGAAGCACTCAAAATACAGAAAGTCACAAAGAGAATCACTAAATCCTGGAGACATCCAGAATTTTCTGCTTCCCCCTCCAAAGCACTGATCTCCACAAAACAAGTCACACGGTACAAAACCTACTTTTTCCCATTTGATTCCAACTGTCTCAAGTACGAAAACACTGCAGGAAACAGCACTAAGTTTCATCTTTTCTTGTTCACAATAAGCTCAGAACATCGTTCTTGCACCACTGCTGTAAATCACCATTTTCTGGGAAGCTGTTTTGAAAAACACGCAAGGGTGAACATTTTACAGGTGTCTGCAACCTCAGTTACCTTTTCCATTGTTACAGTGTGAGATAATCAGCATTTAAGACCATACTAGTTTTTCACAAAGTTTAAAAAGAATAAATGCCCACTTTCAAGATATCACTGAAGTATTTTGTGATATATTTTGTATATTTTTAGCTATACCACATTCAGGTTACAAAGCCTGGGCTCTAATGTGTAAATATCAACAAAAAAATAAATGTTGTAAAAAACCTTAGGTGTGAAACTCAGATACTGACACCACAAAAAGGAAGGAGGCAACCAATAAAGATTACACGTGGCAGGAGCCATTAACTTCATAAAGCACCTCCCTTCTTCATACAGAACATCTCACTATAAAAACACAACTAGGGAGATCCAACTAAACTGTTTGATTCCACATTTTAAGCTTCTATTTTTAAAATAAAAGCGACCTTTGCACTGAGGATGAGTTAAGCCTCTTAGTGCAAATATATCTACTTTTGTCTAGTTTATCCTGTAGTCTTAAGGGCTTACATCTTTGAATGTGTCCAAGATCAAATAAAGAACCAAATAAAAAGATGAAAAAAATAAATTGCTACAGTGGCTATGAACAGCAGATGTTGGGTTCCGTTCCAGGCCTCTGGTATCTCATCAATAGTACAAAGCAGCAACCACTTCAGATGAAAAAGCAAAACTTTACTTTGCAGATTCCTGTAGAAACAGAATGAGTTAAAATATTTCCATTAATATTTATTTAACCCAGTAACCCCTTTCCTTGAAGGCAGGTAGCAGGTGAAAGCACAAATTCAAGTATTTAACTTCAAAAACTAATGAAAAAAGTGACAGCCAAGCAGAGTTCGGTCCATCACATCTATCAAGGAGTTAATTTCCATTTCAAGAAGTTAAGTTCCATTTAAAAATCAATTCCTTCCAAAAGCCTAATCACCTTAATCTTGCATGAACTTGAATTTTTATAAGATACCTCAATTTCCAAATACACCAAACAATTTCTTTTGGAAGAATGAATCACTCTGATTATTACTGGTTTGTTTAGTCATTACTATGCACATTATAGTATAGTGCTTTCTCCTCATCACACCAGTTCCTGCAAAAGGATATTCATAATTCAAAGGGCAGACAGCAAGCAGCAGTCATTATGGACAGGGAGAAAAAAGTAAGACTAATATTCTTGGGCATGTTTAAAAGCATTTTAACATGCTCTACACTACTTAATATGTTGTCTCTCAAGAGAGGGAATGTGCTTTTTAAAGGATGCTCTCTATCAGAACCTTTGTAAGCTAAAAGGAGCTACAATACTTTATTGCATGCTTGCTACAGGGGTGCCAACTCATCATTCCTAATGTTAATTCCTAAGTTTTTAGTAAAACAGAGTTATCTAAATTTTTTGTTGTTGTTAAATTTTGACACATGCACTGCAGTAAAAATACAAGCCTACCACTTGCACCAATAAGAACCTTTTAACTGTCTTTGGCCTTACTTGTCCAATTCCAAAATAGATGCTTAAGTAAAAAAGTCACTTTTGCATGCATACACACAGAGCACAGGTCCCTCATTCACAGACTTAAGTGATAAGGCAGTTAAATAGAAAGGAGAAGGTAAAAATTGTTTGGGGGGGTTCTCAAACAGTATTAAGAGGGTTTTGCCCCCCAAAAAAACCTAGACAATCAGGATTTGCATGAGTGCTCCTTAAATAATTAAGCGACTTCTGCTTCTTTTCTTTAACAGAGTAAGAGCAATTGTTGGCTTCAACCTGCCAGTCATTTATGCTGCAAGTCAGTCTTCTGAAAAATACACAAATTCCATAACAAAACCCAAACCAAATACTGGAAGATGTACTGCAAGACTGGAGGAGAGTTGTGCTTAGTATTTCACAGACAATGGAAGATGTTAAGTGTTCAGAAATAAAAACACTGCTATGACCAACTCCAAACAGGAATGGCTACCTCTCTGCTAAACAAATACAGAACATTGTCTCCTAAGTTAGTCATCATGAACAAATGCTGCGTATCCTACCTACATTCCATCCAGTTCTTCAGACTGTATTCTGCATTATCCTTCCAATAATGCCCGGTTGGTAGCTTCACTAGGTTGGTACATTATTTACAGCATATCTGGAGAGAAAGATAGGCCTCTCCCATCTACCTCCCTTTTCTTCCCCCTTTGCCCCTCACTGATAACAGCTCCCCTCCTGCCCCTGCACTATCTGCCTTGAACCCACAATGCTGCCTGCAAACCTCACCACCAACTTGGAAACCTCCAACCGTGCTTCCAGCTGTTCACAATCCTTTCCCACAGCACAGGTCAGACCACCTAGTGCTTGCATTTGCCAGAAACCAGACCTTTTACATGTAAAACTGGTGGTTTTCAGTGTCTCAAGGTTCCTGTAAAAGCCTGATCAATTTAAGATAATTCTGTGGATTTGCTGAAGGTTTCTGTACTAGGTATTCTTTGGTGGTGTTCTTTGACAGAAGTTAAAACACAAACAAACGCACTTCCTATCACCTCAGGCAGCTTTCCTGAAGATCCCTGCCTCAAACCCAACAGGTTTCACAGCAGGGTTCCTCTTCTTACTGCAGCCCAGGGGCAGGAGCTCTGATCTCATTTCTTCCAGAAGCAAATAGACCCAACATCTCTGGTTTGCAGCACAGTCTGTTCATTTGCCACTTCCCTTTGCAGAACCAGTGGGAAGTGGTCCCCATTCTACACCAGCTTAGCTCCTGTGCGAAAGAATTTTAAAACGCAGGCAAAAGCTTTTGTGCCAATTAAAAAAAAAAAAAAAAAAAAGATAGCAAAGCTAGTCTCCCAAGTTTGACCTTATGAAGTCACAGCTCTGAAGCACTATTTTAGTTCCATAAACAAACAGGTTGTTTACACATATTAAGTACTCTTTGATAGATGTTTAGAAGAACCTTCTACAAATTCCTATTCCAGTCCCTAAGGTATCCCAATCCAACACCAAAATCAAGGTCATCAAACTCAACCCTTCAGGAGAATTTCAAGAAAGAGAAGAGGTTGCCCATCGTCCATCACAAAGGGCTGTTCCACCAGAGAGCTCTTCAGCACGGAAACATCTGCTCAGGCTAGCAGGGAACAGTAACAAAACTGGAAGGCATTCTCTCTCTCAGTCCCAGCTTGGATTTCTCAAACAGCAAAGTGTTTCATACACATTGTACAGATTTTGAGCTACTTCTCAGACAGCTACATACATATTTCTGCACCCAGATTCAGGGAGCCTATTTATAGCACACTCACAACTGACTCTTAAATTCAGTATAATACACAAGAGAAAGGAACAGGCATACAACTTCAGGTTCAGCAGAGTAAACAACTTTTATCAGTCCTCTGACTTGTGGCCAGATCATTTATGAAGGTCATACCACACAGTTTCAAAAAAACATAGAACAAAAGCCATATTTCTGTGACCTTGTCATAAATAACACTCCTCAAGCACTGAAGAATGGCCCCATCACTGCCAGCAGCCAGGTATCAGTCACAAGGGAACAGGGCAGTCCAGTTAATCAGTAACTTCACCTAAGACCACCATTGTCTTTCTCTCTTTTCCTCTGGACCTGAACTAGCCATTTGCAGCACAAATCCACAAGCAGACCACAAACTGCAGGATGTGAGTCTTAACAAAATTCCAGAATGGAAAAAATAAGACAAAGAGCTAAACCTTGTTTTCCTTTTCAAGAAACTCTTTTTAGATGGAGATTTTGGTGTGAGCTCCATTTACAGAAAAATCTAGGTAGATCTTGCTGAAGTCTTCCCCCTCTTTTCTCCATCACTGAAAAAGAGGAAAAGATTTGGGCAAGGCAGCAGGTGAGAAGACTCTTCCTTCTCACCATACTTTTACTCTAGCACCACTATTTCCAAAAAAATCCCAAAATGGCTTTAAGATTCTGTCTATTTATCTCATGGCATGTGCTTAGGTGTAGAGAAACACATATTTGAAAGAGGAAGAAACAAAAAAGCAGCTGATGATGATAAAAATTAACACGATTTCAAAAAAAGCTACTGGGCAAATACATGGGAAAAGGTACAGGAGACCATTAAAGACACACCAACGCTCAGCACAGGTCTCTGAGCTGCAAACTGGGAGCTTGGGAAAGTGCCCTGCAGAACTGTCAGTAACATGCTGGGCCTGTTTTCACCCTCCTCACCCGGCATCTGGTACCAGCCACATCTTGCAGAAGGCAATGAGAAGGGTGGGGCTGGCACACAAGGCTGGGAGGAGCTGCGGCACCAGATCAAAGCACTGATGGGATGGAGCAAGCTCCAAGGTCTAGCAATCCATGAGTATAAAATCTTCAAAATGAGGTTGTATCAAGTACCACATTCATTACATCAGAGAATGCATTTACCTTAGACAGAAGGCCCAGAACATCAAACAGTGCCAGACAATGAGGCTGTTCTTAAACTCGTTTTTCTCACCCAAGAGAACCAGATACACACAGAAGAGTAAATTCCTTCAATACCTAAATTACAGCACTGGTGTTTTAATTGCAGTAGACACCTGCCACATGCTACTGGTTACAATGGAGTTGCTATAGGTATGTTTCCCCAAGCATGCCAAATACCCCAAACCAGAATGGACTGGCTCACTTCAATGTTGCTAACATGCCACTAACCTGACACAGACTCACTTGATAGCATCCTATTACAATTTAAATTAAAAAAAATAGTGGAGGAAAAACACACAGCTTGGGTTGAACATTCTTACTTCATGAAATAACATACTATTTTTCCCCTCTTAGTCCATAAAGTGAGTCTGACCCAACATTCAACAGAACTTAGAGGTTTCTTTTCATTGACCTATACAGGTTCACACAATTTGACACATACAAGTTTATACATTTCATAACATGCTTATTAAATATCTGTTATTGGAGTATTTCAGAAGCAAAGAGTCGTAAATGGCTGCATCACAATTACAAATTACACACAAATCACCATCTATATATTATGTAAGGAACAGGAGCAAAGCAGCTGACCAGGTTCCAGAGGCATTTGCTGAGGGAGTGGAGCTGAGATTCCCACCACCCCCATCTCCTGTCCCTGCTTTCCCAGGCCAGCATCCTGCCTCCTCTTTAGACACAAGCCACCAGTTCTCTGCAGAGCCATGCTACAAACTCAGAGACTAAATAACCCCACTTTTAAGAAGTGGCATAGAGACCTACAAGCAGTCAACTAAAAACGCAGAGGCTGGGAGAGGAGCCACAGGTCTCATAAATCATTTAAAACCCTCTAAAGACAGTTCCAAAAACATCATCTTACTTGCACAGATTTTAGCATTTGTGCAACAGGGGGATCCTTGCATTTAGCACAATACCACAGTATGAACGTGACATTTTCCTGAGATACTCTTGTTCATCAAAAGTGAACCAGTGCTGTTGATTTAAAATGCTTCAAGGCTACAAGTAAACAAATTCTGAAACCAACAAAACCAAGGCACACATCTCCCAGTCACCCCTGCTCCAAGCTGAAGTTCCATTAATGCCTCTATCTCCTGGGTGGTCTCAACTCCATAAAAAGATTATTTCCCTCAATTACTCCACTGGTAACCTTAAGAACTATCTGTGAGATTATATAATTTAATTAGCGTAAAATATAAAGAAAACAAGCAGATAAAGCAGCCACTAATGAAAATCAGATGCTACTACACATACTTGGAAAACAGACTTGCAAACTACATTCACTTGTCAAGTTTGTTTTTCCCTTCTCTAAAACAAAAGAGATAAAGTATCTAACTACAGCAGAACTAGCAAAGAAACTAAATTTTATTTCCTTTAGAAGCATGTTTTGTAAGATATACAGAACCTGGCCTAGACCAGAAAGTTTTCCTGGCCTAACTATGGTTGTTAGAAAACACAACAGAGGGGTATCATAAACAGCAGTAAAAGGTCCAGAGAACACGTCTTCAAACAAGGAAGAACAAGTTCTCACTGTAAGGCTTTCTCTGCTCAAGTAAGAGACAGGGTGACAGCCTCATCACACTAATTTATGCCACAAAGTCTTTACATAACACTTGAACTGGAGTTGTGATCAGAATTATTATAAACATATATTTATTGCATCTGCAGCCTGTTCCTACACAAGTTCCTAAGTTTTGAAAAAACATTTTAAGATTGTTTAAGGTCCAATTTAAAAATCAGCATGCTAAAGGTAGAAAAATAAATTTCTAAGAGACATTAGCAAGTTACAATACTTTTTCTTTCCCCTTGGCTATTTACAATGTGCCAAACATGACTGAATACTACCATGGGTATCACACAGTCCCATTTATTTCAATTACTATTTACTAGAACTGGGAACACAGTCAGATGCTCATTAGTGTATCAGGATGTACACAGATGCTCATTAAACATAAGGATCTTCCTCAGCCAATCTGAGTAGGTATGTGGTAATAACCTGTAGCATTACCACACAGACCTTCAGCAGAAGAGTCATTATTTTTTATTAAATCACCAGTATGCTTGCTGTCACTGCAGTGGAAAGGTTTCTTCTTCAAATATAAGGAAGGTATACTTTTAAAATATTTGACATGAAACTAGGAAGAAAACCCAAACCTGTAGATCTCTTGTCTTAAGGTTTAACACCAGCCTAAGAAAGATCTGAGTTTTGCATTCAGCCACAAACACAGATGGGTAAAAGGATGTACGCATTACATCTAAAAAATCCTCTCCTAGGCAGACAAGGTTTTTTAGAGACTAGGTTTCTGTAAGTCAAGAAGGATAGTTTCAACTCCCAGAAACAGGATGATTTCTGCACCTTCTTCTAAGGAAATGAAAGATGCAACAACAAACAATAAATACTGACTCACTAAATCTGTCACTTCGGAAAGCAGGCTGTACTTTTTAGCTGTGTAAATATATTGCTGATGAAAGGAGCCAAGATTCATAGCTCTTGATAATTAAAAGTTTCCTCATTATCATAGATGTGAGCAGACAGCACCAGTGAGCACAGTTCTTTTTACAACTTCTCTTCAAGAAGTGTAAGCTGCGGGATCTAGAAGGGGTTCTGTTTTCTTCTCTGGGATGATCAGCAACAAATTTTTACATGAACCTCTTTGGCCTTCATAGAATGTGTCTAAGGCCCCACAGTTATGATCACTACTGTATCAGCCATGGCAAATGCAGCCCTAATCGAGGGCTATTCAGGAGGATCCTACAGCTCCCACAATAATGACGTTTTCTGTGGCATGCTTTATTTAAATATTTTAAGTTAAGTTAGGGATTTCTATCAGCAAGTTAGAGACAACGGCATAAGGGACACAGAGCCCCATTTTTTTTTTTATCTTGCCATAACCTCGTGGCGCAGTCGACGTGATAAATGGCACAGCCCTGCTGCCTCGGTGTCGAGGAACGGGAAAACGGGGATGAGAGCAGCTGTCCAGGCAGACTCGGAGCCCAGCTCACCCCAACCTGCACAGAGATGTCCCCCAGGTCACAACTGCCAGCACCACACACAGAACCGGTGTGGATTAGTGCACAGATGGGGGGGGAACCCCGACACCGCCGCTTCTTCTTGCCTTTCAGAGGCAGAAAACAGCCGAGAGCCCCCATCCCCAAACCCGCAGCCACGACAGAGGCGGCACCAGTGGGGCGGGGGGTCAGGGGGGGGCCCACGGCTGTCCCCTGCCCCCAGGGCCGGGCAGGGGGGGCCCGCAGGGGCGAGGAAGAGGGCGCTGCCTCCTGCCCCAGCACCGCGGCCCTGCAGCCCAGCCGCTGACGGCGGGTAAAGCGGCAGCGAGCGGGGCCGGGACCCGCGGCGGAGGGCTGAGGCGAGGTGCGGCCCTCGCCAAGGCCGCTGCCTCACGGGAGGCGGGCGAGCAACGGCCGGGGAGGCGGAGCACGGCCGGCTGCCCGCCTCCCCCGGCACGCCGGGGCGGTGAATCACGCTCCCGGCCGTCTCCTCCCCCCCCCTCCTCCTCCATCTCAGCAGCGCCCTCAGCCTCTCTCCTCCATACAAAAGCAAAATGTCCGCCATCTTCACAGG
>VYZX01009650.1:0-21295 GCA_013401335.1 Brachypteracias leptosomus | reverse complement strand
CGCCCCTCGCCCCAGGGGCCGCCCCGCCCCGCCGCGGGAGGGGGAGCGCACAGTGCCGGCACCGCCCCCCCACCCCACCTCGGTAACCGTCCCGCCGCCGCGGCCCCGTCCCGCGGCTGAGTCACCGCACGGCCCAGCCGTTGCCTCACACCTGCCCGCCGCGGCCTACACCCGCCGCTGAGCCCACACGGCCCTCGACGGCCCGCCGGGGCTGTGGGGGGGAGCAGGCGGGCGCTGTAGGCCGGCCCCGGGGAACCGGGCGAGGCAGCTGGGCTAATCACCTGGTGATGTAATCGCTCCGGTTCTGGGCTGCAGAGGTTCCACATAAGCGCTAAATCCCCAGCCCTCCACGTGCGGCTGTTCCCGGCCAGGTATCGGCCACCTCCCGAAGGCAGCGGCCGGACCGGCCGTGCGGGCTCAGGGGGCACCTGGAGGAAGGCAGGATGGCAGCACGTTATCTGTGCTTAGACTGAAAATATGTAAAGCCCTGCGTTATTTCCTACCGCCGAGGTGACGAATAAAAAGGTCTGTGAAAGCAGGGATGAAGGAGTCCTGCTCTGAGGAGGAAAGGCCCGAGCCCTGGGGCAGGCTGGGCTGGGCTGGGCCCCTGCGTGGTCACAGGCCCCAGCAGCTACTGGTGAAACTGGGCGAGTGAAATGAGATGGAGGAAATATTTAGCGCTATGTCTGCTCGTGAATGCTTGTTTGCTTCCAGGATCGAATCCAAGAAACACAAAAGCAGCACTGTCAACATGAATCTTAGTTTAAAATAATAATTAATTAACTGTTCATATTTTCCAACGTTTTTACATTCAAAGGCTTTTTCCGCAGATTGTTTTTGCTGTTCATTTAACTAACAGGCAAAGAATTGTTTTCAGTTTTCACTCTGGTTTTGTGAAGCATTTGGACAATACTGTTGTTTCACAACACCACAGGTGAATTCTAAAATCCCCCTTACAAAGCACTATGAAATACAAATGTTTCTAAAGATATCATTACCCATCTCAATCAAAATAATCAGAAATGTAAATTTATTTAATTCAGGGATGTACTCATCCATTTTGTCACAAAAAAACCCCAACAACTACATCTGAATACAAGACAGTGAAAAGTCTCTATATCAGTTTTAGAAATAAGTTTATTTTCAAAAATCCTAGCTTCTGCAAATATTTTGGCACACTAAAATAACAACAAAGTGGATAAATTACTTGAAAAGCAGCTCATTTTGGAAACAAACTGTCAAATATGAAGACTCTATTCCATTATCCAGCCCCTTTCCATAAGTTGTGTATGTGCAACTGTGATCAAAGTTTGTGAATTTTAACAATCATAGCAGAAATGCCAGGAGGGATAAACAGATAAATATTTTTACGCAAGTGATTAGTGCACATGAATGGAGCCAGACTGAAAGAAATGGGATTAGTATCTCTAGATAGATAAGACAAAAATGCAGATACTGTATTTTTGGACCACTGCATGTTAGTCTGGAAGGACAACTCCTGGATAGGAATAGGTTCACTAAGGGCTGAACGGAAACTGAGCTATTGGTAGAAGATGCCAGCTCATACCACTAGCTCCCAGCGCTGAGAACTTGTGGAGGCCACCTATGCATTTCTCTCACATCAGCCAGATGAGATCAGAGACTAACTTCTGACTCCAGCTGACCTCAGCTAATTCGAGCTGGAAACCTAGAGGCCCCATGTCCTACAGCGTCCTCAGGTCACACTGGGTGAAATGCTAAACAATTACAAGTTCATACCCTCACCGTATTGTTTTGGGTTTTTTATTCCAGACTGCCAGATACCCAAAAGCCACTTCTCTCACATCCAAACATAGTATTTAAAGGTCAAGATGAAACTCTCTTGTTTCCTGCTTCAGAGGTTGACCTTTCCAAGGGCAGCAGCAGGCAAGGTTCACATACTCTCCCTCTTTCTCTGTTGAGGATTTTGGCTTTTGGAGCCTGCTCCTGCTCAACACAAGAGCTCATGTCTAGCAATTTTCTGGACACAATGCAAGATATTTAGTTTAATGAGACTTTTTTTATTCCTGAAAATAACAGACACCAGCTGCATTCACGCACATTAGCAACCGTGAAACGAATGGTTTTCTCCATACAATTTGTGTTTGCAGTGCTGACTACCTGGCAGCTATGGTGGCAGACATTCGTTACACGTATAAAGTTCAAACTTTTCTTGGTTTTTAATTGAAATTACACTAATGTACATTTCCTCAACTGCAATAGTTAAAGAAATTGTCTCTATGGGGAAATTAATCAGAACAGCTACTGCAGATTAAGCTCTCCTATAATTAAATATTTTGAAATAGCTCCTGAGTAGGTATTTTATCCCACAGTAAAAAGGAACATTATTCTGGAAGAATGGTTTCAAGTCAATTCCTACCAAACAGATCAGTGGTATTTTTCGCTGTTGTGTTGATAAGTTATTATTTTTCTGTTCCTCATCCTAACACAGCTTAACATCTAAGCTGTTGCTTCTAACAGGATTTTAGCTCTAACAATCTTCCTTTCTTCTTAATGCTTTTATATTGCTTCATCTGTTACTCTTTTCTGACCCGAACAAATAACACACCCATGAGACAGTAGGCAGGCACTGAAGGAGGTCAGCTTTGGCACCGATTAGCCCTCTGAATGTGGGGCACACTTGATACCTTAGTCAGAAGTTATCTACTTGAAATCTGGATCAACAGCTAAACCCTTCAAACCTCCCTCTGCTTCTGTGGCTCCCCATCTTGGCCTTGTACTACAGCTGCCCTGGTGGCTTTCCTGCTTCATTTAAAAGGCTTCAAGCCAGAGCAGAAATGGTCACTGCTAAATCACTGTAAAAATACCAATTAATCCATCCTGTGAGTTGGGAGGTATTATCCCTATCATACATAAAAAAGGGGCTGCCACCAGAGCTAAGGGACTTGCTTGGCACCACACAGATGCCATTTTCAGCACCACAGTGAGAATTCTCAAGTGTTTAACTCTCAGCCAGCCACAGATCTATACTGTGTCTTTCAGAAAGATGAAATCCCCTATTTATGTAAAGAATTTGTGTCCAGCTGAACTCTGGTATGAAAGGTAAGAAATTGTGCTAAATAATAACTTCTCCACAGATCCAGTGTGTCTATATAGCAGAGTGAGAATACAGATAATTATATTCAAGATGGCAGAAGCTGAGCAAATTCAAATCCTTTGATAATGTGTGCTGTATCAGGGCTAAATATTCTCACCCGTCAGCAGTTAGCTGCTCTTCAGCTAGACACTGGAAAAGGCCAGGCTGCTTCTGCCAGTGTCACACAGCCCCTTCTGAAAAAAAAAAAAAACCAGCAGCAAACCAGTGTTTTCCAGGATATTGCTCAGCAACACCTATTTTGTTTTGGGTTTGCGGTTGATTTCTTTTTTGGTTGGGGTTGTTGTTGTTATTTCGTAACTACACTACAAACTTCCACAAAATTGTAACTTACCTCTTAAGATTTCTGCCCCTTTCACTTGCTCCATCTCCTTTCTGCAGTTACTCCACTAAAGCAAGGGTTTGTGAGTCTGATCCAAAACTTGCCTTTCTTCTGTCTCTCAGGAGCCTGGGTTTGCAGTCTGGAGGACAGCGATGGAGGCTGTGGTGCAAATCCCAGGTTCCTGTGAGCCATCACACTTTGTGTAAGTCTCCCATGGAGACATGCACCTGAATTTCTTTTCACAGCCTTCAGCAAATTCAAGAATTCCAATTTCAGCTGAAGTATAAGGAAAAGACCACAGATCCGTGCCCTGACTGCAGCACGTTTTCTGCTGATTTATTGACTGTGCATAAATACTACGCTATAACTGTCATTTAACTACAAAAAGAGAAAGCTGTATGCTCAGGAAAATATTTCAGGGCGTTCTAAGATTTTTCATCTGTCTTCCATGCACCTTCAGAAAGAGAGGCCTATTAGCAAAGGGGCAGAGTGCAGCCAGTGTGATCTGCTCCCCCCTCTCCCCAACACCCAGGTTAACCCTTTGCTGTGCACAGCCCAGAGAACCTTCCCTCTTTCTGCTGGGTTTCTGTGTGAGCACAGCTAATGCTACCCGTGGTCCAAAGGTGAAAGCCAGATCACTGCAACCTGCATAACAGCAGTTTAATTTCCATTTTGCTTTAAAGACCAATGAAAAGTGGCTGAGGAAGTGATTGGTTGCCTAAGATGGTGATCATTTTGCAATAATGCTGGATAAGCAAAATTCTGACAAAATGTCCCTGAAGAGACATGAAATGAATCCGCGAAACAGCACTTTGAACAGCAAACCAAACTGGAACAGATTTCCAGACAGGCAAGGCTTTCCATATGAGAGCTGGTTTCAAAGTCCAAGAGTCTCTCCAAAGAAGAAACAACGCTCTGAATAAAAGTTTGAAAAACAATCTGGCTACGAAAAAAGAAACTGAAACCCTCCTGGTAAATTTAGCAAACTACAGAATTGAGTGACTCTAAATGTGAGGATCAGAAAGGGGCACTGAAATCATGCCCGTACCTGTGCACACACAGGGAGACACAGAACTGAAAGCGTGTGCTTCAGCGCAGGGCATCTTTGTCATCAAACAACAAATAACATCAGATTAATGGGGTGAGCCCCCAAGACCCTGTGTGTCCTACCCAGTTCTCCCCACAAAGATTCATTATTTCTTTCTTCTAAATGCTGGGAGGTAGCAGAGCTTGTTCTGGGGGAAAGGAGAAAGGAAAGGGAAGGGATTTCTGGGGGCCATGCAGCAGGCACAGCACAAGCAGCGGGAGCAGCGGGGGCTCACGGGCTGGGGATGCTCCGACCTGGAGGTGCGTTTGAATTGACAGCCAGCCAAGAACTGCGTGAAATTCCCTGTTACTTCCTTTTACTGGTCTTATGCTAAATGTTGCTAAGCTGTACCTGGGAATTGGGCCAAATCAGCTTGGGATCTTTGGATGAAAAGCATTATAAAAAAAAATAAAATCCAGAGTATTACCCCTGTGGAAAGCAACAATATGAATTAAATGAATGTGCAAAGTAGCAGGATTTAGATTTTATTACATTCTTAAAGGTAAAATATAAAGACACACTAAAAAAATTACCTCTTCTGGGGAAAACTACATCCTTCTGCCTGAATTTCTGTGAGGAAGAGTCATAAACGCAGTGTATTGTTACCAGAACTGGCACCTGAAAATACACATTTTTAAATGGACTGGAGCCAACAGGGACTGGTTGGGAATGTCATTTTCCTAGGCTAGGATGCACAGATGTGTGCCACCAAGTGAGAAGTCAACACTGCTTCATCCATTAGCTATCAGCATTTATTTTATGACAAAGAACACTCGTGATAGGCTGGGGACCCGCTCTGAACTGACAGGATTCATCATAAAGGGAAAGTCACTCTTGGCTGTTTCATTTCTGGATACAGTTATGATTTTTTACTATATACGTGGCTTTCCTGCAACAGAAATTCTCCCTTAGAGAGTTCAAAGTATGTCCCAGGGAGAGTTTATCTGACCTGACCACACGCTCCACATCCTGCTTGTGCCTGATCCAAAGCGAACCAGCCCCTGCTGTGAGGCTCAGGGAGCCTCAGCCCTCTGGTTCCACCTCTGCAAGTCACTGTTCAGCCCTCAGCATTGTTTCACTCCCCAGGAACACTCACTGTCCCCTGCTGGCATGGCACCTTGTGTCTCAAACAAACAAAAACATTAGGGACAGTGTCCAGAACATCAAGAGACACTCCATGAGATGTTAACGCTGTGCTGAGAGCATCTAAAACTGAGTTACTGGTCCCAAACTGGAAACTGGATGTATTATTTAGGGATGAGTATGGACATTTCTGAGATCACCTTAACAGATCATCATCACCTTACTGAAACTGAACACTTTCATGGCACTATTTTATCATTATTTAGATACCAAAAAAAACACCAAAGCTACTACAGAAAACACTGTGCAATAAAAATGTTGCATTTTACCATAAATGTGTTTCACAAAATATTTCTCCCACCCCAGAGGAATCCAGTATTTCATCCTCATGACTATTCATCATTGAAAACAGTTACAGAAGTGGACAGAATTATCTACTTGGAGCACAAGCTTTGGTGCCACATGAGCTTTTGCCAGCTTTGCTAGAGACCTTCACCAGCATCTTCCAGAGGTACCTGGCATTCCTACCTTGGATTCCCCAGCTGCACAAGGGCTTATTTTGTTGTTTATACTATATTTTTCAAAACCACTCAAAAACTGTGCCAAGCCCTCGCTGAAGAGGCGAGAGAAACCAACCCTGCCCTCACAAGCTAATTTCAGACATGATCTAATGAGTGGGTGGTAACAAGACAGCAAGGCGGGACAGGAGAGAAAGGCCCAAGCTGCACTGCTTAGGTTAGAAGGAAACTCAGCAAAAAGCAAGTGCATAGGAGAATAAAACAAAGATCCTTTCATTCCTCAATAATTCTTTTGTTTGTTTGTTTAGATGAATGATAAGGAAGAGGAAGCAAAGGCTCATCTCCTGAGGTATTTGGTAGGTGTTTGGAAGAAACAAGAACCAAAAGTTTCCAGGAAGAGCTTAGGCAGGGACACAACCTTGTCTTGCCAGACCAGCTCTCTTTGTAGTGGCGTGAGAAGGGGAGATGGCAGGAGCAGAGAGCACAGTGCAGCAGCAGTACCAGCAGCACAGCCCAGATGGGAAATCCAAAGGACTGAGACACAGCAGCAAGAAATAGGCGTGCAGAGTCTTGAAGAGTCAGCTCAAATGTAGCAGGGTAGGAAAAAAGGGCACAAGGTGGAAGACCTGTGTCACTTTGCCAGGCTGAAAAGGCATTCCCTGCAGATGCTTGTGCCTGCATCTGAAGACATTTGCATTTGTCTCTCTCAAATGGCGTATTTATGCCAGATAGAAACATAAAAGTTTAAAATAACAATGTGCTCCCTTTTTTACTCCTCTGTCTCTTATGATTTACACACAATAGAAGATATTGTGCTTATTCTGGACTAAGTAGAAAAAATACCCTGCTCTCTCCGGAGTTGCTGTCTTTGTTCCTGTTCAGTGCTGCTGACCTTGCTCAGAACAGACTGAATTACTGAACTTCCTGATCTCTCGGGTCCTGATTTTGTCACTTCCTTGCACTCACTCGATTTCTGTGTATTAAATTTGAAGTTTTGTTGGCAGCAAAGGAGAACTGCAAATCCAGATGCCTCTCCTTTTTACTTGCTGTGTGCTCTTACCTAGTTTTGGATATGCATGAAAACTCAAACTGGAGAGGGTTACAAAGATTTCTCTTCCTTTCAGAAGTTTTTGGCAATTTCCGAGAACCGAAAGCTAATTATTTTGCCACAGAGATGCACCAAAGAATCTTTTAACTATGGTATTCCTATATAAGGTTTCCTTGACACTTTGATAAGAAAGAGGAGTAATAAAAAGCCCACATTTATCTTTTTTGAGATATAGAACAGCTTCACTACAAGAAGAAATTAGGCAGATAAGAGCTCTTCAGGTTGAAAAAAAAAAAAAAAAAAAGATGACTGCAGAGGGGAATGGTAGCAGTCCATAAAATGCTGACTGGAGAAGGTAAATACAGAATAATTGCTCACTTTCTCTTGCAGTACAAAAGCTGAGGGGGCATCCAACAAAATCATTAAGCAGCAGGTTTAAAACAAACACACCCAAAAGGAAGTACTCCTTCATACCGTCCCTAATTGCATTGTGGCAGTCAGTGCCTCAGGAGGTTGTGGAGACTGAAAATGGATTTTAAAAGGCATTAAACAAATTCATGGGGGACAGTGTGATCAACAGCAAATAAAAACACAATAGCTTAGGTGAAACTTTTGGTTTTCAAACCCTTACAAAGCTGATTTCCCAAAGCTGGGAGGAGACACCAAGTCAAGATGATTCAGTATGTGGCCTTTTCTCTTCCTTGCTAAGCATCTGCCACTGGCTGTTCCTGGAAGCAGCCTGGCAGTTCCTGTTGTTCAGTGCTGAGCTCCAGCAAGGGCTGCACGTCAGTAACGAGCACTAAACGGTTCCCTGCATTCTTCTGCTCAGCTCTTCTCCATCTTCCAGCAGCCTTCCTCCCAGGCAGGAGATGCTTCTGGCAGAGCTTCACAATCCAACCCTCCCCCTCCTTTTCCCTAGAGCAGCCACACTTATAATTGTGCAGAGAGAGAATATTGCATTAGCTAGTGATGTGCAAATCTCAGGTTAAAACAAGGGAAATTTTCATCCTATGCTTTGGTAGTTAAATTGTATCTCCTGTATCTCATATTCAAAGGGTAGAAAATGCAGCTGTCCTCCATTCTTGGTCAAAAAGCTGCCCAGTCCCCAATAATAATTTAGTACTATCTACAAAAAAAGAGAAAGACAAGGCAACTAAACAACTGCTCTCCATAGCCAAGTGAAAGTAACAATTTACCTCAGACAGCAAGGAAAAACAAAAAGAAACAAACTCCACCCAGAAGTCACTCAGTTTCATTAGAAAAAATAGTAACTGCAATAAAAGATTTTACATGCAACATTTATAAAAGACAAGAATTTCCAATTATGATTATGCTCAGCCTTGGGTTTTTTGTTGTTGTTGTTTTTAAAGGCTATAATAATGCAAATTCTCTTCCAAACAATTTCAGAACAGAGTCAGAAACATTTTAAAACTTCAATTATTCTCTATTCAGCTAAACCCATTGTGTTTGCAAGGAAAATCCAACTGAACTGGGAGTTTGTGCCAGCTATTTCCAATGTCACAACATGCTCATTTGTCACTCCAGCACTTCTCCAGCCTTGCACAATATACACTCTGCAGCAACCCAGAGCCAAGGACAGGCAGCTTGTCCCCTACTCCTCAGCAGCACCCTCTCCTACCACCCCCTTCCAGCTCCGTGCTGCAACCTCCCCGTTCCTCCCAACACCCCCCCCTCCTCCTCCCTCATTTTACCATCCAGCAGCAAGGCAAAAGAGAGGAGAACGCAGCAGAGAAGGGGGGAGAGAAATGGACAGCGTGGATGAACAGCGCTGGGCACAGACTTTACAAGAAATTAAACAGGATTAAAAATTCAAGGGGGAAGACCACAAAAGCCCAGTGACGGTCTAAGTGGAAATCCGTGATCAGCTACTGGTGACTCAGGGTTTCCACAGCACTTACATTCTCAGCTTTGGAGCACACCAAATAACAAAAAAAAAAGGCAGGTGGTATACTTGCAGTAAGGCAGAGGTGTCCCAAGTTGTTTGACATCCCTGCTAGTGTGGTTGTCCCACAAAAAGAGTCACTGATGCTGGACTGTGCCCTTTAAGGGTTAGTATCTCAGTGCCAATGCTTTGGAGTTTCCTATTAAGGGCTCACAGCCCCATTGCTCTTCTCCAGATACTCAGCTCTCTTCAGTGCTTGCAGACATTTAGAAACACAGACAGGAGAGAAATTAAAATGGCAGGAGAACTGATGCATGGAAGCATAATAAGGAAAAAACACTTTTTTTCACAACTGCTTTTCAAAAAGTGTAGCTCAGAAGGAAAGCAAGCACAGGGAGAAGTATAGTTCTAACAAGGTTTCTATTGTTCTTTAAGAAGAGCCACAATTACACAAAATACATAACTTGATAAACTAAAATCATAAATTACCCTTTGATATACATTAACAAGGCCTTACCTGAATCGTGTCCCAGGCAACTACAGTCCCCTGATAAAACTAAAATGACCATAAAAATATAAGTTAACTTTTTTGATTTAGAAATAAGTACTAAAGAGGGTATTTAGCCATCAGATCAGCTAAAAAAATAATCATAACAGTATATTACTTCCCAGTGCATCAAGGCACAACCCTTCAGAATGGTGGCAACAAAGGAAAAATTCACCTCAGCCTTCCAAAGAGAATTTCTGTGAAACACAGACATTTCAGTTAATGGGCTTTGACTGGGGGTATTTTAGCTCTAGGCAGTCCAGCCTGGTGCATTTTGAGCTTAATTCTCAGCGGTATCAATCACTTGAAACTCCAGATGAACTCAATAAGATCAGCAGCTGATGCTAGTCAGTCAGGCTCAGCTGTCCTCAAATGGTTAATCAGAGACATTAAAAATGTTAATCCACCAAGGTTTTGACAACCGGGGATTCAGCTGTACTAGGACTAAGAGGGCAGCAAGACCCTAGATCCAAGGATACTGCCTGCATCACTGGCAGAGCAATAGAGAGAAAATAGACAGGCTTTTGTTCTGATAGTGATATCCAAACACACCTGACCCATGTGCAGCACAAGCTGCAATGTGCCGCGCTCCTGCATGAGGCAGGGCAGTGGCTGGGCCCGGGGAGCAGGACAGCACCTGTAGCTCTGTGGGCTGCGGCTCCTACAGGGAAGCAGCTCTGGCTGGTGCATTCCTTGCTAATTAAATACAGTCTCCAGGCTGCCAGCCAACTACCCCTGCAACCCTCCCATGGCCACGTTTGCAAACCTCTGGTCAAATAAGGGATACATGGAGGGCTTGGGAGGTAAGTAAACTCCAATATAAAGCATTGATGCATGCCAGATTCAACCATGATTTTTTTTCTTTCTTATTTTCAAACAAAATCTGTCATCAAGCTGGATTCTTACTTCCCATCTCGTGAAGCTGCTGCTGGCTTGCAGAAAGCTGCCCCACAAACCCTTTGCCTACGGGCTCCACGGGAGCTGGTGATGTGGCAAACAAAGGGCAGTAAAACAAGGTAGGACAGAGCTGCAGCAATGCCATGGAAAACTGCTGCACTCCCTGCAAGGGTAACACGGGGACTCTTGCAGCCAGTGCAACTCTTTGTCAAAGTACAAAATGGGAATCTTATCGCTTTCAAAGCCTTTCTTGAAAGGCTACAGAGAGCTGCCTGTGTGCAAGCATTATACTCAGCTGCTCCTTTTCCCAGTAGATAGGCAAAGGAGCCCTATCTGATTTCATAGACCAAGTCTCCACCGTGCCTTCTGTCTCAAAATGGAGCTTTTCCCAAACATCATTAAAATAAAGCAAGTCTATCTAGGAAATGGGATCCTTTGTGGACAACGGACTTCAGGGCTTTGCTACCTGTTCTCTCCTACTGAGGTTTATTTTCTCATCATAGCCTAATCATTATTTTATAGAGGTACAGAACATGCACATAACTCAGGAAGACAGCTGGCAGTGGCCACATCCTACCTCCTGCCAAAATCCACTGATGAGGATCTAAAGAAGCTTGGTAAAAATCCTTATTTTGTGATTGCCTCTCCAACCAAGAAAGCAGCCAGGAATGATTCTGTCACAACCAGGTCCTCCCACACACCCTGCTTTCATCTTAATTTTTATTCACAGGAACATGCAAATTTCCTGGGACATGGGCTGGAACTTGCTTCTGTTGCATTTCCAAATGACATTGGAGGATTTCAGCATCAGTCACTGTGTCATGCAGGCCATAAAACAAATTTTAACGGACAATAGTGGAAAAAATCCTGAACCAAGAACTGGCACAATAAAAATACAGAGAAACTCTGAAAACACTATTGTTTGTTGCTGACAAGGTCAATGAAACTATAAGCAAATGGCTTTAGCAAACCCCACAGATTCGCATATGCTGATACTCTGCATTGTTAGTTCTGAAGATATTTGAAGAATGGTTAAAATCAATAGACAGGCCTCAAATACAGCAGCTGATCCAAAAACTCAGTGGGCTGGAGTGGCATCGAGGCCAACCAGATCCTTCTCCCTTTCCTTTTGAATCCTGAGGGGGAGGGACAAACTTGTCAATTTTCAGTTCACTGAGAATTCACTGAAGAAAAGTATGAATTTCTGTCCTCAAAGGCTAGGGACTGTTTGCTACTACCTCAAGGGAACCCAAACTTTATGCAGTGGCTTCAGCCATCCCAGATGTCCACCCCAAAATCCTTCAGAGCAAGGAAAGAAGATCCAGTTAAACACAAGCATCACCAGTCTGGATGAGCCCAGATCTCGTTTAGGATCATAAAGACTGAAACCCTTCTACCCAACCATAGCTACAGGCATGTCATACAGCCCTAGTAATAATTCAATTATTAGGCTGTGTGAAAGTCAAGCCTTTTGTATTGCAGCAAAAACTAACGAGGGGAGCATAAACAACCAGCAAGATGGAGAAACACTGATGCTTTCCTATTACTTGTGTATTTGCCAATATTTTGGTTTAGTGACAAATATTAATCCCAACTGTTAGTAGTCATATAAACTAACTCGCATCCAACATGCTTCACATGGTGTAAGTGTTTTATTCTCATTCACTGAGGGAGAAATCAAAGTCTAACCAGTAGGAGCCAGCAGCACTTTGGTCACTGAAAATCACCTTGACACCTTGCTGTGTGCCTCCTTTTCTTCACCAGTAGGCATAACTTAGACTATTACAAGTTTGACTTAAAAAAACCCAAAGCAACATTTTCTGCCTTTTAAATTAGGTGACATTTAGAGTCTAGTCTTAACACCTTACACAGGGAATATAAGGCAGAAGTGAAAGCAGAACCTCTGTTTCTTTACTTACAGTCATAAGCTTTAACCACTCTTCAATGCTGCCTCCCTCACTGAAATAGTAAAGTATAAATGCAGGCAGTTCCAGTTTTCAGGTTATATGATCCCAGCCTTCCTCTTTTGTTGTTGCTCATTCATCCTTTTTATGTAACTTGTTGCCTTAGCTGTGAAAACCATAAAGGTCAACTTGACACTAAACCATATCAGTGGGAAGAGTTATCAAAATTATGGACAAAGCATAAAAGGTTGCCACCCATTTTCTTGATTTCTGAGAGAAAGCATGTTGGTGAGGTTATTCTAAACGCAAGTGCTCCAGTGAACTGCACTCAAAATACTTCTGCAATGGAATTTACTCCCCAAGATTGTGTGTGCAATAGGGGGAAGCTGTAAATAAATGGCACTCTTGCTAATGGTTGTATATAGGGCAGAAGTAAGGACCAGCAGTGCTTTTTCTTTAATCAATTCATCTATCATTGCTATAGTTTCAGTGGTATTACTTTATTGAATTTTATCCTAATATAATCCAAAGTGTCCCAAATGTACATTGTTTCTCTTAGTCAAGAACTTTGTGAGTGTAGTAAGACTTGGGTGAATTTAGCAGTATCACCACAAAAAGTAAGAGGAGCCAAAAATAAGAATACACCAAGGGCAATATCTATATTGTCTATACTGAACCGTGCTGTTAGCATTGTACACTGGGGAAAGGAGCAGCCCAAAGGCTGCACCAGGCCAGAGGTTTTATGGGGATCCGTGCTTCACTTATGCTGGAAACACCTTCCCCATCAAAAGCCCATTTTTACTGTAATTAAATGCTTCAAACAATCAATAATTTTGTCAAAATTTCATTTTAGGGGGTAAGAAAAAATTCCGAGAGGATGTGGTGTCTTGTTTCAATATTTTCCTTTCAAAACAATTTTCCTGTGACATGTAGCACAGTGCCCATACCTTCGGTGTGCACCACACTGGAGTGCAATATATTCTAAATTAAACCAGACATTTCAATCTATCCACCATGCTTTATTTTCTGCATGCTGCAATTCTACCCCAGATAACAAACTAAACTTCACAAAACCAGTGAAAGAGATCTCTCCCTTCATTGTGGAATCCCCTGTTTTTATTCCAATTCTCTCTGGAGCAAGGTGGGTGCAGTCCTGTGAGGAGAGCATGGCAGGAAGGCTGCTGTGGGGCCCGCTCTCTGGGAAGGGGAGAGGCTCAGGCTTGTGTCACCTCGTGTTCCCCACGCTGGCTCCTGAGCTGGCACCTCACTGGGCTGGGCTCAGCGGGCAGAGCTGAAAAGCAGCATGTGAAATGTGCTGGGGAGCCAAGGAGAGCCCGTGATGGCCGCAGCCTTGTGGTGGCACAGCAGGCAGCTCCCACAGCCACCCGCTGCTCTCCAGCTCCTCTGGCACAGAGAATTTTGAAAGAGAGGTTACAAACTTCAAACAGACAGAGATTATGCTCCGGCAGGGTTGCAGCAAGGTGTAATTCAGCCAATCTTTGCCTCCTCCCACCGCTGAGCTGAGCTGTCCCTCCTGCCGCACTCAGACCGTGGGGGGCTGCGGTTAAACCCCAGGGTACGCAGCAATTCTCCTGCCAGTGCCAGCACACACATGGGAGCTTCACTGCTATCCTTGTCCCAACTGATGTTGTCATGAGTTTCAAAAGGGTGGTTAAATCTGAGAGTCGGTTGTCATACCAAAAAAAAAGGAAATTAATTTTAAATACATTTTATGTTTGCATTTCAGAATAAATGTAAATTTGTACCAGAACAACAAGCAATGTGAAACGAGACTTACAAATGTGTTGGTACAAGCTAGCACATGAGGCAGTAACAGATGATTGATACGATGACTGATACTATAATTTAGCTTTTTATGCAGTTTAAATGAGCACTCAATTCTGTACCCTTTAATCACAACGTGGCATTTCATCTCATGAGCAGTCAGCTGTAGTTCAATAAAAGAAAGACTGCCCAACAGGAATAGGCAAAGTAGGCTGAGGCCTCCAAAAAACCCCAGATCAAAAACATTATTTGAAAAATGAAATATTAATATGGGCACGGCTTCCAACTAAATGTTTCCTTTGGTATTTGCTCAAGTGAATGTTATACCTCTAGTGGCAGTGGAAGTGAATTACTTAGCATAATGACTGGAAAATTCAGACTACGCTTAAGTAGTTTCTACATCTTGGATATAGGTATGTACATACAAAAATGTGTGTCATTTTTGAAAAATGAAATCTTAAATCCCCCTGTCAGTAATTCACACTTCTCAGAGCCTGAAAGGCAAGCAAGGGACCTGAGCAGCCTTTCCAAGCTAAATACTGTGATTTGTCCAAATAAACTGACAGAAGGCAGGCTCACACCCAGGATTTGAATGCGCCCATGGCTTCTGCTGAAGTTACCAGATATGTCCATTACCTCCCCTCAGAGGAAAGCTTGTTATAAAGATGCTAATGTAGAGCCCATCCCCCAGCGAAGGCCAAGAGCACGGTGCAGCTGCGCGGGGAGACCTGCTCAGGGACCGGGGACATGGCAGGACTGGTTCAGGCTGTGGCAGTGCTGGGAGCCTGGCCATGGACACCCATCTCCTCCCAAATCCCGGCTGTGTTGACAGCAGAGTCCTCCCCCAGCCTGCCCAGGGGCTGCTGAGCACGGCCCTGCAATAGGTTACCACCCCTCTGATCTGGATATACTTGTTTGAACACTCCCTAACCTATTTCACTGAAAATCAGCTGGGCCAGCAAACTCATTACTTAAAATGTTAGGCCATGGTTGCACAGATGTTTTTTCTTCCCTGCAAAGCAAGCTCCAGCTATTTCCACTGCCTAATCTTTGGCTACGCTTTGGCTCCACATCCCCCACCCCATTGGTCTATGCACTGTTTTCTCTATTTTTAAAAACCTAAGGGTTTGGATTTTTGTTGGGGTTTTGCTTGTTCGTAGTTTTGTTTTGTTTTTAAGTTGGATTCCCCCCACACCCCTGATTCATTTAACTAAATGTTACAGTCTCTGCCAACACAACAGAGGAGATGGCATGGGGCTGGAAAAAATGGGCAGAAGGTCCCTACATCAAATTTGTCGTCAGGATATATGTCTTCAGGAAACCATGGACTGATACTCCCTAATCCCCCTCTGAATTTGGCCTTTGGTAAATGACATGACTCAAGTTATTTTACAGTCATCTCACCAATGATCTCAATCAATGACCTCTTGTTAGTGTCACACTCTCCAGATGCACTAAACTCAGTACGATCTCCACAACCAGTGGGGTTTTTTTGGCCTGGACATTCATGCAGGTTGTACCCTCCCACACACAGTTCAGAATATGCTCAAGGCAGGCTGCGTCATTCAAAGGGGTCACCATAATACTAGATGGAGAAACAAACTCTAACCACTGTGTGTGCAAATCAAGTACAAGCAGGATCTGTGCTGATGGTGTCCTCTTTGAGTCAGTGCACACAGATTATCCCCATTGCAAACTTCTCAATTGGTGGTGGCAGAAAAGCCCAAATACAGAAGATTTTTGAATTTCCAGGTCAGAGAGCAGCCCCAACCTGCTCACCTCCCAGATCTCTCTTTTCTGCAGCATTTGCAACGTACCAAAGGCTGCATGAGCTAAGCATAAGATCACCTGCTTAGCAGCAACAACAGTTTCTTGCTCCCCACTTCTACCTTTTTTTAATCCCTCGTCTTTGTCCTGCTGACCACAATAAGGAACGAGTTCAGCAGGAAGGGCAAGTGGTTTCCAGAGTAAGTCCCAGCAGAACTCCATGAGGGAGCCTGGAGCACACCTTGGTGCCACGCTCCAGAAACAGAGCATGCAGCTTGGAGAGCCCTTCAGAGGAGGGCCAGGATCAGAAAGAGAAGGACAAAGGGTACTTGTGGTCAGCTTTTAAAGCCAACTCTAAATATCAGGGTGGGCATTTGCTGCCCTGCCTCCCCTCTGCACAGCTGCACAAAGGCTTAGTAAGTTGCACACGTAGAACGCTTGAGCAGCGGAGGTGCAAAATGGATTGTATTAAGTGAAGCTTTTAATAAGATTTTGATAACAATGATTTTTATGTTAATCTCTAAAGAGTTTGCTTTTGTAACATTTAACTGATAAGCATATAATCTAGTTTTAATTTAATCTCTGCAGGTGTTTCCCAATGGTAAATGTTAAATTTTTATTGCTTCCTTGGGCAGTAATAATAAGGGAAATGTCTGTAAGGCTCCCACTGTCCATTTGTATGCAGATAGCACCATATTTTATAATAGCTGTAGATCTGACAGGATGACCTCTTACTTTTGCGATGACATAAATACATGTCAACACTGAAGTAAACATCTTTGGAAGGAAAATGAAATAGAGATGTTATTGGAGGTTTAATGAAACAACTATAACTGCTTCTTTATAAGAGATGTATACACACATCCTTGAAAGACACAGAGCCCACGCTGGGTTTGCAGCTTTCTGATGAGCAGGACAATGGAGATTCTCAGCAGGGTCCTACAGATGATGAAGGAATAGATCTTAGCAGGGTCCTACAGATGATGAAGTAATAGATCTTACACTTCATAAAGATGATGACTGTCTGTAAAACTCTAAATGTTCACTCTCTCTGAGGTTTCTACGTTATTATAAATACCATGGTGTCTAAGACTCAATTATGGATTCTTTCATAGAGCTTCACAGAGCAAAGCCTATGTCAGGAGCTCCCACATGAAGAGCCATAAGGCACCAAGGTACAAGGTGATACCTCTCTGAGGTGTAATGCAATTATACTTTGGGCAAAATTGACTCCATATAAGACCTGAGAGGGACCTGAATGATCGCTTGGATCTTACACTGGCCTTGTTCTCAAGAAGGCTCATGCATGAAACCTGCCCTTGCTTACATGTAGCATTTTAAAGACAGCTACATTTGAGGCTATATTTTCCCCAAATCATTTTACCTGTTCTGCAGCAAATAGGGCTCTCTGACATGCTGTGCTCACCATGTCTCAGGGACACCACATCTCAGGGACCCATTAGCACAGGAGAGCGCTGAGCTAGAGGACTGGCATGCCTCCAGCCAGCGTGGAGCATGGGCTCCTGTATGGGCATGCTCTGAAAGGGATTACACTTTAACAGAGGTCTAGATATTTCCTCAATGGTGCTTTGATATGTGGCTCCCAAGGTCCACATTATTAGTCACAAAAACAAACAGTCTAACCTCTGACACAAAAAACCAGTATGCCAGTATGCTGAAGTCCCCAGTGACCCGAACTGGGAATACAGCGTGCTGCCACTGGGGGGTGGACATCTGAAAAGCTGCCACATAAGCAAGTCAAAAAACCCAAAAACATCCTTTAACTGGTGAATTAAAGTTACAAGAACAGCCTGGACAGTTTAGGTTGAGCAATTCTTGTTTCCACCGTAAGTCAGAACATGTATGCTGCTTTAAGGCAGGAGTTTAAATGCAGTATTTTGTTTCTTTGGATAGCCCTTTAAAATGAAAAAAAGATCTTTTATGAAGAGATTTTTATCAATTGGTATTAATTAGAAAGAAGACTCAAATCATTTCGCACAGAAAAACAAGATAAGAACAACACAACATTGACGTGAATGGCAATGCAGACACGTCACTCCATTTCCTGAGTTACTTAAAGTCAGAGAGGATCTGCCACGTTGTGCCATGGAGAAGGCAACTGTAAAGAAAAACAAAATGCCACATTAATAATATTCACTATTTCGAATGAAATGCATAAAGAGCTGTAGGTAAGAGTCAGGTATAGAAAATGTTTAGTTCTTTCATGTCTGCACACTAGTTCTTTTCCTATCGAACTTAGTAAAAATACAATTTATTTTGTGTAACTGCCTCAGACTGGGGACTCATTAAAGGAGCTTCCTCATAAAGTGTTTGCAGGCAGCTCTGCAGCTGCACCAGTCACACATGTCACAGGCTCACTGGGCTAGTGGTGAACACGGAGCCCGAGCACCATATCCTCTGTAGTATCTAAATGCTACACAATGTCCCTATGCCATAGCAGATAAGTGGATTTTTTTACTAATCAGGTGTGAAAATTACAGGAATCAGGCCTAATGCTGTGTTTCTCACAACTTGAGAAAATCTTCTCCATGATAAACGAGTTGAGAATCTCCCATATAAAGTATTTAAACAGATGGATAATCACCACAGCAACCAGAACCACGACAGAGTCATTCAGGAGCATTCCGTATCTGCAGGCTCCAGTCTCAGGTTTCGTGCTGCAAGGAGGCAATATTTTATGTAACAGAAGACTAGACAATGCTTTGAGGTAACTCGCAGTGGTTTCTAGGGTAGGTAAAAAATCAGAGGATCAAACATTAGCTACAGGAACAGAATTTTTTTACACCTCGGATCACACTTGAAGTGACCTGACAAACTCCTTGCAGATTCTCTACTGCATCTGATGTCTCTGCTCCTTTGCATCTGTATTTCTGACTTCTTCTTCATCCACATATTTTCCTCTCATCTTTTCCCTGCTTCACCAGCAGCATAACGACAACTGCAACCTCAATCTGCTTCTGATCCCAGAAATAATTAATTATTCAGGCAAAATGAAGTAGCCCGAGAAGGAGAAAGCAAAAGAAACAATCACCTAATGATAAAGGAGAACTTCCCACAGATCAGAGATAATTCTGGTTGCTGCCAGTCTCCATCTCCCACACGGCAGATGAGCAGTCTACCCACAGTACGTGGCATGTGGGCACACTCAAGCACATCCTCACAGTAATTTTTTCCCCCACCTAAGGCAGTGAGCCTGGCTGGCAGCAGGGCTGTGCCAGGCCAGGCTTTGTGCACGCTGGGCTCTGGTGAGTTTACCAGGCATATTTTTGCAGAAGTCAGTGGTGGTTAGATAGAGATGGCACAAATGTGTCTGTAATAAAGTCTAGGACATCGAGGCACATTACTGCCCAGCTGCCAGTGATGTGGGGATTGAGCTCTCTGCAGCATCAGGCACCAGCAACAAGGACAGAACACGAGTCCTGCTCCTGTGCATGCAGGTTTTCACATTTAATTGCTTTTAAAATAACAAAACAACCCAGGAACAAGCTCAGCGATTGATGGGTGGAAGAGGAAGGAGACCAGCACCACTTCTGATTTTCAGTGGCTGATAAACAATGTTAAATGTGTGATAAAAAACCAAAGTTGAATCCTGGGAAGCTTCTGAGAGGAGACCTAAAACCTGCTCTTAAAGATTCTGAACCTTCTCTGTAAATGAGCTGGATCAACTCGAAAATACCAACTTGGCTAATTAATGAGCTTCTAAGTCTAGATATTTTAAATTATGTTTTTTCTAATTTTATCATTCTGTTCATGATTAATTTGAATATCTCTGAAGCATGTTTATGTCTGTTGCTTCTCTTGAGACAGGTTTCCAAAGCCAGGAACACCCCACATTTAATTAATACTCAGTAAAAACATAATAATCTTCTGAATGTATCCTGAGGGCTGAAATCTGATAGTCTGTTTAAAAACAGGAATTCCAGTTTATTTTTAAACATAAATGTTAAACTCTACAAGCTGATTGACACTTGTCAAGAAACAAACAAAAAAACATTACCAGCTTTCGCTGCATACATTTTCAGGAATTCTGAGAAGATTATAATTTCTATACATAATAATTTTAACTGCAATATTATGTAATTTGTGGCTGTAAGACTGAAACTGTTAATGAAATACGAACAACTATTGGACCTGCAGAAGGTAGTGTTTGGAAAAGACAAATACACACATTCTGGGTAAACTGCAAATGGATTTTTATTTTTCTTAATTTAATGTCTTTCATGATTTTAAATAGACAAAATACATCCCTTCCTCTCCTGGACTGCTTCATGGTGTTCTTGTGAAACACTAATGGCTGCTGTGTTTATTTCACCATAGGGTTGTGTTCATTTCACTGGTGGGCAAAGCCTGGTAATGGGTAAAAGGTTTTGCAATCCTGCTGACTAGATGGCTTTTAATATAAATCTTAATTATTTACCTGACTTGCAGTGAAAATACTTTACTGCATTAATAATCTTACAGTTGGGGATGACCTTAGGTTGTGATTATGCTGCTGCATTTTTTTAATTATACAGGGCTTAAAAACACAAGTCAGGAAAAAAAAACCGAAGGAGGATGATAGTGAATACTGCATAAAATGAGCTAAAGTCCACTAATAATTTAATTTAAAAAAAAAAAATAGTAAGAGGAATATAGAACAAAGGTAAAGCAGGAGGCACAGACACATCCCACTTAAGCTGCTGTATGACCAGACCATCATGACTGTACATCCCACTTGTCACCGGCCTTACCCCGCATTCAGCGCGGGTGAGACACGCCGGCCCTTCCTGCCGCAGCGTTTTTAAGTGAGGAGCGAGCGCTCTCTGGGCCGGAGCCCTGGGGCCAGCCTCCAGCGAGCCTGGGGCCGGGGCTGGAACAGCAGCCCCAAGGTCAGCGGCAATGAGAGCGGCCAGGAACCCCCGCGGGACGGGATCAGGACTCAGAAATCACTAGATGAGGTAAATTATCTTTAACCGGCAGCTTCCCGTGCGAGAGCAGAGCTGGGCCCCGGGCACGTTCTGCCGCCGGGTAGCGCGAGCCCGAGGGGCTCCTCACCCCCTCCCCTGAGCGCCGGAGCTCCCCGGAAGGGCTGCCTGGCCTGGAACGGGGCGGAAGACCCCCTGTCCCCTTCCCACAGGGAGCCGGGAAGCGGCCAAAACCCCCCCTCACCCCGCCCCGCTCCACGCCAGCCCCCAACATGGCGGCGGGCACGGAGGGGCGTGGCGGAGCCCGGGGGGCGGGGCCGCGCGACGTCTCGCGCTCCCGGCAGCCATCGCGCGGCGCTGCCCGCAGTGACGGGAG
>VYZX01009649.1:833295-855069 GCA_013401335.1 Brachypteracias leptosomus | reverse complement strand
CGGGGACTGCACGGAGACCTGCGCGGCGTCCCCGAGCGGCTGCGGGGCAGCGCGGCCGGTGAGGCAGGGGGCGGGGGGTGGGCAGCGCTTGACCGGGAGCCGGGGCTCGGACGCCCGCCCCTGTCACTATCGTCTCGCTCCGTGTGGCGGGGTCTGGCGGCGCTTCCCTCACCCCTGCCGGGGGCATCCCCGCGGCGGCGTCTCGGTAGCTGGGGCCCGGTGCGGGGCCGTCGCAGGGGGGTTTGGGGTATTTCTCCGTGAATAAACCCAATTTTACATCCGGGAGGGCAAAGTCCTCTTCGAAAAGCCTGGAGGGGGGGAGGAATTTGCCAAGGCAATGGCAGGAATTGGGTGCATCACTTTGGGTAGGCACCTCCTTGGAGGGGCTTTGCTCAGTCTGGCTTCACCGTGTCATCCTTCAGTTGCTGCTATATCCTGGTAGCTTTGCTCTTGAGTATTAGGCCTGGTCCAGCAAAGCCCCGGATCTGTCAGCAGCGAGGCAAGTGTGTCACTTTAACTCCTCTGGAGCAGCTCCTCTTGTCTGGCAGATTTCAGCTCCATAGCTTATTGTACTGATGGAGAGGGGGGGTGCACCTTCATTTTTTAAGTTAGCTGATCCTGCAAAGGCCAGGAGGCAATACAGGACACCTTTAAGATGAGTGGCACGCTGCCAAACTTGAGGGAAGGCGTCATCTGTAGTCCTTGGGACATCTCCGAGAGGCAGAGGTTTGAAAATGCTGTTTCAAGCTATATAAACAGGATAACAAATTCCTAGCTCTAGAGCAAATTTTTTTTCCCTTCCAAATTTGTAAGAAGATACTTTAAATGGCTTGGATCAGTTTCAAATATAGATACTTTAATTCAATTAGCTGTTATTCGTGAGCTGTGTACCAGCAAGTCCTCTTTTTTATCCTTTCATGTTAAATGTCTTTCAACACGCAATTCTGACATTGGAGACTGAAGGATAATATAGGTCAGAAAAATATTTGGCTTTGAAAAACATCTAGTGTCTACCAGAGGTAGTGGCCAGCGTTTGGATGGGTGGTTTCTGCTCTCTTCCCACACCCCCTTCTGAAGAGCTGCCTTAAGAACAGGCTGTTCCTGTCTGAGGTAATTTTTGACCTGGCATCTCAATAAGCAGCCATTTGTGGCAGCTTCTTTGTCTGCAATAGATTGAGCTGGAGCTCTGCTGTCATTTTTCTATGGTTTATCTGACATACTTCTTTTTTTTTTTCCCAGAGGAGAAGAAAAAACTAGTTCGAGAATTTGATGAGAAGCAGCGTGAGGCAAATGAAACGGTAAACACAGGCCTAGGCCTCTGGCCTTCCTGACCAGTTGAAATATTGATGCCTTAAAAAGGGCAGTAATTCCAAATCTGACTTTCTTTAGGGATCCTATTCTGGCAGGCAGATGTATTTTTTTAATGTTGAATTAACTGATGTGATAGGTGTGTTTGTGTTTGTCTAGGCTGTTGTATATATCTATACACAGATACAGATAAATCTTATATGTTTGGTTTGGGTTTGGGGGGTTTTTTTGAGTGCTCAGTGTGGATATTCCCTTTGAACAAAGGAGTCGCAGAGATGCAATTAAAGTTGCTAGAGATTGTATGGAGGGCATGTAGAGAATCTGCTCCTTTTTTTTTTTTATTTTGTCCCCTATGTGTAGATCTCTATTGCATAGATATGATGATAAGCTGATACCTGTCCTATAAATTCTTAAGCTGTATGAAAGAGCAAATTTTGAAGTTAAGAGTGATGTTTCAGAAAAAAAATAAGCATTTCATCTTGGCAATTTTTTTTTTCTTCTTTTCTTGTGGCACTGTGTATCTGAAAACCCTTGTGAGCTGAAGTGGTGTACTCGGTGCTAGCTGAGGGTAGAGGGTTTGGGGTTAATCCTCCTTGCCCAGCCACATACAAACATGTGAATCCCTTCCTCTGCTGGTGAGGTTTGAGTAACTATTCTTTCATTTTGTTTGGTTACAGCTGCAGGAAATGGAGGAGGAACTGAAGTATGCTCCTCTGCCCTTCCGCAACCAGATGATGAGCAAAATCCGGGCCTACAGGAGAGACCTCTCCATGTTCCAGAGAGAAATGAGAAGCACAGATCTGGGATTGGGCCCTGGAAGTCAAGGCGATATGAAATACGGAATCTTCTCCACAGAAAATGAAGAGAGTGTGAGAATTAGATATAAATTTTATTTAACATTGCTGCGAGCATTTAAAAATCATATTCCAGATGCGTTGTTGACTGTTTCAAGCTTCTGTAACTCCCTGTATATCTCTCTGCATGTAACTTGAGTATCTCTGGGAGGAGAAAGAACACTAGGTACCCAAAGCTTTCTGTTCTAAAACAGATAGGAGTACATCCAAAATGAAACTCCTCGAATGCCACTTGGTTAGTAGCTTGCACAACATCCTGTACTGAAATGCTTTATGTAATCATTCCCCTGCAGCAGTGAGAGCACAGCAGTGATGCTACTGGCTGAGAAGAAAGGTTGACTCATCTAGTTGTAGTCTCCAGAGCTAGCAAAGCATGTGGACCATGTGCTGCAGAGGTTCTTTGGCAGAATTCTCTTTTAAGCAATCTCAGTGTGAATAATTTTAAGACAATCTAAGAAGTCATCCTCTGGCACTTTGTTCCCTGTGAATGTGCTGCTGCAATGCAAGAAATACACCAGTTTCTTTGTGTACCAGATATGCTTAGGGATATCTGATCTGGGGAGACTCAATCTGCTTATTATCCTCCAAGTGCTGTTGTCTGTGCAGGAGGCTCACAGAGGTGGGCTTTTTGTTTGTCTGCCTTAGATAAGGAAGGTTTGAGTGCAGCTCTTTCCTTAGTATCTCCTGCATGATAATTTTGCATTTGATTCCTCTTGATTGGTTCCTCTAAAACCTGAGAGCAGGGTTGGTAGAGTAGACTTTCTGAAGCTTAAGAAAATACTTTATTTTGAGCTACCTTTTAACCCCAAGGTCAGCAAACATCTCTTACCCTCTAGATGAGGCTATTGGCATGAAAAGAGGATCTTTGTTACTTAGCAGCCCATCTGTTAATACTGTTTGTTCCTCATGCTTTCAACTGCAAATTCTTAATTATCTCTCTGGCAACCAACTGTCAAGTCACAAGTAAGACAATTTAGAAACAAATGGAAGTAACAGTTAGCATCTGGGAAGCAAAGATGTTATTTTCATGTAAATATTCGCTGTCTTTGCAAAAATTTACTTTTTCATTGGTTTTTTTTTCCTAAGTCTTTAGCTGTGGTCCTTATTTTTCAAGGTTTGGCCAGTTTTGGTCATTATCTTGCAGTGTGAACAAGAACTCTTTCAAAATGAGCTGAGTTGCAGGAGTTAAGATAAGAGGCGTGTACAGTGAATACAAATGGATGGGACACGGAGTCCCACCTGAACTTCATGTCAGAAGCCTCATACCACTGTCTACCACTGTCTTTCTGCTTAAGAGTTACATATATGTTATTTTTCAGACTAACCTGCAGTCCCAGAGGGTGCTGCTGCTCCAGGGGACAGAGAGCCTGAACCGAGCCACTCAGAGCATTGAGCGCTCGCACCGAATTGCTGCTGAAACAGATCAGATTGGCACCAATATCATCGATGAGCTGGGGGAGCAGCGGGAGCAGCTGGAACGCACCAGGAGCAGAGTAAGCATTGGCATCATGAGGTTACCTTAGCAGGACCTGTGTGCCAGTATTGGCTCTCTGAGACCTCCCTAGACTTGGTATTCCAAATCAGAGATCAAATCTAGGCTGCCTTGTTCCTGTGCTTGGTCATGAAAGGACATTAATGACTGTAGAAGGGCCCAAAGCATAATGGCCAGGCTCCTGCTGCTGTGTCTGTGCAGGGTTTGCTATTAAAACTTATAAGCCTGCTGAAAAAAAAAAAAAATAGCACTACTAAAAACAAAATGCAGATTAAAAAAAAATTGCTGAGGAGTTGTCCATCATTAGACTAGTAAACATTTAGATTTGGGAGGCAGTTGGCAAGTTCTTCTAATGAAATGAAATTTAATAGCAGCTTAATTACTTAATTACTAACCTTCCAATGTTTGTACATTAACTAAGGAGGGAGAAAGTGGTGCCAGACAAGATGCTGAGATGGATTAGCCATTAACAGCTCGGAGCTCCTACCCTGGGTCACCTCACCCTGTTGGTGTGACATGGTGCTTGCTGTGCTAGGAATGGAGGGGCACCTCAGAAGCTTTCAGATACACACTGGGAAGAACATGTCAGAGTTTTCAGTCAACAACTGGAGTAATGAAATGAAATTTAATGCAAGGAGCCAATACCAGCTTTCTGATAGTTATAGGTTAAATAAAAGGGCACAAAGTGATCCTGAATTCCATATCTATGTATGTATCTAAGGAAGTCTACATGACAGTTGTATTTCTTTCATAGAAGGGACACAATGCTTGCGTAGAGAACAACATTGTCTCTGAATTTTGAGAATTTATGGTTAGCCTTGGTCCTGTTTGTTATTACTTGCAACATTTCAACACCAGCTACTTCCAGGTGCATCTTCAGAGTTGCTGTAGGCTTTTTCATTTGACACAGAACTTTTGTTTCTTCTTAGTTGGTGAGTACAAGTGAGAACCTGAGCAAGAGCCGCAAGATTCTCCGTTCCATGTCCAGGAGGTGAGTAGTGTGGCTGGCCTGGAGCAGCACTCAGCAGGGAGCATTGGTGCCTGCCTGACAGTTTCAGGGTGCCAGCTGGACCTTCCAGGAGGGTTTAGGAAATGTGTGAACACAGATGTGTTCTCTCTGGCAGTTACTTAACTGAGTACAGGTAGTTTACTGAATTTGTGCTGCTCAAAGTAACACGCAGCTTTTAACCACCCCACTGATGAATTGTGGTGAGGACATGAGCAAGTCACAGTGAATTGCTAATGGTAACCTTAGATGGAGCTCCTCATTATTCAGACTGGAAAAAGCTGTGTCATCACTCACTGCAGCAGTAGGTGGTAGATGTCTGATGATACAGATACCTTAGAGTAGTTAGGATGGTCTTATAAGAAACTCTGAGCCTCGTCATATACTATTTTGATGACTTAAACTGTAAATACACTTAAGGGGGCTGCTTAACTATGTGGCTTAATTATCCTTATAAACCAGTTCATGGAGTAAATTTCCAGTTGGCAGTTCTGGCCCAACAGCCTTTTCTTTATACCCATGGCTAAAGAAAATTATAACTGTGTAACTTTCAATTTATTGAGGTTTTACTTCAGCTGCACAGTTCCAAGTAAAAGCACTGCACTGTGGGTTTTAGTCCATGAGTTCAACTGCTGTTTTTCCTCTTTGCCTCACGGGATGAGTAGGCACAGACAAGCAGAGTCATCTGCCTTACACAGGGCAGGGAAAGATGAACAGATGCTGCTGTTGAAGTAGAAGGTTTAAGCAGAATTTCCAGGGAAACAGGCATAGGAAGCTACTGAAGCCTTCCTGCTTGTTAAGAGCTATTTGAATAGCACTTTGTGGTCTAGCTGAAACAGGGACTGTATTTACTGGGAGTAAGCTGGGGATCAGGTTACCTAGAGTTTACTTTCACATTCCAAGGAAACAAGCTGTCTGATTAATTTTTTCTTTTAACTCCAGAATAACCACTAATAAGTTGCTGCTGTCAATCATCATCATCCTGGAATTAGCCATCCTAGGAGGTGTGGTCTACTACAAGTTCTTCCGCAGCAAATGAATCTCTGTGAGTGAGATGAGCTTCTCCCCTGCTGAGGAACCGGCTGGGCTGGGCTGTCTGTTCCCTTGGACTGTCTGAGGATTGACCTGTCTGAGACAGCTCAGATTCAGTTCAGCTGAAACTGTGCTGATACAAGAGGGACAGAATGGGAGTAAAAGGACAGAGACAGGCTTGAACTACTGGTAAGATTAATGAGAAGGTAATAAATATTTTATTGTCTCCATTTGTATATATGTAACTAAACAAATCTTGGTAATAAAGTAGCCACTGATCAGTGGAAAAGCTAGTTTATTTAAAAATTGAGAAGTTAACAGTATTTGCCAAGTGTTGACGATCTATCCAACTCAAGTGCTTCAGCAGAGCTCAGTAATGTCCAATGTACCCAACACTTTGGGTTCTTAAATCCTCACTTGCTCTTCACTGTCAGATTCATCTGGAGAACTGGGTGTTGGGAGTTCATCAAAAGCGGTGTGTGCTCCTTCCCTTGTCTGCCCAAAGCACGTTGCTATCACGTCCACTGCCAGGCTGGCAGTTGCATTCACTTCCTCCTGAGAAGCTCCAAGCAATGGATTGACTTCAACCATATCTACAGCTGAGAGCATTCCTTGTGAAAATGATTTACAACTTGGTTACTATGAAAAAGGGTAAAGCAGCTCTAACTGTTTCTTGTGCAGGCTTTCATTCATTGAAGCATAGCTGATGTTTGAGCTCCTGACCTGCTCTACCCCTTGGACAAGTAAAATTGGGAGGAGGTTATCAGCCTTGGACACAGGCTTGTGGTTTTAATTTGGTTGGTTCTTATATCATCACTACCTCACTCATTCCTGGTTTTTGCATTCAGGAAAAAGTTTGACTTCCATATACACTTAAGAGCTGTTTTTAATCTTGGTTTCTCCCAGTTCAAAACTGAGGGGATATAAAATAGTCTTAACCTAGTATTTGTTGCCATCCTACTTGTGATTCTGTTGACTCTGTTGTCAGGTGGTTTTTTGTTCCCCCTTTTACCACAAATAACTCATTTAAACACAAAATCTCCATGGCACAAGAAGAGTCCTTATATATTGAGTCAACTGCAGTGCACTTAGTGAAAGGCTGGTTTGTTAGCCTTGAATCCTATAATGGAAATTCAAACTATTTGAAGTTGTTAGCATCCATTTTTTTATTCCAGATGCCCATTTTTACACCTCACCTCATGTTTAGGAATAGGACAGTGTTACACAAGATGACCAAGTCATTTTTGGCATTAGCTGTAACGATTATGTCCTTTATTTACTTCTGGTGAGTTGAAGTTACTGATGGTTAAGCTGCTTCCAGCACCTGGGGTACTGCCCACCCAGAGGACTTTTTTCCCTTACCAAAGGTTGAACTGACTTTGTAGGCACCTGAGCTACGTTTATCTCAGTTACACAGCAAAAACATGACCAATGGGAGCTCTAGGTAGTTCCTCCTGCCCTTGCTTAGCCCAGTACTGCTGGTCAGCTCCTACCTGTGTTGTGGATTTCCTCCGTGATGTACATGCCTTCTCTGTAAGTTAATCCTCCTAGAACAGGAGTCCCAGTTGCTGGAGCCAGGGAGGGATCAAAAGCATCAATGTCAAAGCTCAGGTGAATTGGTCTCTGCCTCCTGCCACAGAACAAAACAAGAAAAGCCATCTCAGAACCTTCAGCTTTTCTACATGTATTTCTTACTGTCCAGGCTCATCAGGAAAGCTCCACGATGTTAAAGGTCCCTCCTAAGTCCTATACCATGTCTTATGTAGGTTTAAAGGATTTTTAAAATATATTTGGACTCTGAAGCATAACTTAGTTCAGAACTGCCCCCAGTACACACTGGGAAAATGTAAGTTTGTCTGTCTGGTTTTACTGTGTATCCACTCAGGTGTGGTTTGGCTCAAGTACTTCGGTTCTGACCATCTTAACTGGAAGCCATCAAATGCTTATACCTTCTGCTCATGTACTAACAGCTGAATTAAAATTACTGTCAAGCTGCTATATGTATTTTTTCCTCAAGTGTTATGTACCCTGGACTGAGTTGATTCAAACCTCTTGTTCAAACCACAGCAAAACACAGAACTCCTCAAGAAATAAAACAAGTAATATAAAACAGAGCACAAATGTAGTGACTAACATAACCTAGCTTTTAGCTTTTTGCCAAACACTGAAATGGTTCCAGTTCAAGATCTGGAAGTCAAGGACTAAAGTCAGTGCTAAGTCTTTAGTATTTCCTGGACACTGGCACAGCTCTGTCAGTCCACTTTACATCAAGAGTGACTTCCAGAAAAGTAGGTGTTCAACAAGTGGGCAATAAGAGTAGTTTAAAATCAGGAAATAATTTGTTACCTGCCCATCAGCTGTTCAAATGTTCTTTCCATAACTTTCTGAATTCCAAGGCGATCAATATCCCTCATGGAAAAATACTGGATGTCATAGTTCTTCAAAATATAGCTGTTAAAATAATTAACAACAAAATCATTGGTGACCTAACCTTAGATCTAGCAACCCTTGGACAGCCAGACATGGCAAGACTCTCATGATTTCAGACTTTGCAAACTTTAAATCAACTTACTACTCAGCAGGATCCACGTCCCTCAAACCAATGTACACAATATCAGGTGCTGAAAGGCAGGGCTTTAGCCAGGAGAAGCCAGGAAGTTGTGGTACCTGCAAACAAAGGTTTGGTGGTAGGTTAATGACACATAACAAAACTATTTAATGCTTCCTTCAAAACTTTGTATTTATACCATACTTCCTGTGTCTAAACAGAGACATTTCATCACTTGAGTTTTGGCTTCCTGATTAAACCCATCCTTACCTTTGTCATACCATTTTACCCAAGTTGAATGGTCATGAATGAAGTTTTTAATTATTCTACATTTTACACTTTGAAGAGGGGAGATAAAAAGGCCAAATCCACCAGCAATAGGTAATTAGCATCAGGGAATGTAAGGGGGGGATAAGAACCTAGATACCAACCACAGCTCACTTTTACCATGTGTTTAACAGTAACACTGTGTAACTTAAAGCAAGTGTACTGGCTAAGTGGAAAACTAAAACCTAAGGCACCCATATTTTTAAGAGAATCACTAAGAAGTCACACAAACTTTGCTGCAAAAACAATGTTATAGATGGACAAATTCAAAGTGGGAAGATTAAAAAAAAAACACAACACAACCAGGACAAGGAGTTGAGCCTCCACAAGGTAAAGCTCACAGCATTTTTAGTAGGTCCTAAAAAACCAAACAAAGCAAAAAGTGCTTTTCTGTGCTGCTCAAGAACCAAAGCTCAGCAGACCAGAAATCAATGTATACACAAGAAGCCAAGTAGATACTTCTGTCCTACTGACAAAAGGGAAGAGCAGCACATCTTATGCTGCCTGTCTCCTCCTCCTCAGCTATCAAAAGAACTTGGCTTTGTTCTGTTCTCACCAAGAGAAACTGTTCACATTAGGTGAGCTCTAAAATTCACTAAATCTTCTCTTGCTCTTCCCATCTCTCCCACTGAAGTGGGTACAGTGGCCAAAAAGAAAGAAAAATACCACTCCCTTTAACTTCTGAGCAAGAAACTAGAATTGCAGTAACCTTTTATGTTAACCTTCTCATGTGCTGGGGTTATTTCAAGAAGCCTCATTAATTTTGCACTACTGCAGAAAATCCAACATGTCTGTAGAGACCATACTTTTCTCTTTCTAATAATTCTTGTATGTAAAAGCAACAAATTACCCTGATGACATAAATGGATTCATTCAAGAGTTTACAGGAAAAAAGCAGAAGAGCATTACTGGTAGTTCAGCATGCCAGAATAAAATACAGAGTCAGGTTTTCTGCAGCTCCATTCTCAACCTGGAGCTGCTGTTCCTGCTCCCACTCTCCAGTTAACTAACTTCAGCAGCAGCAGATTGTCATGCCTGAGTTCCTACTGCAAAGGCCCCAGCTACAAACAATGCACAGACTGTCCCTGTAGGGTCTCCATAAGACCATCCACAGCTAAGCCAGAAACAGGCTGTAGGCCTTAGGTCAACCTGCTGTTTAGCAGCTTGACAGCAGCAAAACTGGCCCCACACATTCCATGTGCCCCAGTAAACAGCTCTTCCTAATAACCTGACCTCTTTCCAAGCCAAAGACTTATCTCTCAGCAGCCTGTAAGCAGGTACAGCTGTTCTGATTTGCAATATTTGCCAGCGGAGGCAACACCAGAGCAGCCACTTAGGAGAGATCACACAGGAACAGCCCCTGTCAGGCCCCAAGGTTGTCAAACCAGGGAAGAGCCAAACTAAGCAGCACAAGCATGAGGTATTCAGGGCCCAGCTCCACAGGAGGGGAGTTCAGCACGGCTCCCAGGCTCACCAGGGGGAGGGTCCCTCTGTGGCTGCCACCATCTCACAGCTACAGACTCCACTCCTTACAGGGGAATGACATCATGGGCAGCTGCTACACACAGCTTGGGGGACTCTTGCTCTCTGTACAGCCCACGAGGGCTCTACATACAAAGAAAAGCTCTTCCTCATTCTTGTTTCTACGTGTGTATGTGTATGCACGTGTATGTACACACACAAATAATACGTATTGTCACTTGTACTCAGATAAGAAAGGTCAACATTTACAGCAGATAAGACACCTCTCACCAGTACAAGTGAAATGCTCCGTGTTAACCTAATGTCTGCTAACTGGACAATAAGACACTTACTTTATCTTGAAGCTCTCTTAGGAGAAGTGAGAGAGGTTGTCCATGGAGGTTTCCAGACTGAGTTGTAAGAGGGGTGTTGATATCAGCGTGTGCATCCACCCAGATGACACCAAGATGTGGGCACTGCCGTGCGTGGCCGCTGACAGAACCAAGTGCCAAGCTGCAAATACAGTAACCAAGTCTTTAGTCACCATTTCTGCCTCAGGACAACTATAAGGACAATGGGAAGTGTCAAGTTCTGTCAGCAACACTGTTACGTTTCAATGCATCAGACATCCATGACAATAAAGGTGCATCCCCCATGAACATGACACTGTCATGATTCCAGGAGACTCCACTTTCCTCTCTCCACTGTCACATCCCACACTAACCTTCACCTGTTCTAGCTCCAAATGATCTCTTAGAAAAATCTCATAAATACTGTTTGCCCATTTTTCATTCCAGTCCTGACACCTCTCCCCACAAATCATTCTTACATCCCTATCTTCGTCAGCCAATTCTCAGAACAAAGGTTAGTGAGAAAGAAGAGAATCAGATTCACATGTTCCAAGATCTATTACAAAATGGTCTGTCTGCAAGCATTACAAACCCATCCTAAGAGCTGAAGGGCAAGAGACACATCACTAAGCATTTGGCAATAGAGAAATCGCAATAGTTCCTGAAGGGACTTGATCACACAAACATTACCAAACAGGAAAACTTCATCTGTATGTCTGCAGATCACAGAAAAGTCTGTAACTAAGCTGTACTGTCTTAGAAGGTCAGATTTTTGTAGCCATCTTCCATGTTCCACCCTAAAAGCCCCAGCAATAAAATCAAAATGCTGCTTCCCTGTAATATTGCCAGGAAATGACCCCAGGTTGTTCCCACCATCCCCGTATCTTTAATTAAATTCTTATACTCCAAGTGTCAACCTGCAGCATGCACACACTTGGTTTCTGGTGCAGCTTACCTGTGATCACCACCTAGAGTCACACATCTGTGTCCAGCAGCCACTGCCCTGCTGACAGCATCAGCCAGGACCTGGCTGGCCAGCCCCACCGACCGGGGGTACAACACCAGGTTGTTGTACCGTTCATCGTTGGGAACTTGAGTGAAATTCAAATCTCCAAAGTCATGCACTTGGCATCCTGTAAACACAGCAGCAAACGGAGGGAGGGAGTTACTGAAGTGCCCAGAGAAGTGATCAAAGCATGGTGCCCTCAGAAAGTCAGCTGGGCAAGCATGATGGGAACAGGGGAAGGGAATGGATTCCCTGACCATGTGCGTGCCCTCGCTAACAACTGTGTCACAACTTCACAGAATAGAAAGCTTAAGATAGTATTGCTACTTTAATTTAGTGATCAAAGCATAGAAAGTCAACTAAGAAAAACAGGCTGTTGGGGTTTTTTAACTATTTCTTGGCAATTTTAACATGAAAAAGTAGTTTGTACTGCCATCTTCCTTCCCAATTAGATTGTATACAGCCTTAAATGAGCTCAGTTGCTCCAAGGTGCCTAGGACTGCTATACCTGAGTCCTAACTGTTATTTTTCATTTTCAAACCCCACAAGAATCCAGGCACAAAAATGCCAAGTTACCAATAATGGGAATTTTCTTACAGTACTTCCAAGCAACTCCACAGAGGATGCAGTAGTGCTCTGTAAGAGAACCTGTCCTTTTTCTCAACACAAGATGGTCTAGAATACAAAATACTTTAATTCTGGATCTTCGTCCCCAACTCTTTGAGATCCTCCCATTGCCAGTTACAACTTAATTGGCTGTTGAAGCCCAACAACATTCTAGGCCCTAGACTCAATCTTTCCTAACATGTATTTCTGTCTACTGAGCATGAAAACAAGTCACTTCACAGATTGGGAAAACACCATAATATTTTTTAGTGGTGTTTCCACTGCTCCACCCAGCTGGGAACACACTTATTAGCTGGCTGCAAAGTATGCTTCTTTCATACACACTATAGAACTCACCCCTTGAAGCTCTGCTGTCTAATATCACATGATTCTTCATAGTCATTTAGATACCAACACTTCTAACAGTATTTCACAGGCCAGAGCCTCTCAGTTTCAGACAGGCCTGTTGCTGCAGGCACTGATGAGGACTGTGAAGGCCCCCAAGTGTTTACAGCTACACCAGCCTAATAAGCCCAGACCAGCCTGAATAGCAGCCCTGCCTGTCCCTTTTGTTCCTCACAGTCACCAGTCTGTCTGCAGTTCAAAGCACCCAGGCTAGAGCCTGACATTTTGCCTTCAGCCATCCTACGCCTAACAGGGCAATTTGAAACATTAATGCAAACGAACTGACACGAAAACAGCCCAGTTGGGGCTCTGGGTTTCCTGCTGGATTTCCACTAAGCCATTAGTCTAATGTCTAGGAAAGAGGCTCTGAGAGTTTGTTTGGTGGAAATAGTAGTACTGAGAAAAATGTGCCTTTACTGTAATTTCAGAAGGAGCTTTGACTGGTGAAAAGAATGAAGGAAAACGGTTGAGTCGCTTGGGAGAATTGTTTGGGAAGCAGGCAAGCAGACATTGTATGGGAGGGGCATAGATGGATGTAGTCCGGGTATTTGCTAGCAGAGGACATGTCAGCTGAGCACAGCTACATGACAAAGGATCAACTAAATGTAGTCCCAGCAGCTCTGAGAGAAAACACCATATCCGCAGAGACCTGAAGCAGTAAGCAGGGCCATGACATACTGCTCCCACACTTTCAAAAGGCAACACAGGCACACAACAGCATTTTTTCCCTTCCCTTTCTCCTCCCCAATTAGCCAGCAGGATGGCAGCTCTGGAATTTTGAGCCTGTTTTGTTCAGGTTTGACTGTGCTATCTGATCTCCTTGTGACCACGGTTTTTACCCTGTTTCATTCTGCTGCTGCGCATAGTCAGAATAGAGTTGTGAGTTCTGAGAGATGTTCAATGAATGCCAAATATCTATTTTTTTAAGTTTGTTATTTCCTGAACAGGTACTTCTCACATATACACACACTGCTCTACATATCTCAGTATTTTGAGGCTTGATGACAGTATGTGAGCGTGCCCAAGACATGTTTTGGAAGTCAGACCTCAAGACTTTGCATCATTCAATAGGTATCGAGAGCTTTTGGAGAGGCTGTAGAGTCCTACACTGCTCTGATAGTAGGAGATGCAGGTTGCCAAGCCCAGGCTCTCTGCTGCACTGCTCATGGTGTGCTGCTGGATCAACTGCAACTGAGGCAGCCAACAGGAATTGGAACAAAAGCATGTGGAAGAGGAGATAGAAATGATCTCCTGACACTGCCTGTTTGCACTGGATACTTGGGAACTAGAGGTAAAAAAAATGGGAAAATTAAATCTTTCCTGTTCCTGGTTTCTAAACGCTGTTGAGCTGCTTTCAAAGAAATCAGGAAATCCCATTTTTATGACAGCTTACTTCATGCTAACTGCTATATAAAACCATCATGTGAAAGCATCACTCCCACAAGCTGTCTTCTCAGAAGACAGACCATGTAGCAAACCCCTGCAGACACAGAAAGGCTTTTCAGGAAGCCTTTGTCATGTATTATGAACAACATTCATAGAAAAGCTTAACATTTCCTTCCTGTGACCATAAAGGGCTACAAACTGTTACCATCATTTTTCCAGTATAAGCCAATGAGCTTATGGCACAGACTTTATAATCCTTCCTCAAAATGTTGAACAGCAAACAAATGACTCAATTCATTATGACCAGTACATTCTGAAGCCTATTTTAAGATAGTTTTAATGCTCCAGAATTATCTCAGGGGTGTGTAAAATACAGAGTGCATATTTCTGTTCTACATGAATATGAAGTTAGCCTAGCAAGGTTCCCACTACTAGAAACTGAGACTTGAGCAGCTCAGTTTAATCATAACCTTCTTGCTCAGAACTTGGTTATATCATGTATCTGCTGGAAGAAATCTGTCAGATACAGACATTTGATTGCTGAGTAGGTTTGTCAGCATTAAAATGTCACTTCCTAAAAGGCAAGTTCATCTCGGTAATTTCCACCTTGCCTTTCAGATTTTGAAAGGTCTGCTTTAGGACAAAGTTTCTGTATCTGTACCTATTTAAAAGGCTTCAGCCTCATACAATAGCAACAAGCAAACCCAATTCCAACTGCTGCCTCAAGTCCATAGTCTTAAATTGTCCCTTAAGTAAGCCAATAACTATTTTTTCCAACCCCAAATCAAGCAGCCACCTCATTTCCCCCTGACAACTCTTTCTAACTTCAATCTCTTATGAAATCCAGTACACCTGACCTGAAGTGGTCTCCAAAAACGTCAGTACCAGGTGTTGGGAAATATTTGCACTGGGGTTTGCATCAGAGGAGACAAGGGTGCAGCTCTTGCTGTCTGCCACTCCAAACCCTGCACACCTAATGCCCTCCTAATGAGCTTAACCCAGAAACAGTTCCCATAGGAAGCCATAATACCAAAACAGCTCTCAACAAGAAGCACCTTGTGGCTCCAGATTGTTACAGAGCAAGTAGTTGTCACCTGTCTGGGTTAACCAATATAACACTGGAGAGGAAAGGAGAGCAGAACAGAGATACTGAAGGTTCTCTCCCTCCCTCTTATCAGCTGCAGGAAACTAACCCCCAACCAGCTCCCTTCATGTGCAAATGAAAGATCTAGTTGGGTTTTTTATTTTACTTCAGTGCCTCATTCCCTCCTTTTCACTGGCTGGTTGTACAACAGAAATTTCCTTTCACAAGTAATCCTCTGTACCATATTCACACAAGCACACACCTGCCAGAGGTATCTTGGTCTTGTGAGGCCACAATGAGAGACAGAATTGAAGTTTCATATGAGAAGTTAATAACACCTTCTGTGTGCCATAAAGCAGATCAAAACCCAACTATCACCTCCATTTTCCCTCTGTCATCTCCCTTTGGGCCCTTTCCCACTAAGGCCTCTCCTTCAATACCATTCATAAGAACAAACATACAGAAAACCCAAACAATCTGAGATAGCTGAATTCCTGCACCCATAAAACTAAGTCATGTATTAAAACTAATTTTATAATATTAACTATCAAGGATGAAGGGCATCACCATTAAACCAAAGACATACAAAACCCCCAAAGAGCTCCGTTCTTTGGTCCTTGAATCTAAACTCCCTTTATTGAAGAATCAGGGAGAAATAATCAATTCAGGTTTCCTGATGTGAATAGTTTGATTTAGATGTATTTAAACTGAACTCAGTTAAGGAACAATTACAATTAAAGCACTGCATGAACTTTATCCCAAATTAACAAAGTTTATCCATGAAGTTGACTTTCAAATAATGGCAAAACCTGGAACAGGCACCAGCCAAAAGAGAGAGGAAAAAAAAACAAACAAGCATCAAATCAATGAGTGACTGACACAAAGCTTTCCATCCTGAAGCAGAACAAGCAGATGGTGGCCTCCCTCTGAGGGGAAGGGAACCAGGGCTGACCTACTGCAAGCAGTGCTCTGACTCCACTACATCCACTGCTGGCATTTCCTAGCAGCTTAAGGCTAGCTGTAACCATGCAGGTCTCAGTGGGCACAACATCCAGAAGGATAAGCAGATCACACTCCCCTGTTTGTAGGAGCCAAGCTGCCCGTGCTCAAGGCGAGCTAGTGATGGGTCTGGCTGGGAAGAAGCAACCTAGAAATAGCCTCAGTGGAGGCCTCCCCAAACAGCTCTGCCAAAGCCTCAGCAGGGCTTCTTCTGCCTTCCTTCAGAGCAGAGCAGCACCTACCCTTGGTGCATTCTGGCAGCATTTCAAAGACTGGGTGCAAATGCCAGTTACAACCAATCTATTTATGCTTTGATTTGTGTCAAACCAATGGTCTCTGCAGCTAACCAATGGTGGCAACCAACATTTCAGAGGTAAACAAGAAAGAGTCTCTTGGATCTCTGTATGAATACAGAGAGGTCATTCATTCTCACTCCAGAACTAAGCTGCACCGCTACACAAGCATGTTTTACTGACAGGGTTAAACAGGAGTGTCTGGGCTTGCCTGTGTCCAAGGGGAAGAAAGGGCAGGACTGCCATTTACCTGCTCTGTTTCAGAGGAAAAAGGGGAGGGGAGGGTGTGCCTGAGTAAAAAAAGAGTGTTCCTCTTTCTGCTTGGTAGGGCAGAAGATTTAGCTGTTTAACACCTTTATGCTATTTCCTAATCATTTTTCCTGAGAATGTTCCTAGCAAATTCATACTTAGCTTTGACAGTACTGACAGGATGTCATCAGAAAGATCCCATGAACAGCAGCATTTCTCATCTCAGAATGCAGAGATTTAACTAAACATGCTGCTTAAAATGCCAGCAGTTTAGAAGTTTCTCTCCCATTTCAACTTTATCAACAGCAGAAAATGGTAGGAAAGCTAAAACGACAGATTTTTATGTTACCCATGCAAAAAAAAAAGAGAGTTTATTGGAATTTTGCAGATGTGAGATTTGACTGGCTCTACCAAACTAGAAAGTCTTTAAAAGTTTAAGCTTTGAAAACAATTGAGATAAGAGCTAGTGCAAAGCTAAACTAGATTCTAACTCAAGAACACTGAACTCCTGACAGAGCTTGTTTCTAACAGACAGATCTTTGTCAAACTACAGCCTGCAAATCCAATCTTAATTCAAATATAGGGCAAGCAGAACAGTAGTTTAAGTCTTCAGAAATATAGGCAACACTTTAAACATATATACTGGATGGGCTGATGAATTTTTTTCCCAGCACTGCAGCTGTTAACTCTTGTCAGTCCACACCAGCTGAGCCCCAGCACCAGCACTTCCCTACACATACCATGGTACATAACTGAATGACTCTTTACCTTCCTCTGAAACTCTTCAACTGAAAATTCAGATGGGAAGAGAGGAGACAGGTATAAGAAGCTGCTCCATGATTTATTGTTAAGACTGAAATTAATCATATGAACAATGTTGGTGAGACAGCAAAGCTGAGTTGCTATTTTTGGCAGCAGATGTCAGGAGCCCAATGGTTTTAGGCAAAGCAGGAGTGTCTCCAGTCACACACTGGATCAGCAGCCCCATCCCTTTCTGAGTCACTACACTGACTTTGTGATCTATGACTGGAGAAAAGCTCTTCAGTCAAACAGAAGACTAGCGACATGATTGCCATTCTTTGACAACTCTCACTCTTATCAGTAAGCCACATGTCTGCAGTCCCCCAACTTGTCAAACCAGCAACTCAGATCCAAACATTGTTAATCAATTCTAAAGTAATTCAAGCCCAAATCTGACTAAATGCAGCAACCCAGCTCATAAAAAGTGTGTGTGTGTGTGAAGTCAACAACAGTGAACACACAAGAACGAATACTTAGGAAGAAGTTTTACACCAAACTTGCTCCCATGTTAGGAACAGCAGAGTTGTTGCTCCAAGTCACCTCAAGGGCTATAGCAATGGACACATCAGCTATTTATTACTTGTAAAAATCTGAGAATGGTCCTTCTTGCCTTCAAGTAAGAAGACCAGGCACCACTCTGGATTTCAGTTTGATTAGGTTCTTTGCTTAACCTGCAGCAAACAGGAGAGGTCCAAGAAATTCTCACTTTAAAGAACATCACATCTTCTATAGCTTAGGTCAAGTGCATCTGTCACCTTCCTTCCCCGCTCTTCTCCTCCAAAAGAGCCTCCACATATCACATCCATTTCTCTTTACTGCCAGAACAATGCAGAGCTCTGCAAGCTTTGTACCCTTCCCTCCCCCACACCAGGGAGTTAATGGGTCTCTTTTCAGTGTGCACTTTTCCCTCTTGGGCAAGATGGAAGACTCCTTTAAGATGCTAATGTTTCAGTTTTCCTCAGCAGAAGCAAAGCCAGAAGACAAACTTCAGCACGGTGAATATAAAGCCCGCAAGCTTAGCCAGTTATATTTAAAATCATCCCTGCTACAGACTTGCACACCCACCGTTTTTGGCTGGGGAACTGGACTCCTGCTACATTAACTCTCCTCCCAGTACGCCTTGAGCTACTATCACCACGTAACAGTTCTCTCTGCTTCGAACATGCAGATAGAAGTGAGTGGCTCAGATTCATCTCTGGCAGCCTGGTACACACCAGTGATACCATCTGCCCCTGAGCTTCCTCCTCAGATTTCAGCCTAAGCACAAACAAGCTGCTCACGGGCAGTCATCATTGTAGGCAGCCAAGAATTTCTCATACCATGTAGGTCTAGTCACAGTCTCTCTCAAGGGAGGGATCCCCCCGGAACACAGAAAATTGAGTAGCAGCTCAGGACACTGCAATAGGACTGTGGAATAAGAGAAATTAGGGTGAAAGGAACAATAAAATCCCCTCCCAAACACACCAGCCAGCAAAAGCAAAATGCAAAGCAGTGCAAAAAGGAAGAAACAAAGGTCTTGTGTTCTCAGTCTCTGATGTGACTTGAGCACTATCAATGGAAGTCATTAAATCAGGTATACAAACACACAAAAAGCCACATGGTTGCTTGATATTCAAAGTATACACACATAAGACTAAAACAAACAAATACAGTTCATGCATCTTACTAACTGAACAGGACATTTTAGTGCAGACTTCAGAACATTTTCATTTCATGCAGGTCAAACTGAATTTTAATATATGAAAGGAAAATGAATAAATTAAATTAAGTGAGGGTAATTTGACTGGAGAGTTACTGTTAATACAGCATTTTCTTTACAGGAACATGGCCTCTTTCCTGTCTATACTTCCTTGGACTTCCCGGAACCTACCCTCACTCTTCTACTGGGAAGCATTATTCCATAACTGGCCTCATGCTTGGTTCCAAGGTTGTGATGACAAAAAAAGAGAATGTTTATAGCACTCCCTCACATCCCAGCTGGGAATGGGGCCATGCAACAAACAAAACACCTCTCCCCACACAGCCCCTATGGACACAAATGCTTCAGAAGTAGCCAATACAGATGGGAGAACAGAAGCCCTGTATCTTAGATAAGTGTTATTTATTATTAAAAGGAGAAACTTCATCTGCTGCAGTATTATTTACCTGCTCCTGGAACAAGAGCAACAAAGTCCCATGAAAATTATTCATTATTTTAACATAACAGAGAAATAGAATATCCAAGCTAATAGTGAGAATAATACTATGGCTCTACTGCCTTCTTCAATGTATGGAGGCCGTAGTGTTAGGAGGAAAAAGACAAAAGCAGCTAGAGTTTCGCTGCCAGGTCAGGAGTCCAAGCAATGGCCCCGTTACCCCAGTACGGCAGACAGGGCTATCCTGCCAGCCCTGGGAAGAAAAATTAACAGCCCCCACATGAAACCAATCATTAGTTAAGTCTCCATGAACAACAGGTGTGCTCAATACCGAGGGCTACATGGCAGTGTCCTCCTCCATCTACCACCCTACCCTCACACAGACTGTCTGCACAAGGCAAACAGCTCCCCCCTGGCTGTGCTAGGGGCTGCTGCTGTTTCAGGATGGGCCCTCACAGCAGAGCCTGTTACAATCCCTGTGCCGTCTGAACCTGGTCATAAAAGAGCCTCAGAGATTTAAAACATTAACGCCAACTGAAGAAAAAACAACCTGCCTCAGTGGAAGAATAAGTCAGCAACAGAACCCAAACTACAGGAGGAAGAAATCCCAGAGCCTTTAAAAATCATAAAGGGAACAGCAAGAAAATAAATACCCCCACATGCTTTACTGATTAATGAGTAAACAGTCCCTAAGCAACTAAACACTGACAGTATTTTTCACTTTTCACTTATTTTTTTAGAGTGATTCATTTCTATCGCCACAACTTTTTGTTACTGGAATCCTCAAAGGGATTATATTCTCCTCTTTTTACACCTTCTCCAAGTTCCTATTGAAGGGAGCTTGTGTCTGAGGGTTTTCCCCCCCTAGTTTTTTGGTTGTTTGGCAAAAAAATTCTTACAAAATGGAAGTACTAGATCTGATGTACTTGAAAGAATCACAAGCCTTCCACTATAAAATTCTGGCATCGATATTAACTGCTGCCTACAGCTTTGCCCAGAATAACATCCCCCTTTCAAACACACTAACTTGTTAGTTTTAAATCAACTCTAAGCTCAGTAGCATCCAGACCTGCTTTTTATTCCAGAAGAGGGTGTTTAAAGGAGATCTTATGTTTGTAGAAGTTACAGATCCCATTTACTAGAACTCAAGTATTGCCAAAGAGGGCTTATGTCTCAGCTTTGCACAAAACAAGACAGGAAAGGAACATATACTCATTTGATTACAAATGAGTTTTCAGGTTGTGAATCATAAGACATGCAGGGTAAGCCTACGGGGCTGCACAGAACAATAGCTTCTGTTTTAAAGAGCTCTTATAATACCGAATAAATTTGCTAGAGGGTTATTAGGCAATTATCTTTCCTCTGCATGCATCCAAACTCTACAACACTAATCACACACAGAGCTGATAATGCAGTTCTTTCTGTGACCCACCCCTGCAATCCATGCCCATCGCACAGACTTCAGAAACGTTTTTTAGATTGAAGACTCTCCAAGGCAGAGCTCAGCTTTGCAAGTTGCTATCCCTCATGTCACCTGTTTCTAATAAACGGTGATACAGTTCCCTGCAAGTCTCAGCTTGTGGAGGCAATAGGTGTGGGTAAGTGCAAGATTTGCTTGAGTAACTGTAGTGGTGACAGGGGAAAGGCCACAAAATTTCCATTCACACAGTACGGTTTGCAAGTGTTTTCAAAGCAGAACTTCATCCGAGAGTTCATACACAAATCTGATGGTTTCTCCAGAAAGTTCTCAATTCCATCACTTGAAAGCACACAAGAATTTTAGACACAAGCTAAATAGCTGGCAGTGAATATGGAAAGAAGAGAACACACGGTGTGGGAGACCGAGGGACATCGTCACGGGTATCACTTGAGTGGATGCACACAACGTTCTAAGCGGCCTCACCCTTCCCCAGCCTCCCTTACGCCATCCCGGTAACGCGGCGGGTGTGCCTGCGCGGGCGCGCCCCGGAGCGCCCGGCGGCGAGAACCGGCAGCCCCAGCCCCTCTTTGTCCCGGGGAGCCCCGGGGCGCTCCCCCCCCCCGGCGGCAGCGGTCGCCCGGGCCGCTCTGCGGCACTCCACCCGGTACCGCGGCACGGCTGCGGGCATCGCCTGTCCCCGGGCACCGGGAGCATTTTGGGCTTCGTGATTCACCGCAAAGAACCGTTTCCACCTCCCCCCACCCCGGGCTCGCAGCGAGCGGTTGAGTCACGCTTCGCCTAAACGAACCGTGAGGAGGATGCACCGGAGGTGAAGGGGAAGAGAAGGGCAGCCCCGCGGTCCCCGCCGCCCCGCACCCCCCCATCCCGCCGCCGCTTCTCACCGAGCCCGGCCAGGCGTTCCACGAGCCCCGCGGCGCGGAGGGTAGCGGGGCCGTGATCCACTCCCCGCCGTTTCTGCGAGACAAAGAGAAGGGAAACGCGTTAGCCGGAG
>VYZX01009649.1:763696-833264 GCA_013401335.1 Brachypteracias leptosomus | reverse complement strand
CCCCCCGCCTCAAGGAGGCCCCTGCCTCCCGGCGCCCCGGTACCCACCTGCCCCTTAGAGAGCGGGGCTCCCACCAGCGCCACAGAGTGCGCCTGCTTGGGCAGCTGCAGCCCCGCGTCCGCCTGTTTGCGGAGGAGCCGTGCGAAGCCGCTGCGCAGAGCCATGGTCCCAACGCTGCCGGTGCCGCCGCCCCGCTCCTTTTAATGAGCTCCAGCCGCGGCCACAGCCTCGCGCCGCCCGGCCAACGGCAGCGCGCGCCCGNTCCTCCTCCTCCTCCTTCTCTTCCCCACCGGGGATTTTCCACTGCCAGCCGCCAGTAGCGGCTCCCTCCGCACAGCCCCCGGGCAGGTGCAGCACTGGCTGCGAGGGGGCGGGCAGGGAGCAGCGGGCAGCAGTCACCCAAGAGCTCTGGGGGGAGCATGGATGTGGCGCACTGCTGACAGAAAGATGGTGCCCGCGGTTGAAGGGAACGGGCGCGTTGCAGGACTGCGGGAGAGGTGGAACAAGTGAAAAAGAGCAAAGGAGTCAGGATGAGGATTGGGAAATGACAGAGCTGCTGCTTTATGTCCCTGTCAGACGAGTCCTGTGGAGTAATGACTGAAAAATATTAGAAAGAACGCAACACAAATGCTCATTAAGTCTCTGCGCACCAAGCCAAGTCTCCAACGTATCAGGTACTAAGAAAACACTGCCTTTAAACTTAAAAAAATACTGAAAAAAGAGCCTGTAGCGAAGGATGAGACAGGCAAAAAGCTACATGTACGTAGTAGGACTCGGTAACGGGGACAATCCCGCCTGTCGCTATCACAGCCAGGGACACACCGACAACAACCCCGGTGTCGTTTAAAAAACACGCGGGGGGCTGCCGGGGAGAGCCGGGCGCAAAGAGCTCGGGGCGGGGCGGGCCGGGGCTGCGTGGCAGGGCCGGGGGGAGCGGCCCCGCCCACCGCTGCGCACCGCCCAGCCCCGGAAGCGGCGGCGGGTCGGTCGGTCGCGTGTATCCGGCGGGCCGGTGGCGATGGAGGAACGGCGGTACCGCTCGGCCTCCGGGGCGCCCATCGCGCTGCAGTGCCGCCAGCACAGCGCCTGCTGCCGGGAGCTGGCCGTGCGCTGCCCGCGCCTGCAGCTCCGCTCGCTCAGCGCCGCCACCTCCGCCGTCTGGCTGGTGGCCTACGGGCTCTCCGCGCTCAGCGAGGTACCCTCGGCCCTGGCCCCCACCCCGGCCCCCTCAGGCATCTCCGCGGCTCAGACGCCGAGGGGAGAGACTGTGTCCCGCCGGAATACCGGGGGGGTTACCGGGGGCGGCGGTTGGCATCCGAGAGCGCTCGGTGGCTGCACCTGCCACGTGGGCAGTGGGGCCAGGGACGCTGGAAAGGTGGCCTCAGTGCTTGGGCAAGTAGATGGGGATGAGTACCTGGTGAAGAAGAGAGAGCAGCTGCGTCTGAGGGGCCCTGAGCTGCTGCCCGGCTCCCGGTGGCTCTCGGCAGCTCTCGGCTGCCTCTGTTGGTTTGTAGCCTCTTGCCATCTAGGGGAGATGTACATATGGGTGTTGAGTGATGCCTTAGTGCATTCTTGTCAGGGCAAATAGCAGCTCTTTGCTTGGAGAGATGAGTTGCAGGAATCTGGAATAAAGGATATATTGAAGGTGAGCGATTGTTAATCCCCAAAGAGATTTTCCTGAGTGATTCAGCACTGCACCAACAATGGCATCTACTTGCTCATATTTCACAGAGGAGGCAGTAATTCCAGATGTCACAAGCTGCTGATAAAGCCAAAAGTATTAGTTGAGGTATCTGATCCTTTCTTCCCCTGTGAGACTTCCCTCAGTTCTAGGTAAAATTTCAGAACACTACACTGTCACTGATGTAACTAGCTGGCTTTGCTTGAGACTTCTGCAATAAATTTACAGGGAAATCGGATTTTCTGTCAGTTTTCAGTTTTGGCTCCCAGTTTTTTGAGCCCATGTGAAGACTGATTTAACTCTCATTACACATGCACCAGCCAGGTGAATAAAGGGCTCCACTGAAGTAAAATTGCCTGGTAGCTGGAGCTTTAATATTATGGTTTACTGTGCAATGTTACTTTCTCTAAAGCCTTGTTTGGTTAAGTGTAAAAGCAGAGCTCTGTCTTTGGCCTGTTACAGAATAGCATGGTGCTCTCTGCTGCCATGTTCATCGTGCTGATTGGCCTCATCGTGTACCTGCACTTCGTGAAGGTTGACCAGGAATCCCTGTTGGTCATCGGCTCGCTCGGCATCCAGGTCACCTCATCCTATGCTTCAGGAAAGGAGAGCACGACCTTCATCGAGATGGGTCAGGTGAAGGACGTGGTGATCAACGAAGCCATCCACATGGTAATCATGCACAGTCTGTCTTCTCCTGCATCTGTGGGCACACTCACATCCCGTGTATTGTCATCAGGAGCTTGCTTTCAGATTTCTCTCCTTATTCTCTTACTTATTGCCTCACCTTGAAAGGAGAACTCAAGCCAAACAACTTCAAAAATCAGAACCATGCCACTGAACTAATGGGTTTAGTTCTTTGTCTTGTACTGTGTTTATCAGTCCCAATGCCAAACGCTATAAGTAAAGACAGAGATAAAAAACCAGACAACACAGGAGATGATTCTTCCTATTGCTGGGGCTTTCTGCAAAGCTCCTGTGGAAGAGCAGACCTTAACCTTCCAGCACATTTGTTCTTTTCAGGTTAAAAATCTAATAGAAAAGAACACAGGTAAAATAATGTTGTTGTGGGAAGAGTGGAAAGCTGTAGATATAAATTTGTAGGCTTGAGGGGTGCCTGGGGTGGTTGGTCTTCAGCCCAACAAGTTGAAAGAGATCCTCTTTCTTTTTGCTTTGATAGCATTTTCAAACTCTTGATAATTTTGTCTGTTTGTCTCATAGCAAAAAGTTATCTACTACCTGTGCATCCTTCTCCAGGACCCTGGAGATCCTCAGGGAGTATCTGAGGTTGTACCACTTTTTCAGGTGAGTTTGAGTGAACGGTGGAGAAATGCAGGTCAGTGGTCGGGGTGGGTGCACAGTTGTCCTTGTGACACTGCAGGGAGCTGCTACAGTTGTCTCTCCCTGGCAAGGCCTGCAGGGTGACATTAAAAGTCTCATGGCTGTTCTACGAGGGGATGTTTTTTTCAGTTGCCCTCCATTCAAAGAACAGGAAGCCATGTAAATGTGAACCCAACAGGAGTTTGTAAGAACTAGTGTCTTTGGCTCACGCAGGGTATGAGGACACGGCTTCCCGGGTACGCTCGGTGTTGCCATCACAACCCAGCACTGTGCTGCACTTGATTGTCTCTCTGCTCCGGGTGCCAGAAGTGCTCATAAAAACCTCCTTGGCATTAGAAGGACGTCCCCTGTCTCACCTGCTGACAAAGATCACAGTACAAGCTGTGAGCAATTTGCTTAATGTATAATAACCTGTTTGCTTTACCATTACCCCGTCTCCCCTCGCTCCTCTCTCACTAGCTTGTTCTGACTCTCCCTAATCCCATTTTGGGGATGGATTTTCTTTCTGCCTGTACACGCCTGGCACAACAAAGCCCTGATCCTGGTGCTTAGCAGCACAGGGGTGCCTCACATCATAAACTGCTGAGGTTTATAAGCTCCCTCTGTCCTTAACTCACCTGCTGCTGACTATTGTAGTCTACATCCCATTTAGGGCTGGGTACAGTCAGTCTTCAGCTAAATACTTACAGGTATAAACAGGCTATTCCATTGATTCTTGCTGCTAGCTCATTCCCACAACTGGAAAGATATTTACTACTAATAATATAAATTAACTATTTCACACATAGTCGAGGGAAAAAAATGGATTTGCTGGAAATCAACAAGAAATGAATTCCAGAGAGCTGCAATCAGGAGCCTGGTTTTAGTTACACATGCTCCTTTCCAGCTTCAAAGAGGCTGCTAGGCATTTGTGTGGGTTCTCTTTTAGCTCAACCTTGAACAGTTTTATTTTCATGGAAATATCTTGACTCCCCCAGCAAAGGAGGTACAGAGAGAGCTGTGACCTGTCAGTAGTTCTCACTTTAACACACAAGTCAGTACGTTACTGAGTTTTGAAGGAGCAGTAATTTGTAACCTTATTGCCTCTCCTCCACTGGGTTCTGTGAAGTTGTCACTCTCCACAAATACAATTTACGTGTCACTGAGCCCAGGAGCACTTCTGGGCTCAATTGACCTATTGTTCTCTTAAGCAACACTTGCAAGGGGAGGCATTTGATGGACTTTACACAGTAATGCTCTTTTGGGAGCTCAAAAGTCATTGGACCTTAGGGACTGGGAAACTTTCACCTCCTTGCTGGAGGTGAATTTAACCTGGTCCAGGTTAGAAGTGATGGAAAATCGTTATACTTTGACCACCAATGAACTGATGTTTTCAGTTACCCTTGAATTGTCCTCTTGTTGACAGTGCTAGCAGAGCCCAAGGGCCAGGTGTCTAAACACCCTGGCCTTAAGGTAGATTTTTCAAGGTGGAGGTCTTAATGTGTGGAAATCTGCTGTTTGGCAGGTCTCTAGAGGGAGTATGGCCTAATAGAGAGGTTATTGGGTGATGTGGATGTTGTTCTTGCTGCCAGTGCCAGCTGTGAGCTGAGAAAGGGGAGGATTGCTGATGGGGGGAGTTCCAGGCCAACTGAACAGTGCCACTTGGGTTGACCTGACAGCCTTGGGGACTGGTGATCCCAGAGCAGGTGTGGCTTATGGAATGGCTTTGCATTCCTGTAGCACCACCTTACATCAGACATCCTGGAGTTTGATGGGTTATTTCTTCATAAACATGCAAAAGGGAACTCTAGTCTCCATTGACTAAATGAGAGAAAGCTAATCAAGTACAGGTACCTTGCTGCATTCCTTACACGTGTGTGCTTCTGATAGCCTCGTGTCAGCTCTCTCCACATCCTTTCTCTGCCTGACAGCCTCCTTAGTGGGAAGTCAAAGCTTTCCAGCTCTTCTACAGCCAGTTCAGAGCCTGATTCTCTGTTTGTCTTAAATCTTAGAGCTCCAAGCCACGTCTGGACTGCTTGATAGAAGTGTACAAAAGCTGTCAAGAAATCCTGGAGCAGAGGAAGACGGCTCCACAGTCAAGTGGAGTAAAATAGGGAAAGACAATTCAAGGCAGCAAACTTGCAGCAGGACGCTTGGAAAAGCAAGCAGAACTGCCCCTGGCCTCTCTTCATTAGAGGAGTAGGAAGTGGTGCAGCAGCAGAGTGATGTTAGGGCTAAAGGCCCACATGGACTGGCAGAGTTGTTACAGAAAACATCAGCTCAGTCACAGAAATAAACATTGAAATGCTGTTTACTCTTTTGTGGATCTGAAAATGATGATAAATAATGTAACTTTGACCAGACTGCCAAAAGTTATATGTTTTTTGTTTCTATTTAACCCTTTGTTTCAAAAAAGCATATACCACTCTAAATACCAAAGCTGATGTGTGGCCTGGGAGGAGGTCTGGAAGATTGTCCTAGCCATCTTTTGAAGGAGGGAACATCCTCTGCCCCTGGGGGTGCATTGTAGTCATCCACTAAAGCCAAGAGAAGAGCAGCAGAGAGGAATAAGGAATGAGATGGGGCAGGTCTGCACCAGGTGCATGCCTGGACACCAAACACAATCTTTGTCCATTTTTGTTTACGTTGAGACTATTTCAGCTTTTACAATAGTTCCTTTCATCCTGAGAACCATACAGTTTAATTCATAACTGCATTTTATTAAGAACAAAGAGAAATCTCACAATATCTCCCAGGCAGCCTTTTACATACACACAGCAGTTAGGAAAACAAGGCTTTTGTCACCTCAGTCTATGCTGCAGCAATAGTTGTTGCCAAAAGCATTGATTAAAATAAAAATGGTTTTCTCTACCAAAGAATCATACAAAATACAGATATCTCCACAGGGTTGGTTGTTCAAGTCAGGTAAGCTATAAATAGGAGGTATATGTGCATCCATCAGAGTGGGGTGGTCCCTGAAATGCTCAAGTATTGGTGAATATTTTTAAGAAGAAAGAAAAGAAAGTTCTATAGGCCATGCTTCTCAATTTAAAGTGCAGTTATTGCAGAAAATAATGAGCTTCAGGACAGCTCATGCTTGTCCAACATCTCTGCTTCCCATTTGCCCTGCTACAGGTCTCTGAGGACGTGTTAGCACTGCAGGTAAAGCCTCTGAAATGGGCACCTATGTGCCTTGAACATCCCAGCACCAGTGACAGTTCAGCTTGTTCTGAAGCAGCTTCACTGGTGGGACACAAGCAGCAGGCTGCCAAAGAGACCTTCAGCTATGGGAAGAGTTGTTGGGCACAGAAGGAAACATGCTCTGAATTCAAACATGAAGCTATACTGAGATCTGTGTGAGAGAGAGAGGAAATAAATACTACTGACCACTCTATCAGGACATATAGTCACTTAAAGTATCTAAGGAAAAAAAAGACTAAATACCTTCTCACAATTGTTTTTGGCTCAGAAAGCTTCTACCCTTTTCTGTAACTTCAAGAGATGGTCCTTAAATTCATAGCAAGGGGGTAGATAATGCAGTATGTGCAAGGCAGGTCTCTGTTCATACAATCTTTTCCTGTCTTACATCTGCCATATTGTTCCCACAACCCCCCATGGGGTTTTTGTTACAAAGATGCTGATAAAGGATTGCTCAGCACCATTTTTGTCTGTCTCATGCTCTTCTTTTTTAGTTTTTGCACCCACCATAAGCGTGAAAGAAAAATGTCTTGAAGTCTGAGCTCCACTGTGTGCATTAATCAGTTGTTTCAAGGTTGGTGGCAGGTGCTAAGGAGCAAAAACACTGGTATGGTTGGTTTGTTCATTTGCAAATAGCTTGGGTTTGCTATTGCTGAATTATTTCCAATGGTTGGATTCACACTGTTTTAATTTGGGAAGGTTGCCCATGAAGGTGTAATTATTATGAAGTTGCACACAGTACTTGTGAAAGTGCAGTTATTCTTCCTTAGCATTTTAAAAATGCTTATCAAGGTAGATTTAGATTTTTTTCAAGAAGAAATGCTATTTATTTGTTTAAAATCCATTAACCTCAATCTTAACGAAGGCCTTTTGAAACAGATTTTTCAGAAGCCCAACATTCTCTAGGAAAGGCAGAAGAAAATACTGGAGTACAGAGTTGCTGGCTCCCTCCTCCTTGCTGTGGTAGCATGAAGGAAGCAGGAGTCTGAGAGGAGCAGCTTCTGTCGATCAGAATGGCAGAGCTGGGTTGGGAAGTTCCAGTTGCTGAAAGACAGAAAGTACAAACGTTGCTTGTCTTGTCTTCCTTTGTTTGAGATTATGTGCAGTTTCAAACACACCCTGAAGCATCTACAGCAGTGATTAACAGAAAGAGTCTTTGAAAGTGCTTGTCTGAGGGTGGAGCATGTGACACTCCAGCCCTGCAGTGGAGATCTCCTGTTCAGCTATGGCAGAGAACAGCGTCGACTTCAGAAATGTCAGTCCTGGAGGAGCTGCTCCAGTCCCAGTCCTTCTGAGTCCTCAACAGGCAAAGACAAGAGGTTCCCACCTTCATTTAAAGTTGAAGATAGTCTTGTGTAACACCAAACTCCTATTCTAGACTCCCTATTGCAGATCTGAAATTACCCTTTACTTGCATCGGAAGTATTCTTGTCCGTTCAGTTCTTCCTTCTCAGTGTCTTCTTTCCTTCTTTCTTATCTGGAGCAAGGACTTGGGAATTCTGTCTTTCAACATGTGCATCAGCTTCAGGGAGGAGTCATTAGAACTCTAGAGAAAATGAAATTGTTCTCTTGGTTGTATTAAACAGTTGCATAAAAACTACCACAACCTCCACAAAAAGACTTAAAAAAAAGATTTTAAGAGTTTTCTGTGAGTGGTCACACTGAATTTAAGCCCTGGTAAAAACTTTAATGTGATGGCTACTCCCAGCCAGAGCACAGAGCTGAAGTTAAGTCTAAACTACCTGATCAGACTATGTCAAATTAATCTCTGCACTCTGACAAGAGCCTTTCCAGTGTGTGTCTGGTTTGTGATGCAGCAACACGCAGCTCCTCACACAGGCAGTATTCATGGGATGTCTCCTGGTGCAGGGTTCAGGCCACATGCCACAGCATCCATGACCACCTGTTGCTCCTTTCTATAGGACTGTGCCCAGCTCACTCCGGGCAGATTCAAGCCTATAAACCACTCAAATCTGCCTTGCAGAGCTTGCAGAGTAATTCAGGTGGAAAGCGAGCAAGTTAGGGAGTGGTGCAAAGAGAAGATTATTGGAAATAATAAGTGATGGTGAGAAAAAGATCACTAGGAGTCTTAAGAGCTGGACTGGTTCCAGACACAGGGCATGCAGACATCTAAAGGTGCAAAGCTGGAAGTGGGAAGGATCAAAGAAAACGTGTGCTTGTGAGCAAAGCAGTAAGATCAGGAGATGAAGAAGAGGGGGTGCAAGGAGAGAGCAGATGTACTGTGACTGGAGCACTGTGCAGGCACGTGACCTGAGGCATGGTATTTGGATGGAGTGGCATGGAAAGGGAACTCCTGCACAGTCCCTGAAATCAGCAGTAATTTCAAGAGAAAGGACACTGCCTCTACCCACACTGAGGAACTTTGTCTAGTACTATGGAAAAAGAGCTGCATTAAAGGTGTGTAACCACCAAAATCATCACAGTCTGCAATTCAGTACAGAGCAGTGCAAAGAAAAAAAACCCAAAACATCAAAAAACCCAAACAAAAATACCCCAACAAATCGCCAGAGTTCCTCGGAATGAGCCCTCAGAGCAGGGTGGGCCCCTTAGTGCTTCGGGGCATGGCAGGAAAAAAGCAGCGACTTTCAGTCTGCCAGAGCTTGTCAGCAGGAGCTTTGCTGGGGGAGGGCTGGGGAGGAGGCAGCAGCGAGGGTGTCGAACGGTAGTTAATGTAGCTGGCAATAAGAAGTGTTGCTTCAACAATCTAGGGGGAAAAGAAAATGATTAACTGTAAGTCAATCAGAGGCAGAGTGTGCCCTTTGATTTTTAGAACCTATTGACTGCATAACTTGCAAATGCCTTTCCCACATGGAATTGTTTGGGTTTGGAATGAAGGCCTGTCTTTAAGAGGTGGGTAGAAGCCTGTTGATAAGAGGTTCCAGTTTACAAGGGGTTTGTTGGATGGATGTAGCTAGGGCAGCAGCCACAAGTACCAGTCCCCAGGGCTGCCAGGACATGCCCAGCTGTGATGCTGCCAACTGGAAAGAAACTCAGTGTTCATTTTGTAATTACCTTGGGAATGGCCATTGTGAAGAGGAGTTTTTCAGTGCTGTTTTTCCCAGAACTTCTTTCTTTCATTTGACCAACTACAATCATGAAGTCATCTCGGCAGCCTCCGAAGGTCAGCACAGAGGAGTACGAGTAAGAGACCTTCAAGTGCTGCAGAAAGAGTTTGAGAGAGTCATAGTTCTGTTAAAGAAAAAACAGCCACCTTGAACTAAGATATTTGCTGCTTCCTGCAGGAATGGCAGATCTCCAGCAGCAACAGGCAGGGCAGGTTATTGGCTCTGCAGGTAAAAGCTGGCAGGGAAAGCTCAAGCAAAAGCTGCATTTCTAGTTCTCTCCTGGCTTGCTTGATGCCTCACTGCTTCAGAGCAATAGTCCAAACTGTGACATCCCAGGTGGTGGTAGGAAACACACACCAGCAGGATTTTGCAAGATGTGTGAGCACGTTTGGTGCCCACCACAGAGGCAGTTAGCTGCTTCACAACCCCCCCTGACACTCTAGCTGTAATTTTCCTTTGTTTATGTAACATTTGAACATAACACTGCCTTCCCTCTTCTCTGACTTCTACAAATTAACTTCTCGATCCACTTGAAGTTAAAGACAAACTTTGAGCGGACTCAGGGGAACATCTTTCTGGGGGAGGTAAGTTATTGTTCCTCACCGTACCATAGTGTTATAATCCAGGATGCTGATGCCATCTTCATTCACAGCTATCCACACTGGACAGTCTTCCAATGAGGAAGGCAAAACAGGCTAGAGAGAAAGAAAATTATTCATTTAGAGATTTCCTGACCACCACACTAAGATGTTAAGGATAAAATGAAGATGAGAGAGAATCCTACAGGCCTCGTTTGATTTTTAAGAGGACTTTTCTCAACATCTGGAACAACGTTTTCAGATTTACAGAGAATTTTGTGACTAGTGGCACAAGAGATGCAATGATAAGGATGGCTTTGAGATTAATTAAATTCCATCAGTGTAGTTACAACTGAAAGAAATGCTGGGACAGAGCAATAAAGCCACAGTTCTGCTCTGGTTCCTGGACTACTCCCACCAGCCAGGCAGGCAGGGAAGTCTATTATTTCTATAACACCAGTTCACCCAGTACCATCACATCAATGTACTTTTCTTTCTTACAGATTTGGACAAATGTGCAGCAATTATCTGTTAAAGATGAGTTAGATGTTATTACAGCTGATGACATGAACCTGCTACTACATGGCTAATGCCATAGGCTCTGCTGTTCACAGAATCACAGAATCACAGAACATTAGGGGTTGGAAGGGACCTTGAAAGATCATCTAGTCCAACCCCCCTGCCAGAGCAGGATCACTGAAAAGTTAATAATCAGAAATATCAACATTATTTAATCTATATTCTGATTCTTCAGTGCCAGTAACCTCAAACACCACTAACCTTTTCTGCTTTTACTCCTAGTGGTGGGAATTACTGTCTTTTGGAAAACTTCTCATGTATTTACTCAAGAGGTCCCTTCCATCCTCAGCCTTTATTCCATAACTACAGCAGCTTTGACTTCAAAGCAGGAGATATGTAACTGTGAACAAGAGCTATCCCAAGCTTTCAACAGAGGGGTTTCTGTTGGGCTGGGGAAGACTATTAATGCCATCAGGATTTCTCAGACAGCCCCTACATGCTAAGACATTAGTTTGGACAAGGACAATGGGTACAGAGCTCTAGCTTGGGATGGGCTGAGGGATGGTCCAAGCTCCTGGGAGCAGCTCTCCCTCCAGCTGCTGCCTGTGGGCTGGCAGCTTACCCAGTATGTGCTCTAGTGCTTGTTTCTGCAACAGGACGTTAGCAGTGCTTGTCTCTCATGTGGCAGGGAAAGCAGCCAGCTCTGTGTCAAGCAGAGACCAGGACTGAAATACCCATTCTCCTTTTAGCTAGCATCAGCTGCCAGCTGGGATTTATGGGCGACTCTTCCCTTCCACTCAGTGGTATGTAAATGGTGTTTTTTAAACTATCATTGCAGCCTTGAAGGCCAGGGAAATTCCTGCCTGAGAAAGCTCTGGCAAGGTTTGTAAGGAGAGTTAGCCTTCCCTATTATGATCAAGTGATGCAGTCAGGGAACCTTCAGTATTTATTTACTGAACACTAGCAACCCCTAGTGCTCACAACATGCTTCTCTTCCTTCTTTCTAAACCTCTGTGGTACCAAACAGAGCTGTTCTCTCTTCAGACTGTTCCCTTCCTGAAGTAGAAGCATCTTCCACCCATGTTACCAGAGATCATTGCTCAGACAGTTCACTCTCAGGAGCAGAGAAAAGCGTGTTCCAGTTACCTTAGCAGCAAACATTTTGGTTCCAAAGAGAGGCCATTTCCGAGCCACCGTCAAATAAATCCGGACACACTCTGGTGGAGAGCATCCCTGCAGCACCATCCACTTTGTGGCCAGCCTGTCAGCCAGTTGCCTTTCAGAAGCCAAGACAAGACAGCATTATTTACTCATGGCTTCCAAGGGAAGGGAAGTAAAACTACAGCAGTTAATAAATGCACCTCTTATTCCGAAAAAGCTGCTGTACACAGCACTGCAGACAGGGTTGTTATTGTACAACCTGAGTTTATTTCAGCATCTTCTCTACTTCCACAATTACTTTACTATACTGTAAAGCCCAGGGATCCCAGTCACATACAGGTTGCTCACTGGTGTATATATTAAACAACCATAACTACAAACTTGCAGCTGTTAGAGTAAAATCCTGTCCAGCTTGTCTTCACATTCAATTATACCCTCACCTTCACCTTAACCTGTCTGTAGTGTGCTCTTGTGGAGTGGCAATGTATGGTAACTGCCTCTTGATCTGGCTCACTAGGGATGGTTTGGCAGCTCTCTTGCTACCTGCAGATGGAATTTGCTCCCAAAAGGAGCTAATTGTGTTAGTTCCACCACTTCATTGCTAAGTAGCTTTGGATATGGAAGATGATCATTCTCTCTCTTTAAAACTTAGAGCTGAATCTGAGTTCTGTACTTGAGATCTCTGCATTGTGTGTGAGAATTTCCAAGTCAGAACATCAAAAAGCTCTGCCAAAGTATGTTCTACCAGAATCACTGCATGGCCTGAAGCAGCCCATGTGTGCTGGCTTTGTGGCTCACTGCAAACGTTGGGCATCTGGATTCAATTGACACTTGGGGGAAGGGTAAAACAAAAATTCAGAAACAGAATTCTTCTTAGGCTTAGGTTAGAGTTTGTTGAAACTGAGAGGCCTAACTTGGAAGTGAAAGGCTTAAACTTCTTGTGTAGAGGAGAATTAGTTGGTGATTTGGCTCTTTTTATATTAGTTACCTTCTGTTCTCTTGTAAAGGAACATTTTCTTGACACGTGTGTTTTGTTTAAGTTTCTACATCAAATAATCTTGATAGAGCTCCTTAAAACTTCTTAAATATAAAGACAGAATTTTGCAAGTAAAATTTGTTTCCAGTGCAAAGTATAGAAGAGCCAACAATTTACCTGAGCTGTTCAGGAGTGATGTTCTGCTTGTAACGTTTGGGGTAGAATTTATCTAGGACCTGGTGGAGAAGATGCTGTGTCTTTGATGGTGATGTTCCCCCAGGACTTGAAGCTCCTGGTCGATCCAAATCCCCATATTCCACCTAGGACAAAGTTTTAGTTTAGTGCAACAGAACTACAGGGGTTTTAGTGCAGCAGAACATTCCATGAACTCCCATACCACTAACTACTGTGTTTATTAGTCATGCAAACAGACACTACTAGGCTGGGGAACTTTGTGTACAGCATTTACCATAGGAAATGTATACAACAGAGCAACTACTGAGGACATGAGTGGCCAAGGAATTCTTTACTGATCTAAAAGTGAAACAAGATCTCGGCCAGCTACTTGTTGTAGGGAGACACTTCTGTACAACTGCCAAGCTCCTGGGGTTTATTTTCAACTGGTCAATTAAAGCAAGAGCATATTTGTAATTAGTTTGGCCAATGTTCCCAGCTTCTTCCTCTCAGCTTATGTTAACAAATGCAACAATCAGTTTCAGCTCGGTAAGAAACTATCATCCTGCTTATCACACCCACCACCTGTACTGTGTGGTTTGTAGTAAAATGCTAAATACAACCCTGGAAGTCTAATGGAGGATCCTACAAGATGCTCTTCCTGAGTAAGAGACTATTGGCAGAGCAACACAGAAACTTTTTACTATTAATGGCACTCTAGTAGTGATACTATTTCCATATCTCTATTAAGGCACTAACTGGAGCAGTTCTGGGGATAGTCCAGCCTCACTGCTTTTTCCAGTATTTTTCAAGAGGAAAGGAGAGGCTTCCCTACAGCAGAAGGTGTTCTAACACGTGTATGCTGGTACAAGGATTTGGTGTGGTACATCTCAGTGTGTTTGATAAAAAAAAAACCCATATCTTTATGTTAAAGACAGCTGCTTAGTCAAAGATACTCAGTGTACAGCTGAAGTCCCTGGAGGACAAAAAAAGAGCATTTCTGGCCACAGCCATACTCACCTGAGCCATCAGAGCCACCATTTCCAGGGCTAATTCCTTGTTGACAGGAAACCTGCCATGGGCTATTTCACTGCTGACCTGGAAGGCCAGCAGCAGCCGCTCCCGGTCCGTCTCACCCTTGGCCTGGCCCCGAAAGTACAGCCTGAAAAACAGAGAATTGGGAAGGGAAAAAGATATGTGAGCTGGAAGTTGAGGTGGGGAACTTTAATCAAGGTCACTAAAAAGAAAAGTGGTTGGTTGGTTTGTTTTTTCCCAGCCTTCCAAAGTGAACTTTATGTATCGCAGGGGTACTGGACAGAGATTTGGTGCTTCTCTTCCAAATGAGATTTGGGCAAGGAGGCTCCAAACATGCTTTCTAGCTTTGGAAGCCACTTGAATTCTCTAAGTCAACCACTTCAAGACAATGAAGCCTTATTAAACACAGGTAAAGCAACACCCATCCATCCCCATCGAGCACAGACAGGCAATACTTAAGACACAGCCTCCTCTGCTTATCACAGAATAAGCACTACCTCTGCTCTACATGTATAAACTTCTGTATGGCAGCCTTGTGGACTTGTTATTTTTTCCAGCTTTGTTTGGACCACTTAGACTGATATTGTTATTAAAAAAAAGTCTTTGGTTTGCTTCAGCAGGAAATAAGAGACAAAATTAACAGGTTTTATTTAAAAAAATGAAAAAGCATTCTTGTAAATCTAAGGTTCCTACTATTGTTTATTCCCTTCCCACTTGCAATTTTCTTGGACCTGGCACAGCAAGATGATAATGGAGGCTGGAGACACCAGCTCGGGGAGTGCTTCCCAGAACCATTCCTCATGCAGACCTATTTATAGCTCACAACACCTAATTAAAATATTAATTTCAAGCTGCCTCTATGGCTATATATTCCACAACACTACACAAGACATTCATTCCAGGGGATTAGCTGGTTTATTTTTATGTCATTCAGATTAACACCATTAGGGCCATATTGACCTTAACACATGTCTTGTCAGAGTCCTTGGTGTTAGAACAGCCCAGCCTTGGAACGACCTTATCAAAACATCCTTGCTGTCCACTCCAGGCACATTCCAGTCCAACAAAATAACACTGCAAAGTTTCACCCCTGAAATGAATACTGCTTCTGGGTCAAAAGCACTAACTTCTGCTCATACCAACTGACAAAGTTGACAGAAATTTGCTTCACTGTTACAGCCAACACCACCTTCACGTGTTCAATAAAAACTCTGTCTCTTTGGTTTTGGGGTGGCCTTTGTTTTGCCTGCAAAGACTGACATGCAGAAAGCTGTTCCTTGTCCTCACACACAGCTCCCCATTCACTGCAGGTCAGAATTCCTGGCTGTATTGTAAATTATCAACTTGTTGCCAACACCACTTTAGATCTTTGTCTCTTACTTCCCTTCTCTACCATCTCTCATCATCTAGCTTTTAACATGTCTTTCTTTATAAAGTCTGGGCACTGCTACTACGTGTCTCTTCTCTAGCTCATGCTAAATAGAACATTGTTCCTGTATCTTTTTCATCTTTGTGATTCTTCACTTAATTGCAAGTTTCAGCATTTGTTTTCACTGATTTTCCCCCCAGGTTTCTCTTCCTAACGTGCATTATTTAATCATGTTTTAGGATCTAGGCAAATGAAATTGTGCCAAGTATGTCTTGTTGTGCCACTGCTGGTTCTTAACTCATTTAAAGTCTATTCTGCTATTGTGAAGTGTTCTGGGTTTTAGCTCCAGGCCATAGACCCTTTTTACACATGTATCACACACAAGTCATCACATCTCATGTAGGATTTGAACACATCTTAGCTAAAATAGTTCTAGCACTAACAGTGCTATAAATCACTGGACATCTACAAAGATCTATGTAGTCTAGAAACATTTAATTAACAGCAGTGGTGAGGGCACCAACAAAGCACAGTACCTGTTCTTGTAGGTCAGCTTCACAATTCTTGTGCCACCTTCATACTTCCCAGGATGCAATTCTTTTAAGGCTTGTTCCCATTTAGAAATGACATCACAGATCTTTAAAAAAATATCATGGAGAGAGGAGAGACAATCTCAGGTGAAATGTATAGTCAAGGCTTGAATGGAAAGGAAGTGAAAAAATTGTTGTGGAGCACAGAAGATAAAGAAATAGACTGGAACAGCATCAACACAGCTGAAAGGGACAAAACAATTCCTTTTTTATGACAAAATATGTAAAAATTAAAGCATTCCAACTGAAAACTCCAGCTCTAACCTGCAGGGGGACATGTCTAAGGGAATCCTGGTCTGGTAGGAACTGTGTTAGCAAGTGGCAAAGCCCAGGAGGAGCAGATCTGCACAGTGTTCACCTGTTCCTAAGACTCTGTGCCCACGCTATAAGAGGTTCAAGGGGTTTTCCTCTGGTCTAGCTTTAATCTGATCAGATGGCCTGAAAGCCAAAGATTCCAACGTTGTAACCTGGATATATTTTTCGTACTATCAGAGTTAATTTCTTTGGTTCCATCCAGCTCCTGGTGGTTATTCCAGACCTTTTACAAGTGGTCTAATAAAGGCCCCTACTTCTCTTTTGATAGCATCTCAGTAAAAGGAAGGTGAACATAAGAAGCTGCACGAAATACATAATCAGATATCCTGACCCTCTCTTAAGAAGCTACTGAGGTTGCCTTGGCATATAAATCATCCGTTAATAACCAGTAAAAGTGAAGCCTTTGTCTCAAGCTCCTTCATTTAATATCTAATCTCTCCAAATGAAGGTTCAATTACTAGCAAGGCTCCAGATTATCTCATCCATATCAGGTCATGAAAGCACGTTATAGAATCTGGCATTGTCTGTGGTAGTTTCCTCTTCAAACCACCTAATTTAAAGTTATTGGTACCTTCTCCCTCTGCTGCCCAGTGTGAAATTTTACACTCAGATGTTAATACTTCTACCTGCTCTTTTCCCTTGATGTGAGGCCCTCCCCTCCTCTCAAGTGAAGGCATACTCAGAGTTTTCTCCCCTGAGTACGCTCATCAGGAATGAAAGCCTGAGTTATTGGGAGATATTTCATAACCCAACAGATGGGATTTATCTAGACATGCCAGGAGACTCACAGCCTAGCATGAATTTGTCTCAATTAGAAGTGTCCCATTTGATGTTAGTTGTGGTATCTGATCAGGCTAGCCAGCTCAGTCATGTCCTAATCTTGTAGTCAAGGCAAATTAAAGTTTAATATGAGCTAAAATATGAGTTAAAGACTTTAGAAATCAACCCATTTATCACCTACTAAAACAGAACATGCTTTAACTAATATCTCAGACTAGATGGAGCTAATTATAGACTCATAGAATCATTTAGGTTGGAAAAGACTTTCAAGATCATTGAGTCCAGCTGTTAACCCAGCACAGCCAAGTCCACCACTAAGCACCTATTTGAGCTGGAGCCTCACCAGTGCTGAGCACAGGGGGACAATCACTTCCCTGCTCCTGCTGGCCACTCTATTTCTAACACAAGCCAGGATGCTTCTTGGCCACCTGGGCACTCTGCTGGCTCATGTTCAGGCAGCTGTTGACCAACAGCCCCAGGTCCTTTTCCACTGGGCAGCTTTCCAACCACTCTTCACTAAGCCTGTAGTGTTGTATGGGCTTGTTGTGGCCCAAGTGCAGGAATTAATATCTCATCTCTGAATACTAATCTAGACAGACAATACTCAAGTGTATTTGATCTTGCTTCATTACAAATTACCAGCCATTTAGCAGCTCTTCAGAGACATGTACTGAGTATAGCAGAGAGGGAAAAGAAACACACCTTCATGTTGCCCTGCAGACAATGTTCCAAATTCCTACCAGAAGGATCATCTGTGAACAGAGAAAACCCCATGTGGGATGGCTTCCTCATGCCTGTCTCCTGGTTCAGTCGCTGGATGAATTCATCAACTGTTGAGGAACCATCAAAACCTACAACCTGCAGTGAAAGAGGAGTTAATTGAGGATGACTTTTAAGAAACAGAACATTGATGAGCATATCACAACTCATGAGGCCTGGTTTCCTACAGATTGGTCTCAGGATTGACTGCCAGCTCCAGTGACAGCACTTGCACATTGTGTCCCTTCACATTGCATTCTTCTTTCTCATGAGACACTTAGGACATCATTAGGGATGGAAGAGGCTTGTAAGATCATGAAGCCCAGCCATCAACCTAATGCTACCATGACCACATCTCTCCCTTTTCCACAGCTACCTTTTCTTCCTAAGACCTGTAGAGCTGGGGCTGGATTCCTTTAATTTTCTCAGGAAAACCAGCAAAGAGGAGAAATACTGCATAACTCCCAAGATTTGATATATATAAACAACTTGGTGCCTGCCACCTACCCACAGAAAGGAGGCAGGTCATCATAGAATGTTTGAGGCTGGAAGGGACCTCTAGAGGTCATCTGGTCCAACCTGCCTACACCAGCAGGGACATCTCTACCTAGGGCAGGTTGCTCAGAGCCCCATCAAGCCTGTCCTGCAGTGCCCAGCAGAAAGGCAGCAGTGGTGGCTCACCTGGTAGGTTCCGTTCATGAAGTGCACGGGGATGCTGAAGGGCAGGGAGTGGTGGAAGGGGTTTCTCAGCAGGATGGACACAACCTCCATGCGGGAGGGCCGGGCCTCCCTCTCGCCAGCCTGCACCGTGCGCTCTACGGACCTCTGGCAGTAGATGGCGTACTTGCCTGTTTCACTCCTGGGAGAGAAGTGGAGATAAGCCACTAACGCGCTTTAAATGCCAAGTCCTCTCCCATTTCCCATGCCACCACAAAGTGACCCTCCCTCGGGCAAAGAGGCAGCTCTGGAGATGCCGCAGTTCATCTCAGACTAACTGTTCTACAGCTACAACACAAACCTGAGCTCCAAGGAGCTGTAGAATTAAGGTGGACAATGGACCCTCTGGGAAGTGCAAGAGCATTCCCTGCTCATAGGTGGACTGGACATAGTATAGGAATAGCCTCTTCTGTACCTTGCTGCCATCATAGTATCCATTAAACCAAGACCAGTTCACCCTCAAACTGTCACACCAGCAGAATTCTGTTCATAAGTTCATGTCAAGTCCTGATAAGTATTAATAATCTGTTGTAATGCAATAGTCTCACTTACATGATTATATAAGTTGTATTTATCAATTTACATGGTTGTACAAATTATAATTTCCATCTATTAATCCTATCTGCCAATCAAGAGATTCAACAGAGATTCAAAGCAGGCTCAAATTTGTTGATAGCTCAATACAAGACAGTTATAACTGATAAAAATGAGTTTGTCTGCTGAAGAGAGTGCTCCACTGAGCAGCACCAAATGGGTGTAAGTGTCTCCAAAGCCAGGCAGGAACAGTCAATTACACCTTTTGCAAAAAATGTTAAGAATGTGTATACTGAGTAAGTTCTGCAATGGAAGGATTTATCCGGATTTATAGCCATGCTCTCACTTTGCAGGGGAAACTAATTCCATTCAAGATGCCTTGAGGAGCTCAGTACACAATTAAATCTGTTAAATCCCTGCAAGCAACATGAAGTCAGGAGCTCTGGCTTTTCATGTAGTGATGCATTGCTCACCTCTCCAGTAATGCATCTGAACAATTTCCAAATAGAGAATCTGACTTCAACCATAACTTGTTGTGTCTGGCTTCCAAAGGCTCCTGAGCCCTGGGTCTAACCTAGAGCTGTGCCCCACTTGCCTTCCTCTCAGAGACTGGATATATACCCTGAGGTCATCTTTCATCTAGAATGAAGATGTAGTGCAAACCTAGATCACAGGCATTATGCAGCACGAACATTCTAGTGCCTTGTTTGCTGTATGAAAGAAGGAAAGCACACCTAACTAGTCAAGAAGCAGCCAGACCTGCTCTATCTGCTCTAAATCTAATCCAAACTCCAGATGGATATAAGCACAGTTTGCTGTAATTACTGTATAGTTTTTTTTCTAGCCCTAATCAACTGTTTCATAGCTGGGGTGGATAAATACACTTCCCTCTGTTTCTGCTTAAAGTTTATTTGCATTGGTAGTTCTTAGCCCAAAAGTACACAAGACTATCAGCATAGTGATACTTGAATTAGTTTCACAGAGCCCTGCACATCCTTACAAAAATTCAATAGTCCTTAATGCACACATTGGAAAAGATGGTTTCTAGTACTAGCCAGAAGATCCTGAACATGTTGCCTTAGCCAATGAGAAAGAATATTGAACAGTGCCTGAGATCTGTATTCCTGCTTCTGAGAAAATGTAGCAAATGTGAGGCAGCATATAAAGAAAACTTAAAAAACCTGGTAGGAGCACAGAGATTTCCTTTGCAATACCAGGAGACTTTTAGCTCAAGTTCCAAGAGAGACTCAGGCTGAGTATTTGAATACAAATATTTGTTTGAAATCAAACCACTCTTTTACCTATGTCTTAGCAACAGTACATTGTTGGACCAGACAGCTAGACATCTCCAGCTGTGACCTCCTGCCAAGGACACACCGAGATATGCTGAAGACCAGATCACCATGGAAACAAACAAAGAGCACAGCATGAACACTGAGGAGGAACTTACTGCTGTTACAGGAGGTCTTGTGCTTCTTTCTTATGGGGGAGAGTGTTACACACTGAAGAGGTAACAAAAAACACTACTACTAATTTGTTATGTTTCCCTAACTTTTTATGCTTCCCCAAGATGTTCTCTGCCTCCTTTTTGCTCTGTCAGGATGCTTGCTAACCTGACAGCAGGATGTAATCACCTAAAATTCCAATAATTCACTCTAAATAATTACTTTGATCTGTCTATCAACAAAAGAAAGCAGCTGCATCAGCACAAAACAACCCTCCCTATGTAGCCCCAGTTATGTCTGCTGAAAGTTCTCTTGGTAGTACAGGTCACTCAGTTTTGTGAACTAGCTTCATATATATGATAAATTAATGTCAATCACAGAATGGTTTGGGTTAGAAAGGACCTCAAAGATCATCTAGTTCCAACCCCCAGCCATGAGCAGGGACACCTCCCACTAGACCAGGTTGCTCAGGGCCCCTTGGGCTTGAACATATCCAGTGTTGGGGCATCTACAACCTGAACAACTGAAGGGGGACAGCTTGATACCACTTCCTCAACTTATTTTTGCAGATGTGAGTTACAAAATTGCTCCCATCTTTACCCATAGCCAGCCTAGCAGAAGAGAATGCTGCTGCAGGCCTCACCTGGGGTCTGCGTGCCGCTGGAAGTGCTGCTTGATGTACCAGAGGAAGTGATGCTGGGGCAGGAACAGAGGAGCACACAAAGCCAGGAGCTGCCAGCACTGTGGAGAGGAAACTGGACATCATTCTTGTTCTGTACTTGCCTGTTCTGTCAGGGAAAACTGCAGCCAAAGCACTGGATGGTGATTAGTGCTTTTGGGAGTGATCATTTTTAGACACGTAGTTCAAGATGCTCCAAAGAAGTGATGGTCAGAGGACAGGCTGCTCTGCAATATCTCAACCTGCACTCTTAAAAGAGCTATTCTAAATGATTGGCTACTTTTGAAAATTTTGATTAGTGTAATCATTCACTCAGCTCTGTTTAAGAGTTAAATTAATACTTTTATCCTATTAGTAACTGCAAATCATAACAAAAAATACACTGGGAAATTGTTTCCAATTAGATTCATTATTATTCAAACAGATTTTCTTTTCTCATTTGAGCTGGGAATATTATAATCAAGAATGTACATTCATACTTTAACTTATTCATCTGATTTACCCAATAATTATAGTGCAAAAATCAGATGTTATGCTTAATAGTAATAGTCATGATTTGCATGTTGTTGATGAACTGAAATGGCAAACAAAATTAATACCATGTGACAATTATAGCTAGCCAACACGAGCTCTGAATTTTGATTCTGAATAGACCATTTGCAACTGGTAAATGGTTAAATTTGAACTAAAGTTTATTTTGCAAGTAGTTACATTCTCAATGCTTTTCTTTGCACATCAGTGCTGAGATTCTCCTCCCTCCAGCACACCTTTAGCTGCACACAATTTTGTGAGAACAGTCCCATTGCTAATTATTAAAAATATGGAATTAGAGAGTATTTCCAGACTGGAAGAGACACAAGAAGAACTGACCTGAATGAGGGAGTGGTTCTGGGGCTGGCGGCAGCTGGTCTGCTTAACCAGCTGGCAGTAAATCTCATTCTGCAGCTCAGTGTGTGTCAAGCAGACCTGCAGGGCTGTCTGGGCCAGGGACACGTGGTAATCTATGGAGGCTGCCTCCACAGGGACGTTGATGAACAGCTGACAGGACTGTGAAAGGGGACAAGTCAGTCAGTGCCATGAATACAGAGACTCTTCTCTGGCACCTCCCAGCCCAGGCTCCCCAGTTAATGAATTCTAAATAACCTTGAGAGGAGGGACAAGAAGAAATACTTCATTCCTATCCCTCCCTCTATAGTTGTGGCAACTAGAAAGTTCACTCAACTTCCTCCAGCCTGAGGAGCTCACAAGTCAGCCAGAGAATTGAGGGGGAAACGTGCTCCATGGCTGTGCTTTGCCTTGCTAAGGCTGTCCAGTCACTGCTGCTCTTGCACTTGTAGAGTGCAGGGATCAAATCTCCAATGGCTCCACCATTGAGCTTACTGGCACAGAGTTTGCCAGTAAATTATTTCTGTTTCCTTCAATCCAACTATTGGAGAGGAAAGAGGAAAATAAAACAAATTTTGAGGCATAATGCCTGTGAGGGACACTGCTCCTAAAACCAGATTCCCTACAAGGAAAACTTAAACTTTCCAACTGTCCTGTTGTAATTAAATGACCCAGCAGGCCTGTCTAAAGCAACCAATGGTGACAGTAAATGTTGTGACCAACATGGCCAAACAATGTTGTTGCCCCAAAACCAGAGCAAAGTAACTGAAAACCACACAACATCTCTTTAAATACCTTGAAGAGCTTCAGAGCTTCAGTCTGCAGAGCCTCTGATGGCAGAGTGGTGAGGGATGTGTGCAACCCATCCTTACTGTAGCACAACATAGGATGTTTCCAGAGAGGAGAATCTGAGGTAGCAGATGTCAGAAACATGCAGTGTCAGGAACAGAAGGGACACAGCAATGTTCATGTTGAGGAGGAGCCTTGCTGAAGTGGCAAAGCACCCGAGGAAGCAGCACTGCACTAGGCCCTGTTTATCTTTGGTGCCACTCCACTGATGTCAGCAAAGCCTGCCATGAGCAAGGAGTCACCAGCAGCAGAAAGAATGTGATGTGAGGGCAAGTGCAAGTGTGTGTGAGTGCTGGAGAAGAGAGCATGGGTTTGTATGGCCGAGATTCCCAGGAAAGGAAACTCAGGACCAACAATAACAAGACATATTAAAGCTCCTGTTCTTCATTTGAATTAGAATTAATGGTCCAGATGTTCCAGATGCTTTGATAAATGATGTGACAATGTGATGGACTTGCCTAGTTTCACTGCAATGCCTGTATCCTCTCTGAAGATGTTACTGTGGAACTAAGGGAGAAGGACACTATCACAGGCTGTTCTACTGAGAATATTCCCTCAGCTTGGGCTTGATTAGAACTGGGAACTGAAATTACCCTTCCTTATGCTTTGCTACCATGGAAATGAGTTTGTGGCTTCTACTTACTAGGATCTCCCTCTGCATCCAAGAGTTTTCCAATGAGCTGTTCATAAGATGTGCCCACTGTGGCACTGCTGCTCCCAGCTGCCACAGTCAGATGGTACAACCAGGTGTTCTAGAGAGAAGGTGAGAACAATATGGGCCAGTTCAGACCTTGTTTTCTACAACCACGTCCAGACTGTCCACCCCATCTGTTTGCTGACACCAAAGAGACTGCCTTTATACCTTCTCCTGCTTGGTGCGAATGAGTAAGTAGGTGGGGCTCTGGTCCTGGGGGTGGATCACCAAGGTGCAGTGGGATGACAGGAGTCCTCCACCAGTGGCTTCATAATCTTCATCAGAGTCACAGGAACGATCTACTTCTTCCACTTTGGACTCACGCACGGGCAGGTGTCCCAGGGGACACTGCAAGGGGGGGAAGCAAGTTAGGGAAGTGCAGCTAGTCTCCCACTATGGGCAGGGAACACTGGCAAAGAAAACCCAGGTCAAAATGCCAGCAGTTCTGTAAAAGGTAAGGGAAAAACTATATATAATTACTTTAATTAAACACTGAATTAATCTTCTGTAGAACCTCTTCTCTTTCATCATCTCCCTTTTCCCATATTGCTGTTGCTACTCATTTTAATGACAGTATGCAGAATGTATCAGCTGCTGTATAAATATCTGCTCTAAAGGCTTCAGAACAACAAATGGAGAAAGTGAGGAAAAACATATACAATGATCTGAGAAAGACCATCACTTGCCTTCCAAGCCTTTTGTCATTTTTGCTTTAAAAAAAAAAAGATAAAATATTGATTCTCCTTGTGGAGCAGATACTGCTAGGAGTAAAACCAAAGAGGAGCTTCAAGGATGAGACACAGAAGCAGTAAAAGGAAAGCAAGCTTCATGAGAAAAGGGAAAGCAGGATTCAGGGACAAAAGGGAAAAAGGAATTACCTTATCTTCATGATTTCGATAGTAGTAGAAAGTTTTCCCAATCAGTGCACACCAGACCAGCTTGGAGTGACCGTGCTTGACCTGTAAGTAGGACAAAAAAAATGCCTGTTTTTAACACCAGTGTTGCTGGGATGATGTTCTGAGATGTCAAATTTCAGTTCAACTCTCCCTTAAAACCTTGCATATGTTACTTGTTCTATGCTCCTCTCAAAACAGACAGGGCACCACTTGCAGAAGCAGTTAAGTACATCCCACCTAAGCAGATGGGACACAGGTCCTGCTGGAAATAGTCTAACATTCTGTACAGTATTTTACTCACTCATAACAAGCTGAACCCAACTGAATAAAGCAAGAAACAGTATTTTACCTTGGTGAGCCAGCCTTTCACAGTAGGTTTAGCATCACTATGAGGAACACCCCCAGGGCTGGTCACCTGCACTCGCAGGATGCTCTGCAGGACGTGGATCCACTCCTCCAGGATGTTGGGAGAGTCTGCTGTCAGGAAGTAGGTTCTCTTTTCTGTCACGAGCTGGAAGGAAAAGGAACAAGGAAGCATAAATCTGCACACCTGCAAATCTTTTATTCAGCTGCTGAGTGCTATTATCACATACAGATTTTTGTTTGGTAGTTCAGGAGGGATTTTTTGGGGTAAGAAAAAAGATGCTAACCCTCAAAGTTCAAATGAAAGAACTGAAACTCAGATCAATCAAATTCCTACAAACTCTCTTGCTGTTTCGGTTGGATATTGTGGCTTTGTCTCCTCTCTCATCCTTTCTTCTCAGTGCTGCAGATAATTTTTCTTTTTAAAGGTGACCATAAATGCTTTTTTTTCCTGTCTTCACTTTGTACTGCATTTTGCCTTCAATAGCTTGTGACTCCGAGAGGAAAGATGCTTTGAATTTAATACTATTAGGCCGTAGCAACTTCAGTTCCATAAGGGCAGAAAGCAGCTCCCAGGTCAGGCCACGTGCCTTTCAGGCAGAGTATGAGAGAAACTCTAATCCTGCTTTTATAATGAACTCCTCTAACAATAATGACTTAAAACTGAACTCAGTTATGGGCTACCCTCTCATACTCTGGAAGCTGAATTCTAATAGGAATCACTTCTAATAGGAAACACTTTGGGTGTTTCTTCATATCCTCCAGACATGTAAAGTCAAGCTAGCTTGTGAGAGGAGTCTTGCAGAAAGGAGATCCTGGTACTATCTTGCTTTATTTATTATAAGAATCACATTCTCTCCACAGACTTCAAGCTCTCTAGTCCTAAGTGCAAAAAAGGAAAGTGCTGTGATGTAAACCAGAACAAAAATAAAGGAGAATTTCTTTCAATTTCAAAAAGCTGTACTTGGGTTACAGTTTAGCTCTTTCCCCTTTATTTCTTAAACTAACTGCCAGGTTTGTGCCAGGGAACACAGGGGCCAGGTAAAGTTACCTCATATCAATTGAGACATGCAGCACCACTCAGCCTGAAGTGAGTGCTCTCTCCCCCAGCCATGGAGTGTGTGGTTAACTGCAGGAGGAAAAAGCAATGCTTACCTGGAATGTTTGGGACCCTTCACCCCTGACAATTTGGCACAAAGAATTCAGCTCCATCTGCCCCTGTGGTTTGCGGATAACGTCACTCTGAGGGAAGGAAAGAAAACAAGTTTTAAGTACGGGGTTTTTTTCAACTGAAACATGTCCAGAGCTCAGCCTTCTGCTTTTCATCCTCTGTAAGAAGTTAACCAGTAGGTGTCAAGCTCCTGTCCTTGGGAAAACCTTTCATCTCCTGGAAACTGCCACCACAAGGAGCTTCACTGCCTAAGCAGAGACCCACAGTTGATCCAGTGGGTCAGACAAAGCTCTTTAGCAGGACGTTTTGGGGCAAGCTTGCCCATGGCTGCCCTCTCCTGCCAGTGTTACCAGCCTGGCTCTGCAGACAGCATTCCTCTGTCTCCACACAGGAGTCAATGTGTCCCTGGGACTCACCGGTGACTTGTAGTACATGATCTGTCTGTTCCTTAGAACAAACCATCGTCTCTTCCACGTCTTCACCTGGCTGCCCATTTTCAGCAAGTACCCCGATTTCTCCATGGGTTCCTGGAGGGCAAAGAGGAGAGGAGGTTATCTTGTACCTCTCAAAATACAAATGAGAGAGTGCTGAAATCAAGCTCAGGCATTTGCTGCTTCTCCATTATTTTCTGCTTTACTCTGCATAAAAAGGAGCAGCAGCCACCCAAGGTCAGTGCTTCCTGCTCAACTTGGAGAGAGTCCTGGACCATGTGTGTAGCTGCAGATACTACATTGTGTTGTTTTAACAAAGAAGGCATCTGAAGATCATTTCACTGATTCTTTGATGCACTGAAAACTTATTTGTCTTCCTACCACAGCAGTGACTTCCCAAATAGAAGTGAAGGCTGGCTCTAAGCCATGATGAGGCTCCTGTTCCTCATCTGCTTCATCTCTTACATTTCAGAATACAGAATTAATGCTGCCCATGTTTGAGGTTTTTTTGCTAGGGCAAAATATTCTCTTTTCTTTTTCTTTCCTCTGAACTTCCAAGCTTGTTTTGTCACAAAAGTGTAAAAGTAATCATTAGAGTCCATCTCCAGGAAACCAGCAAAGGTCATCATGAAGAATACAGCCCTTGCTGCACACAAATTGCACCTTCCTCTGAAGCATCAGACAGTGTCTTTTGATACAAACCAGCTGGACCAACAGCCCAGCCTGGCAGAGCATCACTTTGCAGGGGATAACTCAGTATGTCAGTTTTGCTTTTTCCCCATTCAAGGCCAAGGCTCTGTTTGCATCCCCTCCCATCTGTGAGGCAGCAACACTTACAGGGCAGATCCCACCGTCAGTGGAGTAGGAAGATGTTCTCTGTAGCTTATGCTCTGGCTCTGAGTAGTCACCATCCAAGGAGCAGGCATCAGGAGGGATGGCATAGTCACTCTCGGAGCTCAGTGAGGACATAGACACACCTGCTCAAAAGAAAGGGAGCACAGATGCTTGCACTGAATACTGCACACTCTGGAAAAACCTTTTTTAGTTCAGCATTAAGGCTTTTTTTGTTCAAGAAGAACAAACGAGATCAGACTTTGGAAGCTCAAACCCCACTAATGAAATTTCTGAGATTTTTTTTTCCCCCTAGGAAGACAAGTAGTTGAGATGAAGTTTTGGATACTGACAGCGAAATAAATTTGTGCTGAATAAACAGAGATTAAAAAATACTGAAGTCAGTAGCGATATTGCCACTTTACCTCTCTTCACTGCACGAGGGCTGCCTGGCATGCTGGCTTTCCTGGTCTCAGATCCAGCAGCAGAGGTCCTGAAGCTGGCATGGGAGCCACAGTCATCGTCAGAGCCTGAAGATTCATCCAAGAAAGGCACGTTGCTGATCTGTGTGGCCTTCTGGAAAACAGAATGGGCAGCACATGAGGGGAGAGTTTCCCCAGGACAACTCCTGCTCAGTAAGGAGACAAAGCAATCAATGCAGGAGCAAAAATTGCTGCAATGTTCTGTAGTCCTAAACATATTTATCATCTGCTACTCCTGCCTTCTTTTGGTGTCCAGTACTTCCTGGCATTCTCCAGTTTTATTTCCTTCATGGCACAGCTTCATCCCATTCTCTCTCAAATTACTAGCAGCCCAGGGCCACGGTTTTCATCATAGGAAAAATGAGGTGACTCCTTACCCCCTTCAGTGTGGTGTAGACTGGCACTGTGACATTTCTGTAGATCAGGCAGGTAAATGGCCCAGAAGTTGAACACGAGAAATTGGAAACTGGAAAAATTCAGAAAAACAGCAAATAATAAAGCAGGAGGTTTCAATGGAGAGGTACATGTGTGTGTGAGAACTTATGTAGCCTCTTGGAACACCAAATAATGGACAGTTTGGCCTCAAAAGGGCCAGAGGATGTGTTATTAAGTACAGCCAACTCCCAGAGACAGCCTGTAAGACACCTCACCCACCCTGTGCTCCCCAGGGTGCAATGGCAACCTGCTGCACCATGTCCCAACAGGTAAAAACCATGACAGGGGAAGGGGATGGTGAATCCCAAGACTAAACGCAGGGGCAGAACAGTGTCAGCAAAAGTGATGAAGGAGATAATGGAATCCCTGAAGCTGTCACTGAATGAAGGGGTTCAAACAGCCCAGCACTTAATATCAGATGTATCTTCCTTCCTTCCTTTCTTTATCACGGCCATCTGCAAAATCAGATTTCCTCTGAGAACAGGTGAGGAAATGAAGAAACATGAACAGCCAGAAGCTCAGGTCCCACAATGTCACTGTAACCTCCCAGTAAGGATGGATCTTGTCTAGAACTCACAGCAGCTGGAAGTTTCCTTCACCGTGGCCACTTCAGACAGCCTCATGCCAGACTTGGCCACTGCATAGATTCGGCTCTCCTGGAACAAGAACACCATGAACAACAATGGTCAGACAAAAACATCATTCCTGCAGAAAGAAATGCTCCTGTTGCAGAATCACATCACAATCACACCAATAAATTAGTGTATTGTAGCTTGGAAAAAAATGGTTTTTCCACTTCATGAACAATACATTGAAATTAATCAAGAACAGCCCTAGAACAGGACAATTTATTGAATCACCACCTGCAAAGGATTCCCATTCTTTGATAAGAGAATGAGAGAAATGCCTGGAATGATCTCTTGAATAAACCATTGTTTGCCTATACCTTTAAGTAGGAAAATTGAAAACAATGGAATTACCTCTTTGGATACTATGTCAATTTCCACCAAGTTTTTCAGTTAGATTGACATATTAGCAAACAATCCAACCCTCTGAACTAACAAGTGACTGAAGGTCACAACAACAGAATTCTCTGTCATATCAAGTAAGGAACAGGACACGTATATTCACTCGACCAATGTTTTTCACAAAATTTTCCTGAGAACATAACTATACCATGAGAGAGGAATGTGAGATCTAGTGCATGGATCTGAGTACTCACAGCTTCTTCTGACTCGGAAACTATCTGGTCTGGTCCATTCATTTGCATTTCTAACTCCCTTTTCTATTTTAAACACATGGCAAGAGAACTAAGAATTAACTTTTGAGGACTCAGGAGTAAAGATTAAAGTCAAGAGGTGCTGCATTGTGGATTATCCTTATATGTTTCTTGAGTACTATTTCCTTACATGTATTTTTTTCCTTAAAAAGAGAAATTAATTAAGAAATTGTCAGTGGAACCAGCATGCCCCATGATGTGCAACTCTCAGACTAGGTGGTTCAGAACCATGATGTCTACAGGAAACATTCTATGAGCAAGAGCTTTTGTAGCCTACTGGGCACTACTCAGAGACAAGCAGCACTTCTCAGACTGTGTCCTGGCATTTCTTACCCAGGAAGGCAATCTGTGCAGGGGTGGTGTGGGAGGTTTACCTCCCGGGTCCAGTATGGCCTCAGCTTCTCTCTGTCCTGCAGGTAAGTGGTTGAGTTCCTCACATGCTCCAGCTTCTTCCCTCACTGCACCACGTTCTGTCTCCATCTTCTCCAGCACCCCATCAGCATCAATGTCTGTCTCCTTCACCTGCCCATGGCAGGCTGGAGAGTCTGTTATGGGCTGGAAGGTGGCAGCCTCCAAGCTCATCACACGAGGGAAAGAGTTAGCCCTTGGCTGTGGCTGGCTGTAGTGTCTCTTGGCCAGTTGGATGCTGTCTCTGGGTGTGGTGGGAGTTCGTGTTTTTGGGAAGGTCATACTGCTGCCAAGGCCACACTCCCTCCCTGCACAGAAGGCACGTGCTGTGACGGCTGATGTGGACACAACCAGGGGGGGCTCAGCAGTTTGGAGGCAGCCTTCAAGCATGCTCATTATTTCTCCCGAGGAAGAGGAGTCCAGCTGGTGGGAGTGGAACCTGGCACTCAGCTCATCAGAGAAGTGGGTGCCGCCCAAAGCCACATGTTGCAAGGTGCTCATGGTACCATGGTTTCCTTCCAAAGATGACTGGAAAGTCAAAGCCTCGAGGATTCTTGTGGCCTCGGCTGGAGGGTCCAGTGATGTGGAAGCAGAGCACCCTAACCTGTGTTCAGAACTTACAGCAGGGAATACATCCTTCTCTGGGGAGAGATTCCAGCTTGATGGGTCACACACGAGCTTTAGCAGAGATTTCTCCTCTCCCCCCTCAGGAAAGGTGTCGTTGGCAAGGACGATGTTTGCAGCAGAGAGGACACGTTTGGTAGGTCCTGTCTGACACACCTGTCTAAAACCAGGCGCCAGGAGCACAGACTTCTGGTCTATCTTCTCAGCAAAAGAGGCCTGTGATGCTCTGGACCTCAGAGAGTTACAGCTCCAAAGAGATTCAAAGGGAGGGATGCTGGTCATGTCTACAACAGAGGAGAGCACATGGTTAGGGTGTGCAAATGCTTTACTGTCTAAAATGTTACCTGCTAGTGTAAGTTGTTTGTATCAGGTGTATTTCAATAGTACCCTGGCCTGGTTAGGACTATACAGAATGGGAAAGAGCTTTCTGGGCACAGCTGTAACAGAATTATACATATTTATTAACTGGGAATAGTACAGAAAAAAATGAATAGGAAATGATTAACTGTAGTTTCTTACAAAAGTGAAATTAAGGGGTGGCTAATGAAATTATGACAGTGCATCCAAAATTTAGAGAAGGAAGGGCTTTTTGCTATCTTTTTGTGCTATATGACTCAAGCACTGGGTTTTCTGTCAGAAAGTTTTGTAACAGTTACTTACATGTTTTTTCTGTAAAAACTTCCTCATTTATTTTTTCTCTGCCCCTTCAGTTGCTATATCAGAAAATTACATAAAGGATAGATCCTAGATTGCCTCCACTATTCTTTGTTTAGTACCTACTCTCTATAATTCTACATTCTGCCTTTCCATAATTACCACATTTAAAAGACTAATCTCAGCTCTACAGGTTCTGCCAAATAGCAGCTTTAGGATATGAGAAAGTGTGGCTAAAACTTGGAGTGGCAGAGGATGTTACTTCACTTTATTATTTTGATTTATATATTGCCTGACTGGAAAGAACCAAGTCATAAGAAACTTCAGAAATGGCATAAATATAGGTGAGTGTGACTCTGCACAGCTACCACTGGAAACTGCCTGAACATCAAACTGTCCAGGCATTGCTTAACCACTGATGGGATTTACAAGGACATAGGAATAAACTGAAGACACAAAGTAACAGAGGGAAGGGCAAACAGAATAAATCACTGTTGGTTGTGGAGAGCATCAAACACACTCTTAGAAACACAGCTGAGGAGGAGACAACCATGAGAGGCTGACCTTGGCTCTGGAGGCACAAGGAGCTAACAAAGCTATTCCTGACACAAAGCTGGCACACACAAAGCCTGGCATGGGTTTTCTCCTGCCCCTGAGGCACACGACTAGTGCAGACTGAAAAGAGGCCATTCATTTTCAATATCATTGGTGTTCTTGCAGCTCCCTAGGTGTGACAGTAACAGCTTCCTCTGCTTCATCCTCTATTAGTATGGCAAGCAAAGAGATTTGTCTCTCTGCAGAAGCCTCTGACCTCAGCCTGGCACAGTGGGACTGGTGGGGGATAACAGGAGAGGGCAGAGCTGTTTACTGCCCAGAGAGTGGGGACCCAGGGAACACTTAATACCAGATTATTAACGCAGCTTACCAGCCATTCTCTTTTTGCAAAAGAGCCAGAGGGGATGAGAACAACCCAGTCATAAAGCATTTAGCTAGAAATGTGGTGGGATTTAGAAGGAATTTTGCCCTATTCCCTTGCTGGGGAGTGACAGGAATGCCAGAAACACTTCTGCAGGAAAGAAATGTCCCCTGCCTGCATGCCCAGGGAAGTTCTTGAAACTAGATCATCTTACCAGGATCAAACCAAGCTCCTTGAATAAAAAACCCCAAAAACCCTAGGAAGAAAGTGGTTAAGAGATAATTTCCTCTTCAAAATGTGTTGCAATGAAAGGTGCTGATTTCAAGCCCTGGAGACCAGAGTTCTCCATCTATCCTCCAAACCAGAACCACAAAAGCAGGAGCACCATAAGCAGCTTTCCTCAACCCATCCTGGTACCACAAAGGAACCTGTTTGCTGAAGGCAGAGCAGACAGCTGCTGCCTTGGCCCATGCAGCCCTCAGCTCTCTGCTCACATGCCAGAGGTTCTGTGGGGATGAGGATAATCCACATGTGGAGGTGAAGTGAAATACCTCAGGGTGTTTCAGTGCAGCACTGAAGTGAACAGAGAGTTTGGCTGGGTATTTCAATGACTGCTTTTAATTCAGGACCCAGTGCCTTATTTTAATGGCAAGAGCAGACTGAAAACAAGAGGTCTGTGTTCAATCGCTGGTGGGATGTAAATTAAGAGTTTAAGGCAGGTAAGCAACATTATTCCCATCTTAAACAATGGACCCACAGAGGAACAGAGCAATTCTGCTTGCTCACTGCCACAAGTGCTGATTTCTGACAATACAGAACACAACCCAGGGCTGCTGATTTCCACTCCCCTGGTGGTTACCAGGCAACAAAGCCAGGTGAGCACATTTACCTTGCAATGTATCCTGAAGGGCTTCAATTTGCTCCGTCAGCCTCTGATTACAGTTTTTCAGGTGGTAATTTTCTAGCTCAAGCTATGAAACAACAATAATGAAAACTGAGAAGTAATGCAAAACTGTTCCACTACACAGAACAAATCTTCAGCTTGATCACATTCAACCATCTGAACAGGAAAAGGAAAAAAGGGACAGGTGAGTCTACCAGTCACCTTGAAATCCTTCTACTCGGCAGCTCCACTGGACAAACCATTTTGCTGTGCTTTCTCAAATAGCCTCTGTATAGACTATTCACACTTCTCAAACAGCTCCTTTAATTCCTTTCCCTGCTATTGTTTATCAGTCACTCCTGTTCTGTAATAACTGTCATGAAAGAGACAATCAAAAAACTATTTACCCAGGAGGAGCATTTTTCCCTCTCACCCTGTATGTGGTAAAAGGGGATCCCCTGCATCCAGGGGACCAAAGAGGAAAAACAAAACAAAACAAAGACAACTAACATTAATGGTGCATTTACATCTGCAATCAGTGCATGAGAAGCTGAGCCATTGCTATCTCTCAGGTCTTTCTAGAGGGTATTGAGTTAGGCCCAGATAGAGGTGGAAGTTCACAGGGTGGATGGGAGGGAGAGGTTAGACCTGAGAAAATGCTGGGCAGCAGGAAAACTGCATTAGGCAGAGGTGACAAATTAAGGAAGAGCAAAGGACACGTTTGTGTCACAGCAGCTTTGTCAGAAAAAGAGGCAGAAACCTCACCCAGAGAAAAAAGGGAGGCAGAGGAAAGCCACTTGTGGCTAGCAAGTCTTCTTCAGAGGCCTTGAAAACTAGCAGCAAGCTAAAGACTCACCTCTCTCAGCTTAAATGTTACCCACTCTTTGATCTTGGCAGCTTTCTCTTGAACAATTTTGGCTTCCTCAGTCCTCAACTGTTTCTGTGCCAAAAAAAAAAGATTAGATGCATTAGAAGAGTACAACAACTGTTTGTTCTGGGGAAGTTACTGCATCTGGAGTGACTGAAACACTGAAGCTCCCATTCCAGATGCAAGACTTAAGTGCATTACTATTATTTTGTTGGCCTCCAAGGAAAAAATAAATAAATCAAGCTGTATTTGTCTTACACAGCCCCTGGAGTCAACTTCAGAGGGTTGTTTCAAGAGTTTGTCATGGAATAGCAGAATCCAGCCCAGGTAATGACTGCTCACCCACCACAGTTTACAACTTGCAATTTTTCCTGTTTTAGGTGGTTGCTGTTTGCTGTTCAGCACCTCTAGAGCTCCCCCAGCCTACACACACACACATGTTGTTGGCTCAAGTTAGTAATAATTAAGCAGTGCCTGTTATTTATAAAACACTGCAATAATTCCAAGCAAAGGGATTCAGTTGCTGCAAGCACAGGTGTACAGTAGGGACTTTAAAGGTCTATGAGCTGGAAACTAAACCCAACAATGTATTTAGCACACACATAATAATCTCATTGAGGAAGTAAATTAAAGAAAGGTAAGAAAAAAAGATAGCAGAATCAGGATAACAAAAGCTCCAACTTGACCCTGAAACACTAACACCTGCTAGGAGGTTTAGAGATGGTGCAAGTGGCTGTATGTTTATATATCCATTAGAACAGGCTCTAGCCCACACAAAGGTGTTATGGGAATACTGTTGATATGCACAATGAACATTTTTCCCCAAGTATCTGCTTGGGCAATATTATGACAACGTCATTTTTGCAGCTGTGTTTTCTCAGCTGTGTTTCTTTCTTTTTCTGGGAGTCGTCTTTGAAAGATGCTGGATTGATACCACGATCACCTGAAGCCTTCTGTTCATCTCCTGTGTGGCTCCATCAAAGCCATGTCACTGAAAGGTCTCCTATCTATATAATGACTTAACTACAATGAGAAATGAGTTCCAGTAGCAGGGGAAGGAGGTAGACTATACTGTATGGCACATTCAGCTCTTTTTCTCTAATTAAATGGACAAAGCCAACACCTCCTGGTAGCAGCCACTGGCTTCTCTGCTAGATTTTTTTCTGATGTGAACAAATACCAGTATTTATGATAATAAAAAAAATGTCAGTGCTTCCCCACAGCTCCCTTTAAGTTTTTCCACACTGAAGAGTGTAAATTCACTTAATGAATACCATATAAATACACAGTAGACTGTAGGAAATTCCCCACATCTTCACATTGCTGTTAATCACTGCATGCTATTCATCACCACAACTGCACATTGAAAAGCTCTTACTCAAATACATTTTCTAACTATAAATAGACCTTGGCAACATTATGGGTTTGTAGTTGAGCATAATGAAATAGAAGTAATCAAATGTGATGCTTTGAGAGGAGGATTTATTTAGTTTTTCTCCTTGAACGTGGCTCTGTGTGTTCCTAATCACCAGGTAGCAGCCTTTGCTGGAGTCAGACATGCCTGCTGGTTTGAAATGATCTGGTACACACAGTGGATCTACCATAGTCTTCAGAATATCCATCACATGGGTGATGCCCTTGAAACCCTAGTGGCCTGGACTTACCTCAGATCAGGGACCAAGAGGTAAGGGATTCAGAACATTGCTATGCTACAGGGTGAAGTGCAATGCCAAGATTTTATTGAAGGTCCCAAAGTAGAGTAATGACATGATGACAGCACTGTCAGAGAGCCTAGTAAGCCATGGCCCTAAGCAGAACCAACCCCGTAGGTGCAGTTATTGTGCTTTAAGATCCAGAAGCAGTTAGAGACTCTTTGTGTCCCGTGCTATTGTGTGCTACAGACATGACCTCAGTGTCCTCTCATTAACTCTCAGAGCTACACAGCTCTGCCCAGCCCAGTGAAAACAAATAGGATGCCTTACAGGAACCTTAGTGACCTTCCAGTGCTGCTGCCATCCCATCCCATCCTGAAACTAAAAGTGACTCTGACGAAGTGTTCCTTGTCTGACATTGTCAAGTTTCTGCTTTCATTTCTAGAATCCCCATAGAGGTCTCCCTGCAGGAAATATCTTTACCTGTTTTGCCAGCTGGGTCTCCAATCTGTGGATCAGATCTTCCTTTCCTTGCACTGTGCCCATCAGCTCCTGGTATTTCCTGTGCAGGGTGCTGTCTGATTCACTGGTCTTCACGTTGGCTAGTTTTATCTTCTCTTCCATAACTCTGACCTGTAGTGACAATCAGACAGAGATAAAAAACCAAAATCCAATGTAAATGAAGGATCTGCTTGCTCAGTGGTAAGATCCTAACTGAAGGTATTTGTGGGCTTCCTTCTGGAAAGGAAGAAAAAAACCAAAAACCCTTCAGGTCACACTTTATGTTCACATTTGTGAAGAGTACTGTCCATTCTTCCTTCTCCTACCCACAGCTTAGACAATGTTTTGTTAGCTTCTGGCTTTTTGACAAGTGTTTTCTCCAGACCTAAGGAGTTCCCACTTGGATCTTTCAGAAGCTTTGCCTATCTTTGAGCTCCTGACAGTGTCACCACTTCATGTCAGCAGGGGAAGCACCAGTGTAATGCTCCTTCACTGCAAAGATTCAATGCACTAAAATCTAGGTGCTGCTGAAGCCTTCCAGGTTTTTAGCAAGTTTTTAACATATCTTTGTTTTCTCCATGTCTCTCAATATGCCAGTCTGTTTTACCACCACCTCATCCTATTGCAAGGAATTGTAAGACTTCATTTCTAAAGGCGAAGGGAATTCCATCAATTTAACTCAAACCTGCTAATTGCAGCATTTGGTGATGGGAAAATATCTGGTTATAACACATCCCAGAGAGACCAAATCTGCAAAGAAACCAACTCCAGATACCATGAATTTGGCCCAGGCTTGGAACCAGGAAGGCAGAATGCAGGCAATGATCTGAGCATGGAGTTACTCATGCCCTGGTGAGCAGCCTACACGCCATACTTGCAGAAGCTGTGTTTTGTCCTCCTGTCTGCCTGCATTAGGCAGAGCAGCAAACTGCCCCTTCCTCATACTGAACCAGAAAGGTAGGCACCCCACAGCCAAGCCAGAAAACTAAGCCTGCTGAGTCGGATGTGTTTTCATTAGAGTTGAGGGTGATTAGAGTCAAAAGAAGTGGCCCCTCCTTTCTGTCTGATGCCCAAATGCTGACTCTGTACTAGAGGCTCAGAGAGGGGACTGCAAACATGTGATTTCCTTAATTGAGGTTGGCAGCTCCAGGGAGCCCATTGAATTAACAAATCCAAGCCCTCAGACTCCTGGAGAGAAAGATAACAAGGGATTTTGCACTTGATGTGGAGCCCTCTCATTTGTCAGCTGCTTCTCATTCATGGTGAATATACTTGGTAGTGGAAGGGAATGGTCCTACTCCTGTGCAGTCAGTTCTTCAGGGTGCCAGGAGTATTTTTTTAGGAACACTTATTTCTGGATGTGGATGAGGCTGCTGGAAAGGCAGACTTTGAGGGTTGCTAGTCTTTAGGACCTGCCAGCATATGGCTGCAGAACTGCTGGTGGCACGTTAGTGAAGGCAACCCTCATTTCTCCTACACCTTCCCAGCCAAGTTCTCCCTTTCTTGCCCATTCTCTGACCTGGATTTGACTTGCTCTTCATCTTCTCCTTTGCTGTCATTGCATCTTACCATATCACAGACACTCTACTCCTGTCATTGAGGTGTCTGCCAGTATGGAACCCCCTCCACAGGCCTGCAGCAATAACTGTACTTCCTGCTGCTGCTGTCACTAGGACAATGTTAGGTTTGTTTGTCTTGGCTGGTTGGATTCAGCTGTTGTTCTTGGTTGGCACTTGCTGACCTAGCCTAGATGCCAACAGCATTGCAACTAGACAGAGCACCTTACCTATACTTAAGATGGTCAGGAAAAAAAAATAAGTCTTAAATGTTCATATCAAACTCGTGTGGAATCAAACACTCTGCAGAGAGAATACCTTACTGGGTACTCCAGGTTCTTGATTCCTAGGCAATATGTTTCCCAGCACTTAGAACACTGCCAATGCACTGCTGAAATCATATCTGACAGCCCATCTTGCACAGCTTTTTGTTCTTTACTTTAATCTCTGACTCAATGCTCAGTCCTGCAGCTCTTGTCCAACTGGAGGGAGCTGGTTCACTGCAAACCTTCCCTTCAGTAGTGGTCTGCAGTGATGCAGGAGCTCAGACCATCTGGCCCTTCCTGGTTCTTTTATTTTTATAATACTACTTACAGCACAGAGTGTACAACAGTCTGCTTCCCAAAGGTCCATTAAGCTGGAGTCTCTCTCTCCTTGTCCGTTATCCAAGAAGCATAGAAAGACTAACTTAGGCAATACGTCTAATTTTTAGATGGTTACAGTAATATGCAATGAATACTGCTTGGTTTTGTGGGCTCCCAAGCCAGAGCACTAATTACTAAAAAGAAAGTCCAAAACAACTGATAGGTTTTGCAGACACACCCTCACTTCTTTTGCAGAACCTTCTCCACTTGTAGACAAGTCCTTACCAGTACCCTTAAGTATTTGTTTTCTGAGGGCTGCCAGGCAGCTCTTTCTCTGTGCTTTAATCCTGAGGTACAACCCTCCCCTTCTTTCTCCATGACCAAGTGTGCCTGTCATGGAGAAGGGGTAAAGGCTGTGAAGCTGAGAGGCAGATCTAAGGTGCTGGGTTTCACTTAGGGTTGAACCTCTTTAGGCACCTGTTCATAGCTCAGGCTTAAAGACTGGAAAGTAGATGAGAAAATCAATGTTTCCCTGGCAGAGCACGGCCCTGCAGGGTGCTATCTGTGTGCTAGACCAGAGGGAATCAGAGTAAGTTACTGTTGGGTTTGTACCAGAGCAACCATGAGAGAACCTCTTACCTGTTTCTCTGCATCCTCAGCTCTTTGCTCTGCTTCTACCACTCTCTGTTCCAATTCCTGCATCTTCAGAGCCAGAAGAAAAGGAGCAGAGAGAGGGAAAGAAAGAAAAGCAATTAACATCACCTGAAAATTCATCTGTTCTCCTTAGGAATCTCCCATTTCTTGTGCAAGTCTACAGATCTTTGGCATCCTTTGGGTTAACTGGCCAGCTCTGACCAGGAAAAAAAAAAGCCTTTGACCTTTTCCAGTCTTCTGCCCTACTTTGAATTTACCGGAACTGTTTTCTCATTAGTGGCTTCATCGCTCATTACACGGGTCAAGGGAACAGTCCCAAAGTCTTGACCCTGTCTCCACGATTTACACACCCTGGGCTGCCCCAGCAAGAGGACTGCCCACAGCATGCCATTCTTCCCTGGGCTTATTCCAGCTAGGATTCATTCACAGTGGCAAATGAAAATTAATCCCTCTTGGAAAGCTCACAGCAGGTCCTCTATGATGCCACATTAGAACTGACAAATACTTTGCTTTGGCTTCTAAGGCATCACAGGCTCCTAACTGACAGATTAACAATAACAGTAATTTTTCTATTCTTTTAATTCTAAAGAGCTTTGCAAAGTGACAGTTCTGTGATTCTTCACCTGAGCATTGGTGCTACTGAAGTCAAAGGACACTGAATTTTTTAATTCTAAATGTATATGCTTTGTTCTCAGCAAAGTTTAGATATACCTGGAATTCCTCTAACCACTTAACGTGAGAACCTTTTTTTTTTTTAAATAACAAATAAAAATCTCATTCAGTGCTTTCAAGGTCATCTTCCACAACCTGCCCCACTCCAATGGGTCTCAGATTTAAGCCCAGTAATATGAAGTCAGTGACACTAAGTTTCATTCACTAAAATGCAAAATTAGAGGAATGCCTCAGAGTTTCCAGCATTTACTTGTGTTTTCCTAATAAAGGAATGACACAGAAGCAGCTTCAGAAGACTGAAAGAATCACACTTCACGCAGAAAAATAACTACAAGGGGAATTGAGCTCCTTCTCTCCACTGCATTTTATGATTCTTGATAAAGCACTGAAGGTTGGTTGCTATGAGGACCAAACCAATACTTCTGAAAATGAGACTTATTCCCCCTGGGTTGATCACCCAGAATGGAGATGACATGGATGTTCCACCTTTCCACTTCTCTTCCTTCAGATGGCAACAGGACAACTCTCCTTTTCATACACACACACTGATCACAAGAGCAGACTGACACCTATTGATGAATGGATCAGAAAGGTACATGTGTGCAGACATTTCAGTGGCCATACAACTAAAAAAGCCATGCCACAACAAATTCAATCCATGAAGATCAGAAACGCCACACTTCACATGATATCCCTCAGGTTTGCTTTTCCATGGAGCAATCAAGGCCACCACAAGCCTATGGAGCTTAATACCCAAATCAAGGACACTTCTTTGGCAGGGGAACAGGGAGATGCCACAGAAGGTTGCAGAGAGAGCCAAAGCTGCTCTGACCAAAGAGCCAGTCTCAGAGTCTCTGTGGAGACTGAGCTCACAGCAATCCAACACTGATAAGAGTGGTCTGGGCTACCACAGGAGTGTGTCCATTAGGAGCAGTGATTTGCCCATGCATTTATCTGTTAGTCTTTGGACAACCATCACCACAGAGAGGTAGCAGCAAAATATCTTGTTGAAAGACAGATGCTAACTGGAGACATAATACACCTCTGAAACAAAGAGTGTTTATGACAGTAGCTTCACTCAATGGCTTCTACTGGTTTCCTGATGATCTGACAGGGTCTACATTCACAGGACAGACTCTAGATGAATCTCTGGGCCTTTCCCCAAAGGCTACCTTCTTGCACTAATAATTAAATCCTCCAGTGTAGGTGATCTCCATGAAAGACTAGGTTATTCTAAGAAGACAGTACTGTTCTGACTGAAAAACTCCTTGTCACAGCCTCATGACAGTTTGCTTTGCACTCCTAGGTCCTGATCAGGACAGGGAATGTATGTTGGGACCATTCCTGATCACTATGGAGTTATGAAACTTCTTCTGCAAGCAGGGTGACCTGGCTAAGTTCCAGTCAAATAAATTACTTCTGTCACCCTAATTCCCTCTGTAGCCTTAAATGAACTTGTACTTTTCTTGACTTCCTGTACTACATTGTTGGGTTGTCCTACCATGAACTGTTAAATAACTGCTGGGTTTCTGATGCACACACAATTATTACTTCACCCATCCCCAGTGTCAGCTGGGAGCACATTCAGATTTAATACATCCCTGCTTGTAAGGCTCTTTCAAATCCCTCCATGAATTAATAATAATTCGTGGTATTTACATGGGTCCTTTCATTCAAAATGCTTTATAATTTGACAAATGCTACTAAGCAACTTGACCCAGGTCACATAAAAAAACCCTTAGTGACCAAGCCAAATTCAAGTAACTCTTCTCCCAAACATTAGCCCAGAGAGCTTGTATGGAGAGAAACAGGCCCAGTTGTATCACCATGCTTGTAAGAGACAAAAGAGGCTTTTTCCCCGTGTTCACTGTTTATTGAAGTCAAACAGAAGCAGGTTAAAAGCTACCCAGATGGCTCTCCCAGAAGCTGCAAAAGATTCTCTACCACAGGCTTTCCCCCTCCTGATGGCTCAGAACACACTAAAAATTGAGTGAAGAAAGTTCCTGCATGTCTCAGCCTCATTTTCCTCCTGTTGTTCTCTTCCAGAGCTTGCTCCTAACCAGGTCACCTCACTGCCAAGGCAACAGCCTGCTATGTGGCTCACCAACAGAGGAGTATCCCCCTCTTTGTGCCTGCACAAGAAAGTCAGAGTGGAAACAACTGCCTGTTTCCAAAGAGACCAGACCCCTGCTGATGTTCACAACAAGGCAGGGCCCAGGGGTCTCACACCCTGTGGAGGGCCAGCAGGATGGCAGAGCTGTGTCTTGGAGGCCAGGGGCTGGGGTCCTCTGACCTGCAGCCAGGCTCTGGCAGCTTGGGTGGCACTCAGTAGCTCAGAGCAGGCTACCAAGGTGGAGGTTCACACCATGTGAACTGGGGCACTGGCAGTTAAACCATTGGGGTTTAAATTCCTCATGTTCTGAGCAGTGATCGAGATTATTCAATCTAAGCGGATTTTAACAATCTGAAGTTTTTCCACTGTTAGCACACATTGTGCCACCAATGCCAGCCAGGAGTGGCTGGAGATTTTGGGGGAGTTAAAATAGTAAGATCTGCCTTAAAATCATGAAATTGGGTATGAAAAGTAATTTAAAACAGAGGAGATTCCAAGCTTTCCAATCAGAGCTTCCAGACCCCTGAGACAGCCTAGCTGGTGAGCAAGTGTCACACCACTGTTAACACTGTTCTTCACTTTCACTGGCAAAACTACTTTTTCAAAATTTCCTGTTGCTGCAAACCATATCAGAGGATCTCAGGGGCAATGCTCACCACAGGTTGGTAACACAGCTTCAAGCTGTGCCCTCTTCATGTTTTTCAAGATCTTCTCCCTTGCTCCCCCCTCAAAAAAAAAATTTGCAAGAGTGCTGCATTTTCAAAAAATTCAGAATCTCTTCATCCTCAGAAAGGACTGTATATAAAAAAATATAAATAATAATCACAGTTGCTACAAAATCTGTGGAGCCTGCATAAAGCATGCACCTTGGGTTCTGCATCACTGCCCACCTGAGGGGGAGAAGGATGCAGCACAGCCAGGAGCCCCAGTTGCTGTGGCTGCTGGGGAGCCCCATGGGGACTGTGGGGGAGTGAAAGAGGGTCTCTGGACAGGTCATTGCAGAGCAGTCGGGGGCCTGAGGCACAGGACACTTGCCAGCAGCAGTGTTCAGCAGGAGCTTGGTGTGCTCTGCACTTTTTCTGGTGCCTCCAGTCCACCTGCCTCAGCAGAGCCTGCTGGAGCTGCCCCATGGTCCTGGGGGCTCTCCCCTTCCCACATGACATTGAGAGCAGGGAATTGCAAACCTGCTGCCTCTTTGACCCTCCAAGTAAACCTCCGAGGGTGCTGTACAAGTAGTTACAGAGTAACCTGATCACTGAACCAAGCTGCTCCTTAATCTCAACAAAGGGAACATGGCTTTGAGTGAAAGGCTGGAGCAGTGGCACTCAGGGCCCTGCCTTGAGGAGCCCCCCTGGAGCAGGTGAAAATTTAATTCTCTGCCATGGCCCACAGACCTCCCCACAGAGACAGGCAAAAGATCTCTGGCAAGTCTGTTCTCTGAAAAGAAAGTTTAATAGGTGGGTTTCTTCAGTTTGTGTGGAGGTTACCAGGAAGTTTCTCAAAACAGGAATTAATAAAGCAGGAGGCCACTAGTTTCATAACCAGCAAAAGTAGAGTATTGCACACAGGAACTGGGTGTCTCTACCTGTGCCACATCCACACATGACTTTTTTAATGGGCCTTTATCTAAACAGACTTCACAACCACCTTCAATGTTCTCCTAGGTAAGTAATCACTAAGGTCCATCTCAGTGGCCACCCTGAAAAGATGAAGAGGGTGCTTAGAATTGCATCATTTCTTAAAATATGAAGGGTGGAATGAATGTCTCGTGCAGTACATGGCATGAGTGGAAATGTAATTACAGCAAGAGCAAGGATGAACATTGCTCCACTCTGAAGTGGGTGTCATCTGGATGCTTTTACATCCAAAACCAACAAACAAGAATATGCACATAAAAGTTACATAATACAAAATGGAGCAAAAGTGAGTTCATGACATATATGTCATCAGGTATGGCTTAAAAGCATTTGGAGTAAGCTGCAGGCAGTGTAAAGGCTTCAACTTCATTAGCAAACACACTGAAAGAAACTGTTCTCACTTTTCAATAGAAACTGAATATCTGAGGAATCTTGGACTGGACTGTGATAATGTGAGCCACATTTTGAAACAAAGAAGATACCCCACAGCAACTGCAAACTTAGATTTTATTGAAAGTAGAGGTTAGTGAAAAAGCTTTAATTCAATAACTCAATTTAAAGTAAAGAAAAAAAACCCCACTAAAAATCAACATCACAATGGAAACAATGCCCAACAAACCCCTCCAACCTTTGCCAGTTCTCTCCCCTAGGATTGCAATCACTTAGTGCACTTGAAAGATCTGCAGGACATGCCTCTAAAACCACAGATGCCAGGCAAGTTTTAACACCCAGATCTCAAAACATCTCACTTCAGCTCTTCAGTATCCCCAGAATGTCCTGACTGGATATACAACGTTATTCTAACTGTCCAGTCTTGTAACCTTACAGCCTAATTTATACTCCTGTACGCTTTTCTACTGCCAGCCAAGCCCTGGTGCTGCTCTTCTTACTCATAATATCCATCTTTGCTCTGCAGATGCCTTGGTCACTTTAGATATCCAGAATCTTGCCATACAGTGTTACCAGTAGAGTCCAAATACCTGGTGATTTTCCAGTAAACCAGACCAAACTCTTACTCCCACCAATGCCCTTCACACCACTGACAGGCACATCTCTGGATCTCAAGCAGAGTACAATGACACACTAATCAAGGAAGAGATCCTCCCTTCAAGTACCAGCTTTCCTGGATAGCTCAGCATTTAGGGATTTTTCCTTTCATGCCAGAACTCAATGCAAAGCAGCACAGCCAGCACTGCCTCACCTTCTCAGCCAACAGCTCCCGGATCTTGCTCGCCTGCAGGCGGAATTTGAAGAGCTGGGACTCCAGGGCAAGGCAGCGCTTCTGCCAGTCCATGCAGCTGCTGTTCTCCACTGGGAGCTCTGCCATTGTCAGCTTAACCATCCGTTTGGGATGTCGTCTGAGGGGAGCTAAAGATCCTACAGAAGAGAAGGGGAAAAAAATGGATTTCAGACAGGCAAACTTGTCACCTCTTGTGCCTAGTCCTCCTTGGCCCGTCTTACAGGACTGGTAACAAAGGCCATTTCTTCTGCAGGCAGAAGATGAAATGGTTCTACCCCAAGTTATTGATATTGCCCTCTGCCAGAGGTCACTCTTTTAATGGGTAACAGCTAAATATTCAAATAAACATTTACCTTTAGAGTGAGTCAATAATTTACTAATGCATCATGCTGTATATTCCACAAACAGCCTTACTGCCATCCTTACAGCTTTGCTCAGCACCTACTTATAGACTAGGAGGATTTTAACTCCTGCCTCCACTGTACCAGTAAACTCTCAAGTCACTAAAACCTTTTAAACATAACCCACATCACACAGCCATTATTAACTTGGGGCACCAGTGCCTTATCTCATACAGACTGTGTTAAGAGCATGTGATGTATGAAGTGGTGTTCCCAGTCCCTAACTATCTGATAAGAGTAGCAGAGTATCTAACCAATCCCTCTGGTAAAACACAGAGATCCCAGACAGGGAAGCGTGAGGCCTGGAAACAAAACATGCAGATCTACTGGAGTCCTTGTAGACACTGAGAGATACATATAACTCCTCAAGGTGTAAAAAGCTGTGGTTCAAGTTATTTTATTTTCTTACTCAGTAACTGTTTAGACATTTCAGATATTTTGTGCTCGTTGTAAAAGACATGGAAAATGTAAAATGTAGGTAATGTGTCCTTAATCTAATTCAGGGGTTTGTGAGCACTCACAAAATGTTTATAATATCAACTCAGGCTGCACAGTCCAGCATTACAACAACAAATGTTTACAAGGCTGGAACACTTACTAGTTCAGCTTCATCAAGACACTAAAATCCATGCTTATTAAAGGAACTTCTCACCTGCTCACAGGCAAAACTGGTGCTTTCCTGAACTGGGACCAAAATAACAGCCCAAGACTTGGGAGAGCACAGTGAAGTCACTCAGTCTCATTGCCTTTACACCCAACTTTGCAGGCTGGGAAAGCTGAAGATGTCCTTCTAGTTGCACCCAGTTGTCAGGACACCTGGCTCATCTTTTGCATGTAAGAGACCTGAGATTCAAGTTTCCCTAAGTACACATAATACCATAAGTATTCATAACACAGCAAGCCACTCTACCCAGTCATACCTCTGCTGATTTATACCCATTATATACACCCTTTAGTCACAAACATAACCTGTATATAAAATAACTCACAGGTATTGTTCAGCAATAGTAAGTTTCCCAGGCAGCAAGCTGCCTGCCTTCCCCAGGATTTGTGAAAGGCTGCTCCAGGTCAGAAGGTAGGTTTAAGTTTTAAGTAAAGCAAGGAAAAGGCACACTCATGTCATACTGCATCACTGAAAACACTGAGATTGTGAAGGAAGATTTACACCTTTACAGAAATAGAGGCCATCCTCTGCCACAGCCCAGTCCAGCACATCAACCCAATCTCTCACTCTAGCTCCTTGCCTGGCATTTCCCCAGGTTACCTCTGGCACATTTCACAACACCATGGGGTTTCTCTAAGGCAGTGCTATCAGTCCTTCTCCAGCAAAAGGAGTGCACTAAGCCATGGAAGGATCCTGCAACACCACAGATTTATTTACAGCTAACTCTGTTCTGGACATAGTTATTCAGCCCTCAAGCAAAATTCTGTTTCCTTTCATACAGGTAAAAAGAGATTTTAGTCTTTATCCACAGAGTTTAAGTCCAAAGAGGACATACGAATGAATGGGATAAATGTTAATGGTACAAAGTAAAATTAATCTGATTTGGCACACAGCTTATGCCAAAGTAATTTCCTCAGATAGTCCATCACTTCTGGCTGAACTAAAATGCCCCATTTTGAACAGAAGTCTGAGACTGGGATAGATGTCCTGAATCATTAATCTCGTTCCTTCTCACTGCAGACAAGTGCATCACAGGTCCCCTTTCAGACATGAACACAGTCCTTCCCTAGAATCCTACAGGCAGTTTTGCTCCCACTAGTCCTGTTGTTCTAGAACCTCACCCCTCTAATGAGCTGCCTTCTAATTACCAGCATAAATATGATGATAACCAGTTTGCATCTGTTCATTCTTGCAGATTATTGCCCTTCAGCTTAGCTAGGCTTTTTTCCCCTTGGTATATTTATAGATATTAAAAGCTTCTCCTTAAAGACCTCATTTTGCAAGGGTAGAGATAAGGGGTTCTTTAGTCTCACCAGAGCAGCTCAGCACTCTCCCTCTGCACCTGTTCCAGCTCTAGTGTACACTATAGAAAAGAGCTGGGGTTTTTCTCACTCCCCTTCGTAGCCATGGGTGACCACAACTGCATCTGGAAGGCAGCACCAAAGCCTTGCATGAAGGCATTTAGGACTTTCCACTCTCCCAGGGAATACCTCACCTGACTGCATTTGCCTTTTTTACAACCACATTACACAGGACAGACATGAACCTGTTGGAGTAGATCCAGAGGAGGCCACAAAAACAATCAGAACACCTCTAGTATGAAGAAAGGCTGAGAGAGTTGAGATTGTTCAGCCTGGAGAAGGCTCTGAGGAGACCTTACTGCAGCCTTCCAGTACTTAAAGGGGGCTTACAAGAAAGATGAGGACAATTTTTAGCAGAGCCTGTTGCAGTAGAACATGGGGTGATGGTTTTAAACTAAGAGAGGTGATTTAGGCTAGGAGACAGAAAGGAGGAGGAGAAATTCACAAACAAGCCAACACGACTGAGGCAGAGGAACCTCACATGGCTTTGCCTTTGCAAATGCCAGACATGGAAGTGCACACAGTGATCCTGGAACAGATTCATAAAGCACAGGTCTGTGCCAGATCTCCAGAGGATCAAGAACCTCTGTACTATAGGCCATTGCAAAGTTCAACAGGCCCATCGTTACCCAGAGATTAATTAGTACATCCACATTTTTTCTTCCTCCATTTCTAAATAGTGCTATTACAGACTTTATAGCCACTTTATTACTACTTCTAATTCATGATTTTACTTTGTGTCATTAGGGTTTATTCCATCCTTACTAAGCCCTGGGTCAGTTAATTCCTCCAGTAAAATACTTACCTCCTCACCACCCCCCTTCAGCACAGCATTGTCACATGTTCTTTTGTCATGTCTTTGTCTATCTTATCAGTCTTCTATTAATCCCTGTCTCCTCCACTTAGGCTAATAACTTAACCATGTGTCATCATATCAAGTGATTTCTGAAGGCCAGAGATTAGAATTACAGCTTTTCCTCTCTACAAAGACCTTAACCTTTTTCAGAGAAAGATATTGTATCACAGTGTCTCACATTTACCCCTAAATTACAACTTCATTTACAACCTCAAAGTGGTTCTGAATTCTCATTTACTGTTAAATGCATCATTCCTTCTCCCCCATTCTCCTAAACACAAGCAGTTCATCTGTACTTTATGAGTTACATTATCAACTGTATTTTAACAGACTGACTTTAAATCCTTACTACTGGAGCTGCTATTTCACATCTATTTTTTGTAATTCTTAACCATCTCAATCCATTAAGTTTTTTGATTCCTTCTCTCCAATAGATATTAGTTCTTTTGATATCACATAAGTAATTTATATATGGTTATATAAAACTGGTTCTTCTTTCCCTTTGGCATATGAAGAAGTTGGGAATCAGATACTTTGAGGTGCAGTGTTCTCACTTTAGGAACTTGGAAAACAGGAGGCAGACACTTTGTTCAAACAAGCTGAGATTTTCAAATGCATACAGGTGCTTCTTAAAAAACAGCTTGATTTTCAGTATCAAACTTACAGTGAAGATATTGGGAGCTACAAACTCCTTAGAACTTAGTGGGGAGAAAAAAGACTGAACCAACTGCTAAATGCAGACATGAGACTCCTAGTTGTGATTGTATGTGTAAGTTTTGATCAACACTGGAAACAGTTCTGATGCAGTTTTACCCAGACTGTTCCAGGGGATTCAGTCAGTGCAGGAGGAATGCAGTTCCAAGCACCTGCCAGTAAATGCGCCAGACCCTGCCTGAAGCCAGTTACTGGTCTAACTTTCAGCTACCACCTTATTACAAAAGGATTTAGTAAAAACGTGATGCACATAACACATGTAGAGAGAGATTTTCTCCCATGTGACCACATCACCACCATGAGGGTCAGCAGCATGGGTGATGGTCAAAGCTCAGTGTAGAAACCCCACAGTATTAACCAACTCCCTGCTCCCAGTCACCTCATTTTCCACTTCATAACCAGTTTTAACCCCCAGCTTTTTAATCCTGCAGCCATTGGAGTCGTTCCCATTTCCCATTCACGAATGCGGCCTAGGATGTGCAAGCACAGGGAAAAATAACATGGTAACGTGACAGGCTGTGGGTAGGGCAAGGCTTGGGGGAAATAAAAGTTTTCCCTCTACATCAGTGCAAGTGGTTTGACTAGTCAAAGTGTCGGAAGGCAGAAGAGAGCTCCTAGTTTTGCCACCTGCCTCCAGAGGTCTCGCCTTGCACACTGCAGCTTGCCAGGCAGCCAGGACCGACCACAGGGCTCTCAGACATTTACTCCGGGGCTGCATCTCCCCCTCGAGTGGCCGTTCCTCCTCCCACCTCCTCCGTGCAGCCGGAGGGACCAAAGTCCCAGACCCGAAGGCAAAACCTTTTCTTTTAAGCAGCAAACCTCAACCAACCGAGATGCCACAAGATCGCCCCCAGAACGCTCCCGTCAGCCCCTCTACCGTCACCTTGACGCAAGACAAGAGAGGGAGAAAGGCTACGATGGCCAACACCGCCCGGACCACCCTCCACAGCCCCGGCCTCCCTCTCCCCACCCGCAGGAGCGGGGCCAGCCCCGCTCACCTTGCCCGGCGCAGGGGTCTCGGCGCGGAGCGGATCCGGGCGGAGGCTGCCGGGGCCCGGTGTCAGGCAGGTGCCCGGCGCGGCTTCTGTCCCATTCAGCACTTGCCCATTCCCTCCCCGCTTTCCTTCGAGCGGGAGAGCCCGGCTCAAATATCAGAGCCGGCCCTCCCGAGGAGCGCAGGAACTGACATCACCCGCCCCGGGCTTTTAACCCCTTCTCGGGCTCGGCGGCCGGGCAGGTGGGGCGGGCAGCGCCCTGCCCCGGGGCGGCGGCGAGGAGAGGAGCCGAGCCCCAGCCACGCCGGAGATATTGCCCTCCCCGCCCGCCCTGCACCCTCGGGGGCTTCCCCGGAGGCCGGGGACGCGGAGAACGGGCCGGTGCTGCCGGGGCATCCCGGGCCGGGCTCCCCGCTGCCCCCCGGAGAGCGGGCAGAACAGGGCAGTCTGAAATCAACAGGCTTGCAACAATCCTTGGAAGAAGCAGGCAGGAGAACCGAACAAAATTATCTGCTAGCGCTGTGAGCAACTCTATTCCCGAGGGATGGTTAAACAAAGTCAAGTGTGGTTATCTGGCTGACAGATATTGGCTGGCCTGAGATCTGCTGGTTTTTAAACTTTTGTTGCACACTTTCCTCACACTGATAGCATGCTTTCACTGGTGTCTCCACAGAACAACAACAGGTAACAAATCACTTACTACGCACAAATAAAAAGACTGATGTGATTAAGTCGCTAAAATTCAGAAATAACTAAAAACTTAAGGTCAAGATCTGGACACCAAAACTACTCAAGGCAAACTCTGAAATCTACACCTCATTATCCAAATAGTCACATTTCCAGAGACTTTGTGGACACTGCGGTTCCCTAAAGAGTGTTCAGCTTCAGATTTCTCATCCGTTTCCAGTTTCATGGGAATTTGGCTGAATGGAGTTGCCTGTTCCTTTTAGCTAAAGGCCAAAGGCGGCTTCATGGAGGTGGTTGAGGCAGAGAGCTGGAGAGCACTGCACAGGGATGGCCAGAGCCAAGCTGAGATGGGCAAAGAACTGAAAAGAACCAGGCATCTGAGGAGCTCTCCCATTCGGCCCGTGAGCAGGGACAGGCAGGAATGCAGGTAGAGATGGAGCTGGCTGTTGGGACAGCATCAGCCAAAGATTTCTCCAGCAGTTCCCAGCAGAAGGGACTCCCCTTGCCTACAATCTGCGAGCCTGTATTAATTGTTCCTCCCAATGATCAAGGAATTGTAATAAATAACCAGAACCAACAAGATTTGTAGCTCCCTATAGGAATTTCAGAGGGCAAAAGGTAGTTTCTTGCTTTACAGAACCGTGAGGCTAGCCAAAGACAAAACGAGAAGAGGAGCTATTCCCTCCACACTCCCCATCCTCTTCCTGACCCCTTTCAGCCACAATATCTCAACTGAATTTTATGAGGTATTTTTATTCTTCCTTTAAAGACACTGGTCAGGTTCCCTCATTTGCACCAGCAAAGCCAACAGGATTGATTCCCTCACTGCAATGTCAATCTGGCCTTGTGTTTTTCCCAGGCAATGAAGCTTGACTGCCAGGACATTCCTCAGCCACTGAACTTTATACAAAGTAAAAGTACCTCCCCAAGAGCTGCCTGCACACACCTTGCCTTAACCCCTGGAGGCCCAGAACCACCAGCACTCACACACCTAACTGCTGCCACCTCTTTAATGCAATTCTACAAAGCTGTGCCTCCTTACGCCTTCTGTTAAATTATTTAACAATATTATTAAAAAAAAATATTTAAAATGCAGCTTCTGTTAAATAATGCAACTAGAAAAATAGTTTTGACTTCAGAGGGAGAAGGTTGTAAGAGCAGCCAGTAGTATCTCGCAGTTCAAGTGGTTTCCCTTGGCAGTTATCTTTAATATGTCTGCTCAAGCACCCTATGGCAGGCCTTCTACAATTTGCAGACAAATCATTCTGCAAAAAAATGAAATTTACTATAAACAGCAAATACCTTATTGACAAAACAAACTCTCTTGCAGATCCTAGCTTGGCACTGTTAGGCTACTGTTATCACAACATAAGCACAGGCTGCTTTGTTAAGAGCACCATATCCAAGATACTCAAGTAGAAGGACAAAAAGATAAATAAGAGCACATTATCCAAGATACTCAAGTAGAAGGACAAAAAGATAAATGAGAACAAGGTGTCAAAAGATGAGAGCAGAAGAAAAACTTTCCTGAGTAAGCAAAGCTCTCATAGTTCTGCAGGTGGGAGGGAGCATTACATTCCAGACAGTGCTGCTGAACACTTACCAAAGGGGCAAGGACACCAGTCAGACCAAGTCCATGTGTCAGAGCCCCACCAAAGGCTCAATCCCACGGGGAAAAAAGCTTGAATAAAAAGAGGGTACCTTGAAACACCTGTTTGAGGTACTTGCCTCTCTCCACAGGGAACTCAGGCTTCATATGGCAGTCCTCTAAATTCCACCTCTGTTAGAAGCTTAAAGGTGTTGAAAATGGCCTTTGTGCCTAGTCCCCTTATCCTACTTCTCCCAGGCTTACAGTGTGCTGACAGACACAACACAGACCTGCAAACCCCTGCCTTGCTTCTCCTCTAATCAGCAATGACAAGTTCCTGCAGCAGAACCTAAGAGAGTGGCAGCTGTGGATCACCTCACTGCATAAACCAGTTGCTCGTGGGAGGACCCAGTGGGAGGGCCAGGAAACCATCACCGCCAGGTACTTTGTCAGCTGGTTTTGATCATGTTATGGTCATCTCATCACACTTCACACACAGGACAAAGACATTCACATGTACTATTCAAGCCAGAACTTGAGCGAGAGCATATGTTTTCTATATACAGTCTTGACTGGCACAGAGCAGAACAATGGAGAATTCCCATTTTCCTAAGGGAGTCATCCAAAGGGTAACTCCAGTGTTACTCTCAGTGCTAACAGCTCATGCCTCGTTTCATCTCTGGATTTCTCCAGTTTCAGCCTCCCAGTACCAGACTGCATTAGTTCTTTTTCTGCTAGATTAAGAAGCCATCAACTATAATTAAAGTAGTCCATGACAAAAACCTGAACTTTATCTTCTAGGAAACAGATTTCACATCTCTCATGATAATTTTTTTCTAGTGCTTATATTCCCATAGATTAATCTAGATCAGAGAACTGGAGCTTAAAAAATAAGTTTGGGGTTGCTATCAGCATGCTTGCGTGTGCCGGTTAAACTCCTGCTCCAGAGGGGAGAAGAAAGGAGGATGGCATGTGGGAGTCTTCATGTGGAGAAGGAAAACAGTCCCTACAAGTGAATTTGTTTTGTGTGGTCTTCCTGCATCTGACACTGGCTGGTATGCAGCCCATAAGGTTCCCACACACCACAGCACGCTTTGAATCTTTTCCTGAGTCCAGAGCCTGCAGTGGTAACACACATGATGGGCAGGGGCACCTGGGGTAGCTCTGTGGTCAGAGCAGGAGAGGCTGCACAGAACACCGTGCTCTGATGGAGGATCCCTCCCTCTCCACAACCAGTAGGGTGGCCTGCACTGGCTGGGAGTGGGGGAGAGAAGACACCAGTAAGAGATGGGGCTAGTCTGTGGGAAGGGTTTTGGCTGCCTTCCCAGCCTTGCACTGCAGTCATGCCTGCAGCTGTCAGGGGTCAGGATGGGGTGTGGAGAACACCACAGATCCCTGCCATAGGACTCCTACTTGCAGAGCCTCCACTGCTGGAACCAGTGTGCAGGCTGTCCTCCATGGGAGTGCAAGAGGGAGGCAATGTTAACTAGAGAGGTTTTTGGCTCCTTTCCTGGTCTCACACTGGGGCCAGGCACACAGCTCCCAGATGCTTGTGATGTATGCTCTGGGATCTTTCAGGCTTGTCAAGGCATTGTGTAAAGGGAAGAATACACTCCTACACTGGGGGTAGAAACATCAAGAGCCCTCATGGAGATCCTCTGCCTGCTTCTCCCAGGAGTGGTCACCTGCAGATGTCTCTTTGCAGGCGAGATCCCCAGACAAAGTACTCTGAGAGCTCCCTGAGCTTCCCTGGCACAGCTCTGTTCCTGTCAGTTTCTATGGTGATCCACAAAACCAGCAGAGAAGCACAGACCTCTATTGGAAGACAAATAATAGGATGTGATACTGCCTGTGGCTGGGGGGGGGGGACACACAACCCCTCTTTCATACTGTTAACAGAGTTCTGGGTCAGTCCTGGGGCTTGGCCCCCCGAGCACACCCACAGAGGTAGGACACAAAGTGCACACTGCCCTTTCTTCTGCCACACCTGAAAGCACAGGGACGAAATCTCAAACCTTTTATCTTAGTCAGAGGGAAACAACCCACGTGCAAGGAGCAACTTCACAGTCTTGCCGCCACAGTATCAGGTCACCAAGAATTCACCTGCTGCCCTGAAGGTCTCACCCTGCCCTCTTCTCCATTACAACAGCAGCAACCATCATTCAGCACACTCTTCCCCATGCAGTTTGGAGGTGCCTGCTTGATACCCACTCACCTCCCTGCACACAGCAGCAATTGCCAAACAGCACAGCTGCCAGGATGAAAGGACATGGAGAGAATGGGTGGAGGGTTGGCTTTTTTCATCTGCATCATTTTTGTGATGCAGTTTAAGATTTGCAGAGAATTCTGTAGGAGGGGAGGGGTAAAATTGATAAGGTGGCTTTCAGACACAGCCAACAAGCATCTTAAAAAGGAAACCCGATTTTGTGTGCCTCTGGGCAAAGTGTTCTTGGCTCAGTTTCCAAGGTGCCGGGAAATTCAAGGGTTGGGTATCTCTGAAAACCAGTCTCAGGGTGCCTGCAAAAGGGTGACCAGGAAGAGGTGCCAATTCTGAAAGTGTCTTTAATTTTGTAACTTCCCATCAATGATCACTCCCTGGGAGGCTCAGGGACTGATCTAGAACTTGCCATTCACTCTATACACTCCCTGTGGCAAAAATGCCTGCAAGAAAAACCTGTCACCCTGGCTGAGGATTTCAGTGACACTTGGATGTCACTGCACTGATGGCTGCCATACAGAGACTCTCACCCAGTTCCTCATGCTCTGTTCCCTTGCTCAGAGGCCTGTGAGCCTGCAAAGGAGCATCTGAAGTTGAGGTTTCTGCCTGGCCTTCTGTCAGTGATTGCCTCCCGTGGCCTAGGGCAGCCCTGTAACCTCAGTCTTGATGTAGAGATGTCCTGTCTCCCTGTGTCCTCAGAAACCCAAGCCAGGATGCTGAACAGCTCTAGACAGACAGTTAATTAAAACAGCTCGAGCAGCTACAACACAAAACTGAATTAGGACTTTCTGCAAAAGATGTCATGGGTAATTCATAATTATTTGTTTAATTAGTGTTAATTGCACACAGCAGGAGGTCAGAACTCAGCCTGCAAATGCTCAGTTGGCTGGGAAGCACAGGTTCTCTAGCCATTCAGGAAACTCCTGTCAAGGAGCAGGAGAAGGAAGGGGATTTGCACTTGGCATCACAATGGTGGTGACAGCAGGTGAATGGAACTCAGGGGATTATTTTCTGGAGCACAGGGAGGAGGAGAAGCGTGGAAACTCAGCCAGGGAGACATCAATGGGGTAAGCAGGTGCCCTGGAGGAAAGTCCTGGCTGCAAAGCTGTCCCACCGGCAAGAGCTTTCTGTAGGTATTTAAACGGGTGTTTCAATTCAACCTTTCTCTTTGGGGTTGTCTTCTGGTCAGAAGTGTCTTTGCATTTGTAGCTATTACAAAATATACTGATAGTATTATATTTATGTATGCATATATATGTAATAACCATAGAATGGCTTGAGGTGCAAAGGACCTTAAAGACCAGGTAGTTCCAACCCCCCTGCATGGGCAGAGACATCTCCTGCTAGACCAGACCCCATACAACCTGGTCTTCAACTTGTCCAGGGGTAGAGCATCCACAACCCCCATGAGCAACCTGCTCCAGTGACTCACCACCACCATAGTGAAAAACTTCTTCCTGATTTCTAATCTAAATCTACTCCCTTCTAGTTTAAACCCATTACCCCTTGTCCTGTCACTACAAACTCTCGTGAGAAGTCCCTCCTCAGCTTTCTTGCAGGCTCCCTTCAGATACTGGACGACTGCAATGAGGTGTCCCTGAAGCCTTCTCTTCTCCAGGCTGAAGAGCCCCAAATCCCTCAGCCTGGCCTCGTAGGAGTGCAGCTCCAGCCCGCACACACCACCCCCGTACCCACCACCCGCTGTGGAGCCCGCACGGCCCCGGCCCCAGCCCCGCTGCCGCCGCTCGGTGTCGCCCCCCGCGCCGGGCTCTGCCGCCACCTGCTGGCCCGTGCCTGGTGCCACCGTTCCCCTCGGAATCTTCGAGCCTTTTGAGACACCGAGGACACCTTTCACCAGTTTTCCTGCACAGGAGCAGGCAAAATCCCCCTTCTCACACAGGTTTGTGACTGGGTCATGTCTTCCAGCCCCTGCAGAAGAGACAGCAGGTTTGGGGTGGCAGCAGCTGTGCTGCTCCTGCAAGCTCATCCTCATTCCTCCCAGAGACACCAAAATCTCTGGGAACTGCCCTGAATTCCCAGTAGCTGTTTACTCCACTACCACAAAATCAATCACAGATGGTGCTTTTGATGCTGGCAGGTTGGAAAAAATCTCTTGCCTTCTCTCCTGAACACATTTGATCTGGACTGGCTGGGTGGAATCGTGACAGCCTGTCATCTCATCATGGGTACAGCAACACTTGCCTGGCTGCAGCTAACGCTTGGGCAAGGATGAACATTCTCCTTTAAATAGCAAACTTCAGCCTTAAATAGTTACACTTTGCCCTTGCTGTTTGGCTCTGTTGCATACCAAAGACTTAGCTCTTAGCAACATGAAATCCCATCCTAATTAGCTCCTGCTTAACAATACCACTTTGTACCACTCTCAGAATGCCAAGCTCCTGCTATTCTGGGGCTACAGAGAAGGGGAACATTTCACATCAAACCCTATGCAGTTCAAGACTTTGTGAGGTGTAAAATAGTCCTGTACATTAAACCTGAGCCACTCTGTATGAGTAGAAGTCACACTCAAGGAATTAAAGACTATTAACCAAATGCAGCCCAGTGGAAGCACACCAAACTGCTCTAAGAGTTCTGGAAAATTCAGTAGTGTCATAAATTCAACAGGAATAGTATATGCCATAGAACTTGCATGTAATTTGTCAGGTGGTATAATTCATTTCATGTTGATACTCAGCTAGAGAGAAAAGTGTGTATCATTTACTCACTGGGGTGCCACTGAGTATATATGAAATAAAGCAACTCTCACACATATGGAGAAGTCATCTTACCCATCTGCATCAACACTTTCTAAACCTCCCAAGATTTTCAGCCCCATTTAAGAGCCTACAACTCTTACAAAAAGAAGCGAGGTCTTACCATATTGTGCTGCCAGCTCTCTTCTTCCTCAGGCCAACACCAAACTCAGCAACATCCCCTCAGCAGACTTTCAGCTTTTAGTCTTCATCTCTTTGCTCTTCTCCATCTGGAATCAGCCAAGGGGGAAAGACACCACTGATAGAGAGAGCTCAGCAAGCTGCCCACAACAGAGGCTCACTACAAACTGATTAGTTCCTTGTTGCTACTCCCAAACTGGTCAGTTCCTGGTTAATATATCTCTAGCCTCACCCACCACTCCAACCATGATCACCTGGGGGCAGTTGGGGCCTCACACAGGTGGGACAAGTTCTGTCTGTGGGGCCTGAAACCACTTGGGGAACAAAACATGTTGCTGGATTGGGACTCATCCATAGGTCAACTCCAGCTCAGGGCCCACAGCCCAGGCCCCAGCACTTCAAATACTCGACCCTATATCTCAAATAGCTGCAGTTTCATGTCTCTCAGAAATATTAGTGCATTTTCTGGTGATAAAATTTCCACCATTAGTTATAGGACTGCATGTTTGATCCGTTGTGAGAACAGTTCATGAACATATAGACAGATACACAAGCATTGAGAGGAAGTAATAAGAGACCTTACACTGAAAGCTTAAAAACACTGGTATAACACTGTGACCATCTAAATGCATAGGGCTGGCTTTTTAATGTTTTTTTAAGTGCAGGCCTGGAAAATCACTTGCAGAAAGCATCAAGACACATGTATCAGAATAAAAAGATGACACACACAGCTCTGCCCACCATAAATGCCAATGGCTAATGATGATTATTCACAAGTGCAGTTTTGCATTTGGTCTTTTTAAAATTTTTTAATAAATATTTTCCTCACCTTCCAGGAAATCCCTGGATTCAAGGGAAGTTTCTTATCTGAGGCCCTCTATAGTAACCCAGAGTGACAAGACCAAGCTCTTTTTCTTTTCAGTCTCTCAAGAAAACAACCTGTTTCACTTACTATCCTTGAAAGTTTGACCTTATTTCCATCCCACAAACACACTCCCCTAGCCAACATTATTCACAATACTGAAAATTGTATGGTTTCCTCAAATAGGCCTGTTTGCTTTGAGTTCTAATATTTTATAGTTATGTAGAATTCCATTATCTTCTGTACTTTGTGAAGTTGTGCAACCAACATGTTCACATTCTTTAAAAGTCTTTCAAAGGGAACAAAAGAACCCCTTCTTGAAATGAGTTTGGTGCCTATTTTAAAGAAAAAGCTCCACTATCATATGACACATTCCAACCACTCCAGGTAAGTATAAAGCAACCTGAAAAAAGACTTTGCTCAAAAAGCTTTGCTGAGATAAACCCAAGGCTGCAAGTTTGAGTGGATATTGGAGCCACTGTAAATTAGATTGGTCTTGGTCCTGAAATGCAATACCCAGCAAAGCTTCATTTTTCAGATCCCAGTGCCCATAAAGTCCTGGAGGCAGGGACTGAAATTTGTTGAGATAATTCCAGCATGTGGTGGTGTGTCAGACTCAGTGGCAGGCAGGGTGCAGGTGTGAGGCATACATCAGTGCACGCCAAGGCCTCCTGCTTTGTGTGGATGACAGAGAGCTCTGCAGGGCTATTACATTTGCCTCAGATCACAGAGCTAAAACACTGTGTGCTTAGCCAGATCTGGGGTCTGAATAAGAGCTAGCTGGTGGAGGTTGCTTCCAGATAAGACTGTTGGAAATTATTCAGTGCCACAGAGAAACCCGTATTAGCTCCCATCAGTGACAGTTTGTATTTGTTACTCAGCCTGGTAACTTGTACTTTTAAAAACAATTATTACCCCTGGATCCCCAGATATCAGCATGAAAAAAGATCACAGAGGAGCTGTTCTGACATTGTAAGAACTTTCTGCAGATTATTTTCTCTCCCTCTGTCTTCCAGCAGGTGGGAGGAGATCAACACCAACAATGAAATAGAGGGCTGCTGGATGGATTGTGCCCGGGGAACGCCTGAATTGATTGTGCACAACTCCTGGGGGCATATCCAGTTGCCCTAATTTTCATATAGCTATCTGCCAGGCTCAGGGAACATGACAGCATCATTTTTTACTCGCTTGGAAAGAAGGGAGTTGGGTGTCACAGTGTCAATATTCATGGATCACAAGAGAGGGACATAAGAGCTGCCCAGCAAATGCCTGCACCCAGGAACCATGGCCAGGAACTGAGCAGCCGGGGCAGCACTGACAGCCACTCATCTGCCTGCACCTCTTCACTACTTGTTTGCCCATTGGTTTTAGACATTTCTAAGGTTAATTCTGCAAACACAGCTTCTTGGGACATCCAGGAGATGTTCTGCTATGCCAAATAGCCTTAAAAAAAGATCAGCACAAGTCTAGTGAAGTTGCTCTGCCAGAAAGCGTTAACTTGACTGCTGAGCTGCCCACCTGGTAATGAACTTTGGTCATTTTCTCTTGTCCTGATCATGGGGCAAGGGCACTGAGAGTGCAGGGAACATAAAAATTGAGAGAGAGAGAAAAGTAATGGACCTGTACAAGGGAGAAGTGAGGAACAACATGCTCTGACCTGAAGAGCTGGGGCCTGGGCTGTGGGCCCTGAGTTGGAGTTGACTATGGATGAGTCACAACCCAGGAACATGTTTTGTTCCCCAAGTGGTTTCAGGCCCCACAGACAGAACCTGGCCCAGCTGTGTGAGGAACCAACTGCCCCCAGGTGATCATGGTTGGGGTGGTGGGTGAGGCCAGAGCTTATATTAACCAGGAACCCACCAGTTTGAGAGAAGCAACAAGGAACTGATCAGTTACAGAGGAGGGTTCCTGTTGGGGCCTGTTGTGGGCAGCTTGCTGAGCTCTCTCTCAGTGGTGTGTTCCCCTTTAGCTGATTCCAGATGGAGAAGAGCAAACAGATGAAGTTATGCTGAGGGGATGTTGCTGAGTTTGGTGTTAGCCTGAGGAAGAAGAGAGCTGGCAGCACATGACCATGGAAGCAGGGCTTGTGAAATCCTAGCTTATTGGAGTTTTACCTGTGCCACAGTGATGTCTGCAGGTAAGTAACAGCTAAATGTTCACAGAATGATGAGCACATAAATGTCAGTGCAATAGTTAGTAGTGGTCATTTATGCCTGGGATCATGGTAGAGAAACAGCTTATTTGGGGAAGATGCACTATTTCTTTATTCTCTGGTCTTATTAGGGAGTTGAGAAGAACATCAATTGATGGTTAAGTCTGTGCCTCTGAGACTGGCTAATAAAGAACCCTTAATTGCTTGTATTCATATAGATATCCCTTAAGAAAAAAGCCTACTGAAAATGTAGCTGACTCCAAAAGGATTTTATAAGATGATATCATCTTTGGCTGTGTTAAACCATGATAGAATATTTTTCCCTAATAGCATGCCCATTGCTACAAGGAAATTTCAAATGGCTTTGAATCAAAAAGCAAGTATAGCTTTTTTCTGAAGCAGCAAAACTCAGTACTGGCACTTTCACCCTCAAATCCCCTTCTATTAACTTGTGGTTTTCCTTTGAAGGATAGAAAAGAGGGAATTTGGTTCCCAAGTGCAAAGATGACTATGAAAAAGTCTTCTGAAAGCATTTGATGGGATAGATGTGATAGGGTTCAAATTATGAAAGAAATGAGATTTATTTATGTATCCAAGTCTAATTATTGGGCTTCTTTCTGACTCTCATTTGACCAGTTTAGGATCTGTGTCATGTAGTTAGGGTGTTGTGAAACAGAAAGTACCTAGTTTGACCATCAGTCTGGAATTATTTTGCCTGACTTCAGGCCTGGGTAGCTGAACTACTCATCTGGTTCCACCATCAGTGGAGACAGGGGAACTTGCTCCTTCTGCTTGGGATGGAGTGCGTGGTCATCAAGAAGTGTCTGGCTCTCACGACTGAGTAAATGGGGAATTATGGCAGATGAAGAGCAAAGGATCGTGGTGTTCTTGTGGGCAGGGTCTAGCAATAGAGAGTGAACTTACTGGGATGTACATGTAAGTATATCCCACTAAGAAATGGGGATCAGTTATATGAATTGTATCTGGAAGTTTACAGGCTGACTGGGATTATTTCTAGATAACATTTCTTTGTAAGAAATACTTTATTTCTTTCTCTTCAAGAATAGAGTCCTATAACTTATGGTTTTCAAGTTCACTGGGCTGGATATTGTTAAACTGGCATTTATAGTCAGTATGAAATATCTGATAATTATAGGTTATAATATGATATGAAGTCTCATTTCTTTTGGAGATGTCACGAACTAAACATTCTTCGGGGCTACGTACTTAATCCTGTTAAGGAGTTTTTTTTGTGAAGAATTTAACTTTCCCAAATGAAAACTTACTCTTTTGACAATATCATGGCCACCCCTATGCAGTCTATGCTGGGGTGATGCCTACTGATGGGGAGACTTGCTGTGTAAGATACAGATAAATATTTGATGAAGTAGTTATTTATTTAGTGTATCTGTAGAGACAGACAGTATTTTTCATGAGACTCTTCTTAGTCATCAAAAAGATTTGGGATCATTTGGCTCCTACCCCACCTGACCTGCTGACATCTGTTGGGATCATGTGTTTGTTGTGGGACTGCAATCAGGACAGTGACAAGATCCCAAAGGCAAGGAAAGGAAGGAAAAAGCTACTTAAAAAAAAAATACAGTAATCTCCTTGTGTATCACTTTGTGTTCTTCACCACATGCACGTAGACAGCAGCTCAACTAGATGACAGGTGGCTGCTCATCCAGGCTTCTGGGTTTTATTTTAGTCCTGTGTGATCAACTTCAGACAAAGTTCTCTGTGCCTGAGGCTACCCACTTGAATGAGACACACATTCCTATGTACTGCATTCTGAAAGTGACATAACAAAAAGGTAACAGTGAAATGTCAGCAAAGACATTCAAGGAACAGTGCAAAAAGACCCTATTTCTGGTGGAAATGCTGTGTAACTCAGCCTCATGGGCAAACAATCAATGCCAGCAAGATCAAAGGAAGGAGGAATCCTTCAGCTGGTTATAGATTGCTGCTAAGAGTGGAGGGAGCAGCACAAAATCAGGTATTTGTTGTTAAGAAGAAAATAAATTTAACCAGCACTCTGAAACCTGCTGCAATACTTTATACAGTAAGATCTCTTGTTTTAGTTTCTCCCCAATGAGAGAGTAAAAAGGCAGTATGAGAATGAGACAGCATAACGAGGATATGTTCTTTCTTAAGGACAATCATTGAGTATTTTGGAATTATTAGTAACTCAGATCCACAGGTGCTTTAATGCATAATGGCTCAATGTACTAAGTAATAAGAAAGCAAAAGGTACCATTGGAGAAGAGTCTCTCAGGACAAAACACAGCAATGTGGAGGGAGAGAAGCTCAGACAGAAAACTATGGAGGATAACTGGAGGCTGTTTAAGAGTCGTTGGATTAAAAAAAACCCCTCAATTTTGTAAATATAATAGAGAACAATGTTGTTTAAAATGCCATCCTGGGTCAATGTGTGAAGTGGAGGCATAGTTAGAAAATAAAAAGCCTACGTAGCAAATGGACAAAATGGGATATAGAAAGCAATCAATATAAATTGGAAATTATATAATGTAAAAACAGACCAGAAAAAGAGACAACAGAGGAAAATCATTGGCTGGCAGGCCTTAAGACAATAAAATGAGTTAAGAGTATATTAAGAACAACAGAAGCCTTAACAAGGGTACATGCTGCTGCTTGATGCAGACGATGAAATGATAATGTTGCAGAAAAGACAAATATTCAATAAAAATTTCTGTTCTGCGTTTGGAAAGAAGATGATGCATTTATATCACATGGGCTGATGAAAAATTTTCCACTCTACTAGTGACCAGAAGGAATGTAAAGTATGTACTGGGGGTAAATATTTTAGAATCAGCAGGTCTGGATAGTTTTCATGGGAGTACTAATAGAGCTTATTTAACTGATATCTAGTCTACTGATAGTTCATATATCCAGTAACAGTGAGGAAACATCAGAATATTAGAGGAGTTCTGTTCTATGCTTTGCAAAAGCCATGGAAGTAGTCTTAGGATGGATTTTAAATTCAGTGCTATTCAACATTTTCATCGTTGCCCTAGAAGTAAATGTGAACTCAGTGATGGTAAAACAAGCAGGCATGAGGAAGCCTGGTGGAATGGCAATGGTGAGGGGAAAGCATCATGTAGAGCTGGCTGGATCATCCATCACATCCCACATTCAAGTCAAAAGCCTTTTACTACAGCCAAATGCAAAGTTATGCATGTGGGAACCAGATAGGAGATTAGGAGAGGTGTAATCAGAAACTCTACCCTGGAAAACAGCACTCAGAAAAGGATCAGGGTGGTCAGAGTATGGGGCACTTTCACTCCAGTGAGATACTGTGGCAAAAAGGGTGAAATCAATCCTTGAATGCATAAACATGGGAATGGTGAGCAGAAGTATTAGGTTGCTTTTTTTCTTTGTGGTACTCATGAGACTAATCATATGCAGGACATTTATTTTCAAAGGTTGTTGAAAAGCTGGGGAAGGTGCAAAAGAAGTTTGGTAATTATTCAAGACCTAAAGAAAATGCCTTATTGTATAAGACTTACAGTGCTCAACCTGACTCACTGAAAAGGAGATGATTTATAAGTTGATTAATGAATTGATACAGTTGGAGGCATAAAACACCAGCAGGAAAGGGCTCTGAGCAGACTAAGTCATACTGAGGACTGAGTGCAGGAATTATAAAGCCAGACAAATTCAAGTGAAGAATGAGGCACAGAAAATGATTAACCACTAGAACAAGCTAATGTGGCAAATTCTTCATCTCCTTCTGTCTTCATATCAAGACTAGATGTTTTTCTTATCGGCCTACAGCCAACTGCAAATTGTCAAGCATGAGTTATAGCATTTAATACTGGAATATATCCATAAAAATTAATAGTCTCTGATATCTAAGGGGTCATTCTAGGTGATAGTGATCTCTGCAATCCATTATGCTGTAGGAGAGAAATAGATTTATTATTATGATTATGTCAATAAGTGGTACCTAAACATTCAACTTTCCCTCTGTTCTGCCCTTTAAGTGTTGCCATTTTAATGGTCACAGGGTGAATTATGGTTGTCAAGAGAATTAATGAAAGAAAATGGAGGACTGTAGGAATCCATGATTGATTTTCTCTGGTTAGATATTCCAGTAGATGGTCACTTTACCAGTTGGACTGGCATAACACATGGGAAATGTATTATATACATAATACAATGGGAACTGAAGAGTCTCATCACTAATGCAACTTCAGGGGAAATTCAGGGAATAAAGAATAGCAAAGGACAGGGTAGATAACCTGTATTTATAGTAGACAGTTTATCTGACAGATTTAGCCACCCCTCTTGCTGCTTCAGCACTGTTCATGAACAGCTTTTGTTCACTCAGATGTTTTTGTTGTTCAAAAAGCTCTTGGCCTGTGGAATGTTCTCGAGCAGCTCACTGTGACACATGGAAGCAGACAGTAAACCCATGATTTTTAGCTCTGAATTGCTTTTATGTATTCCTTTGACTCATCCACTTTCCACATAATTTCAGATCTCAGAGGAACACTTTTTCAATTTCATTCATACTATTTAATCACTCGCAACCTTCTTAATTTATCTTTTTTTATATTGTAACCCTTGTCTTTTCCATCATTTCCCCCCATCCATTCCCCTCCTCTGCCTGGTTTATTACCACTACTTGACTAATGTTTGAGGATTATATTGTAAGTGACTTAGAGCAGATACTTGTCATTTTACTGTGCATACATGTCATGTTGTATAAATACAAACTACAGCTCCAGAAATATTTAGTCTCTCAATTATATTTTGCAGGCTAATATGTACCAGAGACATTATATGAAATAGAATTATTTATTATAATTATCCCATCTCTGGCACTGACATTCAAAAGCATTTTAGGTAAATCATATGCCTTCTCTCTTCTCTGTCTCTTAGCTAGCTCAGAGTTACAAGATGTGTCAGGGAAGTGCTACATTGGGTTGTTTGGCATCCTAGAAATCCTTCAAATGTAACACCTCTTTGATTATCCTGCTTCTGTGGTGTGTCTCAGGCTTTCTAGCAAAGCAAATGTGTTCCCTCTTTTGCAGCTTGGGAAACAGAAAAACAGAGAGGTGAATTTGAGGGCATTGAGAAGGCCTGAGGTATGTCTGTGAATGCAACCCAAGTGTTGCAGGGCTCCACTCTCCTGGCAGTTTTAATGGGCAGCACTTCTCCTCTCCATTGAAAGGAAGTGTCCTGAAAAAACTCCTAAAAAAGACTCCTAATGTCTTGAGGAGGCCTAAAGGGTAGTGGCATGAAGGAGACTTGCTTGTTCTGATGATTCATTGACAGGGATACCTTGAACAGGAACGTCCCTGGGCAGGGCTTTGCTGTGTGGCACTTTGGTAGCATCCCTCAGGAGTAAAAGTTTCCTATCCAACCATGTTTCATTTCAGAGCCANTGAGGAGGCCTAAAGGGTAGTGGCATGAAGGAGACTTGCTTGTTCTGATGATTCATTGCCAGGGATACCTTGAACAGGAACGTCCCTGGGCAGGGCTTTGCTGTGTGGCACTTTGGTAGCATCCCTCAGGAGTAAAAGTTTCCTATCCACCATGTTTAATTTCAGAGCCAAGCTCCCACCAAGCTATAGGGTATGGCAGGTAACTCTTACAGAAAAATGTCTTGAAGGATACTCATGCAAACTTTACTATAAAATTATCTAGAGGAAAAAATATGCTCACAGTAAGGGAATGACTTCAGTAATCCTAGAGAGAAAAGCCAGATTTTTCAAAAATAGGTCTGGGTACCTTGGGGATTGCTGCTCAGCCTTTAAATTTTGAGGCTGATCCTAAGAACAGCACCTTATAGCAGAAACTGGTACATGCACAGTTAAAAGAAAAAATGTTTAGAGGGCTTCAGTTTTGGGCAGAGATAGTTAAGAACCTGCACGGACTTAACTCCTGCTTCAGTCCCTTTGTGAATCAAGCACTTTGTGAGGAGTGATGAATATTGTGTTAGTGTCTAAAGCCATAAAAAGACCCCAAGCATTTGAAGGAATCACATTTGAAAATTTTCTTCACATTTTCTTCAGTAAACTCACTGAATGAGTGAAGGCAGTGAAAATCCATGGTTTTTATTTTTTTGACCCTCAACAAAGAGAAAGAGACAAAAAAGAGAACAAGGAAGCAATTTCCATGTTATTGCATGAAGACTATGCAAGATGATATGAGACATATGTGATTTGTAGTATCCTTCAAAATGCAGTTCCTTCCCCCTTCAGGGATTTGAAGAACACTTGTCACCACAGTGATTGGGGATCCCCTCAAAAAAAAAATTATTTCCAAGCCAGGTAGATGAAATTCCCAGTTCCCAATTGCATGAGCTCCTCAGGCAAACAGGAGAGAAAAAGCCAGATCTCCCCAAGAGAAGAAAACTCTTGATTTCAGCCTGAGAGATCTTAAACAATTGTTATGAAGTTTTCCATGATAGGTGTCTCCTTCAATGCACTGGCTGGAGTCAGCCTGAACCAGGGCTGGGTAGAGAATAGGAGTGTTATAACGTGAGATTCCCCTTTTATTTGTTGCAGAACCCATTAGCAAAGAGTGATTCAGGAAATCAGGGTAAGGGTGATTTAATGAGCCGAGGGAAAAAAAAAAAGGAAAAAGACGCTACAAATCTGAATTTTATGATTCCTTTTAACTGCAGCATGTCTGATCTTCAAACCCTAGTCTGCAGAGTGAGATCTTACCTCACTGGGGATCATAACACTGGCAAAAACCTCTGTGATGCAATCAGATACCAGTGTAATGACCACATTAAAAGAGTTCCTGAAGACATAAATCATTCTTTTTCCAGTGCAACAATTGTGCCACAAATAAAACACAAATTATGGTGAGGGAATAAGCTCTGGCAGATGCAAAATGGATGAGTGAGGGACCAACTTGGGTATTGCTGCACTGCACTCCTTAGTGTGCCCTGATATGAGAGTAGAGTAGCAAGCAAATATGATTATGTTGCTTCCCAGTATGTTTCCATACAGTCAGGTGTGGTACTGCACCCAAATGAATAAACCCTTCCAGAATCAGACAGGGTGGTGCAGAAACATCTGAGCTGGCTTTGGGCACGCATACAAGGGAACTAGATTAGGTGTTATATATGACCTGTGTTATTGCTAATATAGGCAATGCATGCATAATGGGATTATGAGATCATTAATAAGCAGCATCTCCTGTGCCTGTTCACAAGTGGCTGCAGAGGGGCTAGTGCATACTTCAGTCACCACAAACTCTTTTCATCTTGGAGCCAGCTTCCTGCATACAAGCCTGGATGCTCTGCAGAGAACTGTGCTCACTCCTGGCACCAGGCCTTGCAGAGCTCAAGCCTCCTGGTGAATGCCTGACAAAAGGGCAGTTCTAGAAATCCTCTCCCCTTTGGCCCTGAGGTTCACCCTACTCCTGCTTTCACCATGTTATAATCTCAGCTCCATTGTGTTTTTTTCTCTTCCATTACTAGCTCAGGCTGAAAGAAACAAAGCTGGACAGAAAAACAATGGCTTTTCTGGACCAGCTAATGGGGCTGGGGAGAGCAGAACAAGCTCTCAGGTGTACAGCAGCACCACCAGGTGCCTGTTCTGACATTTCTCCCTCCTGCTTGTCCCCTCAGCACTGTACAGCGTTTGTCTTAATTCCCCTCACCCCTGCCTCACAGCCTCCTCCTTCCTCCCTTCTCATTCTGGGAGCCCTCTCCTTTCTCCTTACCTCCTCCTTCCTCTCCCTGCTTTCTGTGGCTAGACAGGAGAATGCAGATTTATGTATTCCTTACATATGCTTCTCATTTTTTCCGGTCCATCTCTGGCTGTTGATTTCTTCTTCTCATAGGTGAGTATCTCCTAGCTCTCTTCTTCCTTTCTCTGTGACCTTTCCTCTGCTCCTCGTAAGGCATTCTCTCCTCTCATGCTGTGAAATGTTCATGCTGTCTCATACTGTGAAATGATCTCTCTCACGCTCTCTCTCCACTATGTCCTCAGTGCTTTCTAAAGGATGCTATTTCACAGTAAATACATAAGCACTGCATCAGGCTGCTGTCCTCTGTAGCTGTCTAATTGCATATGGTATTTTAAAGGTGCTTTTTAGAACATTAAAGCTGCCTCGGCTATCTTAGCATTTTCCTTCTCATCTCTGTTGAAATAGATAGAAAACAATTGGGTATTTTTTCATCCAGTTTGAGGTCACCAGCACACGCAGCGCTGTCCTGGCTGGCACAGCTCAGCTGCTGAGGCAGGGCTGGCTGTGCATTATTCTCCATTTCCCCTTTAAAATGCTCCATCTTTCTGATACTCCAGCTCTCGCAGGGAGGTTGTGCAATCAGGTGACTCGGTGACAGGCTGGTTTGCTGCATTGTGGCATCCTCAGAGCAGCCACAGCGGTTTGTGCACAGAGCTCCCCAGGCCAGCGCTGCCCAGACACCAGCCAGTCACCCAGGCACTCCTGGTGACGCAGAGCTGTGCAAAGCCACCGCGGCTTCCAGCGGGCAGCGTCTGGTCCCGCAGCCCCTGAGAGATACCTGCCTTTGAGAGTCACTGCAGCCAGACATCTTGAGAATCCTTCCTCATCATTGCCTCGGGGCCTGCACAGATCTGATGTTGCCTCATCACTGGGGCCATTTATTATTGATATCAGAAATGCTGAGTCATTAAACAGAGGTCATCAAAACATCCTTATTCTGCTAAAAACATTAGCTCATCATTTCTAGGGCCACAGAAGGCAGGAGAGACTAGGAATCTTAGTGTCTGTGAGAAAAAATGTGGACCTCATCATAGGCCTGGGAAGACCAAAGGGCCTGAAGTCAGTAGCTAATGAGGAAAGTCAGAGTGTTGTTTAAACGCAGAATCAATGGCCACTTCTGAGTCGTGTCACTTGAGGTTACCATTTTACCCCAAATACTTTGATTTCTCTCTCTGTAAAGGAACAAATCTAAAAACTGTGGGGCACTTCAGAAGCATTAGCGAGTTAATCCTCGCTGCAGAGCTGCCACTACCTCCATTTTCCAGAGGGAAGCCAGAGCCACAGAGGGGTCATTTCTTTACTCCAGAACTCTGGTTTGGCCTGAAATCCCCTTTCTAATCCTAGAGAAACGTTTTTTCCCTGTGTTCTCATGCTGCTGAAGAGTTAATGCAGAAAGAGAAACGATTTTCATTTATTTCACTACCTATGCTTTAAATTTATTTTCTTACTTCTCCTCCAGCAGTTTTCTGATCCTGAAGAGATCCTTCTGGGTGGAAAAACTTCTTGTAGAGATGTTTCACTATTTTAACAGTGAAGCTGTAGACAAATATTTCCTTAGATAGATGTGTTTGATTTCCTGCACTGCAGGGATGTCCTGTCAGCGTCCAGATCCAACAGCAGGCGCAGGGGGTTCTATTCCCGAGCTGCTCGGGGGGGGGTTTATTTGTTTTCATTACGGATTTCTTTAGACGAGTAAATATGAAGAACTCGTACCGTGGGCTCACCAGCCAGGAAGCATCATCACATCGTGTGTCCAGCCACAGCGAACGCTTCAGGCTTCTGAGGAGCTTTCTGGGCAGGGTGTTCCCGCCACACACCTGACCACACACCGGCCCAAACCGGCACGGTCCGGTTCTCCGGAAGTGGCCGGTTCCCCCTCCCGCCCTCCGCCGCGGGAGAGCAGAGCGGCAGCACCCCCGCGGGAGGGCGGAGGCCGGCGCCCCGGGGGGAGGCTGGCGGGGGCCGGGCCGCCGCTCCCCGTGGCTGGGGAGGCAGTGCGGGGCAGTAGGGAAAGAGTTAAGGGAAGGTGGCGGGGCAGGCCGGCTGTCGGAAGCGAGCATGTGCAGATTGCAACCGCATCCATACTACGGACGAGTGTCACTGGCACATTTCACCTCCTGCCGCCGCCGGCCGCGGAGCACCCATGGACACCGGTGAGGCGATGAGCCGCGGCGTGCTCGGGAGGGCTTCAGGGCGGGAGCAGGGGACGAGCTGCGGCCCCGGCACCTGCCCGCGGCCCCCGCGCTCG